>OZ014565.1:1262200-1862200 GCA_963966155.1 Clivina fossor | reverse complement strand
TTCATCAAAAAAAATCATACAAATAACATTTACAGTAAATAACTAGAACATAGAAACCAGTTACTAGGTAACAAAATAAGTAACTAGATCATAAATTTTTAATTAAAAAAGCCAAATTTTACTTAAATCAGTGCCTTGACACTGATTGATATTATCGATAAGTTTCTTTACGTTTTATTTACCGTGATCATCACGAAAAATTTGCCTACTGATTGTGACGTCTGAGTATGTAATTTCAGCAACAAAATAATGTAACTTTTACGACTGTAATTCTAAAGTCATAAATATGTAATTGAATATCTCACAACCGAGAAAAAAAAATCAATAAGGCCTCGTGAGTTTTTCCACGTTTCATTTAATGTGATTATCGCGAAAAAATTATCCACTGATTGTTGACGTCTGAGCACGTAGTTTCAGCAACAGAATAACGTAATACAACTTCACTGCCACGGCAAATTAAAATGTTTAATAATGTAGAACGGGGCTTACACCCCGAATTCTTTTGCAATTATGACCAGGGAAATAGTGCACCGGAGCCATTGCATTTATTATTCATGAAGTGAAACGTGTGCAAGTGAAGAAGTGCGCTGTAACAAGCTGCATAATGTAATGTGCATAATATACCTTCGCAAACGTAAGAAAGTAAATAAGAAAAAAGTAAGGTTAAGTGTAAAACGGGGAAGGACACATTGATGTGTCATGTTGATGTAAAAAAAAACAGACATGAAACAATTGTGACGCAAATACAATTTATATTTACGCAAAACAAGTCACCAAAGTTTTATCGATATTGTGGTATTTCCAGTGATAAACAAAACAAAATTAATATAAACAATAATTTTATTTATAATTTTAGCATTATTATTTGGATAGGAAAATTTTTATACATTTATATAATTCTTTTCATTACATGTAATTTATTATAATATTGTGTAATTTACAAATATAGTGCATCCAGATTTAATTTTTACTTCATACAAAAATCTTTTAATATGATAAAATTTTAAAATGATTATTGAAATTGATTTTTCTATACTTAATCATTGCTTTTCTTAATGTATTTGCTTACATTATTACTTTGACTAAAAGGAAAAAAATCCTCAGTACGGTGTTTGCATCATTTACAAACTATCTTAATTAACAGCTACTTTTGTAGTAGCTTATCACTGTAGCGTAATCTACTTTTGGAAAAAACTAGCTGAAGCTATAACTTTATAAATTTTTAAAGAATAGCTCGTACGTGGCTATAGCTTAGCTATATTTATTGAGTAGCTTGCCTGGCTCTGTTTCTTGGTATGTTTTTTTATTTAATTTTTTTTCTAGTTTAATTTGAAACGCTTGAAGAAAAAAATAACATATGTCACTCGAAATAGACATCTCTTTTTGTATTTCACTCAGACAATATCTGATCAATATCTAGTCCTCGTAACATAATATACTACTTTCTAAACTTAATAGAACATAGGAAAATAAATCGTCTTATACAACATAGAATATAGTAATATGTTTATTATCAATAAGAGTACATTTTAAATACAAGAATTAAATATACTTAATAAAACATAATTTAAATTAGAGTATTACTTTAGATAGAAACAGCCCGACCATTCCAAACAATCAAACTGATTTTACCATCTAACTGAAAACTAAATTCTACCTGATAACTTCCAGGCGGAAAACTAGAAAACGCAGTGTTATGCTCCAGTGAAAAGTTCTTCAAAGAGTATTCATCTGGTTCAACGGGACATTTTCTCGGTAGGTTACCAAATTTTTGAAACTGTGGCAAAATAAATTTATCCATAGCTATATAGTCGCATAAACGCTTATGAAATGAGAACGCGGTTGGTTTATAAACGCCGTGCTTTTCCTGCAAAACTCGCACGTCAATATCGGTGTTAGCTGGAAAGTTTTTCTTCAAATTAAAAATAACAGTAACAGCAGCTTGAGGTGTACCGGCTTTATCTAACTTCACTGTTATATCAGCCAAATCGTTCAATTCGTGTTTCACCAGTTTTACACTATCTTGAATCATTTGTGTTCCAAACTAAAATTGCCATAAAATTAAGTCAAGTAATATGAATAATTATAGTAAAAAATTAAATTTTGAAAATAGTTGACTGTTAAAATTTTTAAACATTGTTTTTGTAACTTGTGTGACATTTTTGTTTTCTGTTGTTATATTTATTATTATATGTATATTTGTATGTATTTATATGTTCACACATATATATTTATTGTAGAGCCCTGAAGAAGCAATAGAGATTACCGAAACGTTGGCTTGGTAGATAATAAAAACATAAAAAAGACTGAATTCCGTCTATTACTAATTATTTATTTTATAGTAAAGAATCTTTCAGAACTCATATCGTTAAAATAAAAAAGCTTTAGGTTTAAGTTCTGTATAATTTTTATATATATATATATATATATATATATATATATAATAATTATTTGTAACGACTAGGAATTTATTGATTAAGATTGATAGTGGGTGTTGTAGTCATAGGTAGGAATGATGTTAATTAAAAAATCTCATTTAAGATTTCCACCGAGCTTTCGTAGCAATTTTGCCTACTTCTTCAAGGCGATCGCTAAAAGATCGCCCTGAAGAAGTAGGCAAAATTGCTACGAAAGCTCGGTGGAAATCTTAAATGAGATTTTTTAATTAACATCATTCCTACGTATGACTACAACACCCACTATCAATCTTAATTAATATATATATATATATATATATATATATATATATATATATATATTGTGTCTAACTGCTGTACAATAATATACATTATTGTACTAATAACATAATGGCACCCTTCTACATATGTAATATGGTAATGTAATATTAATATTTTGATACGCTTGAAGAAAAAATATTTTTACATATATTTATTAAAATTAGTAATAAAAAAAAACGAAATACTTGCATCTAAAACATTTAAAAATAATGATAAATAAAAATCTACATATAAATAAATAATTGTGAAAATTATTAATTTGTATAAGGCTTGATTTCATAATAAACACTTTTAACTAAAATCGACAAAAAAGAATCGATTTTTAAATTTTACTAGCGTAATTAATATTGCTGTCAATAAATCGATAATTTTTTGTCTACTAATTTCAAAATTATTTATTGATTTCACGGAAACGGTACTTTTTTGTTAAGTGCTTAATTGGAAACCGTAAATTGTTTAAATTAAAAAAAAAAAAAAAACTAATATAATCTTACCATAGATGCTTTGGCATTTAACAGCAGTTGTAACAAAAAAAATACAAACAGAATTTCTTTAGCCATCTTCAGTCTGTTCATATGTAAATTTTACATGAAATGAAATAAATTTGTTTCAAAATATACGGTATATATACATCCTTGGATATAAAATATAAACTGTGAACATTACATTTTAATAACATTATAATTATTATATAAGTGCATACTTGTCAACTGATCATTATTTAATATCAGGAAACACGTAAATAACAATGAAAACAAATATCGAAATTATTATGCTAATCAATAATTTCTTTATTTATCAAATCTAAAACTATTATATTGAAAAAAAAATATATTAGCCGCTTTTTTTTCAAATTCAAGGTTTACAATTTGTGAATGTTTATCAAATTTTAGTTTTTATCATTTGATTTGTCATCAAATAATTTTCATAGATTATATAAACCTCATTATTCAAAAAAAAAACTGCTTTAAGTTCAAGTTCTGTAATAAAATTTATTTATAATCGACGTTTTGTTTCTTTTTTTGTCATAAAGACAAACTTCAAGTTGAACATAAAATGCTTGAATAGTTATAATAAAAAAAATTATCAAGAGAGCAAGATCACTGATCACTGATCACCTCAGTGATCTTCGACAAGTGCTTAAGTGTTTATGTACTTTGGATCACAGGTAAGATTTTTGTAGATTTTATTTGCTACTGAAGATGGAAGCTTAGCTTCCGAAATACGAATTTAACTTTATTTTAATTTAAGTGTGGTTGTGGGATTTTTTATAATATTATTTTTATTCAATACGACTAAATCATCCAGATAAATCTGCTATTGCTGAACATGCGTTAGAATATCTTTATGATGTAAAATTTGAAGAAATAATAATAATTGCTAGACCTATCAATATTAACAACAGATTGATAAGAGAAGCAATTGAAATTTATAAGGAATAAAATATAAAAAAAAAAAATTTTTAAAACACGCTTATATTTAAATGCACTAAAAAGAGAAAAATAAATTTTTTTAAAAACGTGGAGCGCCAGGAAACCATATTTCGCAATAATGATTAGGCTCTCCACGCTTTTAAAAAAAAATATTTTCCTTTTTTTTAGTGCATTTAAATATAAGCGTGGTTTTTAAAAAGTTTTTTTTATATATTTTATTTTCTGCTTTTTTGTCTTGTCGTCTTATCATATCTTGTAATCGGTTTTTTTTTTGTAAATGTCAAAATATTGTGTTGTCTCCTGAAATGAAACGACATGCAAAATTTCAGTAAGATCAGATGATAGGAAGTGGTCTAAAAATTGGTTACAAGACATGACTGACAGTGACAACAACATGACAATGACTACAACAGTGTGAGCTAATATAAGCGTGGTAAAAAGACAACATCCATCACTGTGAAAGCATTGAGTTAAATAAATATTGGCTTCCATTAATTAATAATCTATAAAATTTTATGATCTATTCACTTTTTTGTTACCTAGTAACTTTGTAAATTTGTTTATATGAAATCAAGTGGTAGATGAGTTATTATGAGGAAAAGTGCATAGGTTAGGTTAGGTTAAAACCAATAACAACTAAAAACTAAACTGTTCAGAATAATCTTTAATTGATAACTGGTTTCAAAGATTTATGCTTGGTAAAGAATAAACTGCAAAATGCGTTTATCATAGAAGATTAAATATTTTATTAATTTTAGTATCTACATTTAATTAACAAATTATTAGATATGCAATATTTAAAATATATGTTTATTTTTTTTACATAGAAACAGATTGTCCTGTCCAAATAAATGAACCAGTTTTACCTCTGAATTTAATACCAACGATCATTTTATAAGCGCCAGGTGGAAAACCAGAAAAGGCACCATTTTGAAATGTGAAATTTTGCACATAGTAGGCGTCCGGTTGAATCGGACATTTTTTCGGTAATTTACCATATTTTTCCAACTGTGGTAAGAGAAATTTATCCATTGCTAAATAGTCACAGAATCTTTTCTGAACTGTGAACGCGGTAGGTTTGTATACATCGTGCTTTTTTTCAAAAATTTTCAAATCGATTTCAACTTCGCGTGGAAGAATTTTTTTCGTAGTAAAATAAGCCGATGCGACGCATTCAGGAGTTCCAGGTTTTATAATTTCGGTTGTTAGATCAAAGTATTCTGTTAATTCTTGTTTATCTGTTGCAAAACTGTCGTGTATCATTTGTGTACCAAACTAAATGGAGAAAAAAAAAAATATAAACGTATCATAGTAAAAAATCTTTTAGAAGTCATTACAACAAAATAAAACAGCTTTAGGTTATAGTACTGATTTTTTACTATGTTAATTTATATTTGATACATATTGAAAGCAAAAATCAATATTAAAATCTTGACTGATTTTAACTAAAAGTGATCTAAAAGAGGCCTATGAATACGAGCCATTATGGTTACATAATATTACTATTTAACATTAGTGAGAACTTTTTCAATAACGATTGCGTATGATTGTATGATTTGTTCGGCAAATTTCGGGACATTGATCATAAAATAAACCTAACTTGATTTATTTTAATAATAATATTTATTAAAGATTATTATAAATACTCCATACAACTATTAAATAGTTTTAAAACAATGTTATGATAACTTACCATAGAAGTTTTAACATTTGAAAATATTTGTAGAAAGCAAATGATGACGAACAGTGAATTTCGATCCATTGTTAATAATAACATATGCATTCTTTTAATATTTCTTTTAAATGTTTTATTAATATATAGTACTGATTTAACATCCTTGAACTTAAATAATCTATAAAATTTTAACTATTATAAATAAACAAAACAAAATATTTTACAATGAAAACATAGATGTTACTTCAGGAAATGCAAATGTGTATAATTTAAGAATAATTGTATTTTCAATTATAATTTGCATAATGCAATTATAATGCATTTAATGGATTATAATCAGAATAATAAAAATATATAGATTGAATAACAAATATCTGAAAAGTAATAAAACATACAATATTATTATAATATAAATTAACATAATCAAAACAACTCATAAAATTGCAAAAAAATATTGTAATTTTAAAGATTAACTAACTTTTTGAATTTAAAAACTATTTTATTTCAATGTCCGTAATTATAATAAAATTTGTCTTTCATTGCTATAAATCTAAATGAAATAACAATGAACATTGAGTGAAAAACAAAAATTATATATTTTATTATTACAAGCATC
Organism: Clivina fossor; assembly: GCA_963966155.1. Taxonomy (NCBI): domain Eukaryota; kingdom Metazoa; phylum Arthropoda; class Insecta; order Coleoptera; family Carabidae; genus Clivina; species Clivina fossor. Next base: position 1,855,738 of record OZ014565.1, on the reverse strand, counting down.
CGTAGGCCACTGGTATTGTGTTGGACCTGGACCACAAAGGTCCCTGGTTCGCGAGCGTTGAGTTTCGTCGAAACGTTGATTATAAATACAGTTTTAATACAGCAGTTTTATTTTAATATGTATTACTTATAAGAAAAAAAATTAATATAATAAAAGGTATAAGTAGTTAAAAATGATTTTTTTTTAAGTAATAGCAAAACTTAGTTTCAGATTAATGACTATTCATCAATTATTTTAGTTTAAATATTTTATTTGTGCCATTTTAAACACTATTAGTATTTTTCATTACAAAAATGTATATATATATATATATATATATATATATTTATTGAACAAAGTTTAGCAGACTGGAGCAGTGACTTATTGTAGGCTCCGCTCAGTAATTTGGATAAATCTGTACACTGTTTAAAATAATAGGGTAAAAGTGTAAAAATTTTCGAAGGTAATTGAATTTGTAGCCTTATTAGTGCAAATAATTGTCCTGCTTTTGCGTCTTTAAAATATTTGACATTTTACCTTTATGGAAGGATAAAAAATACGAAAAATAAGGATAAATAACTGCCCACTTACTCTTTTCTGGGGTAATAAAATGCTCCTTTTAAATTTACCTATTTAGGGTAATCATATTTACCTTTTTTAGGGAACGGACTTATTTAAGCACTAATAAGGGTATTTTTTTCGAACAGTGTACCAAAACTTAATTTTTTTTTAAAACCCTTAAAAATTTAAAATATGCAATCCAATATACACATATGTACGCATTACAAAAAATATATTACGTGATTGTACCTATAATCAATGGTATTATGTATTCAGTAAAAAAATGTTTTCAATTTATGCAACCATCACAACAAATGTGTCAAACTGGTCATAATATGCTTGCAAAATTATTTATGATTCACATTAACACATTAATTTCTATAATTAAACATAATTGCACCTTCTGCAAGTATAATAAAAAATTTATTTGATAAATATAATAATTTATACAGTGGGAAATACCAAATACTCATCGATTCTGTAAAGATGCGATTTCATTTATACACTAAAGATAGAGTCAGTGTATAAATAAATATAAAAAAAAAAGAAAAACAACAAAGAAACTACATAAAGAGTTGATTCATTTTTATAAATTTATGTTTACAATACACGCAACATCTAAACACGCAATTCCTAATAGAATCTATAAATATGTTGAACGTTTTTAATTAAGATACTTTGTTTAATAATAGAGTTCATTTATACGAGTATAGTAAAAAAAATTTTATTAACCCGGTATCAAATAATAATTAAGATATGTAATTAATTTTTTTAATATCATCTCTAATTTACAACATCGTTATTGTAAAATATATGATTCAACTATTATAGTATTTTTAAGTACAAATTTTATGAAAATATAAAAGAAAAAAAATATTAAAATAATAGCAAAAATTTATAGCAACAACTACTGTAGTCATGGTAACTAAAAACAAAATTGTCTTAATGTAAATATACCACATATTTCCAGAATTATATATATATATATATATATATATATATATATATATATATATATATATATATATATATTAAAGATTGATAATGGATGTTGTAGTCAAATTATCAATCTTTAATTATATAAAATTCCTAGTCGTTACAAAAAAAAATCATTACATATAATATAAATATAATAAATTATACAAAAATATTTAGCCGTATTGATGTTCCAAATAATAGTTAGTTGTCAGTTATACTTGTTTAGTAACTTTCGTTAAAAAATTTTCGAAATATGCTTTGATTGTTGTGAAATATACATAAAACACATAAAAGTGATCTACAGCAGTAAATTATCACTTCCAAATTGAGATATTCACCTCTAAAACTTACATATGAAATTTTATAACTATACATTCAGCCTAATTTGCTCTACACGTGTTCACAGAGAGACCGACAGACAGACATCACGCTAAAAACAGTTGAATCGTGTTAATATAAGCCTAATTCGCATTTATCTGTAAAAAATAGATATGTCAAATTTAGTATGATTACAATATCTCCCTTATCATATGTGATATGACAGTCGATAAGACATTAGAAAAAAATCATCTAAAATTATTTTTCTATCTACCATTAATCTAAACGCGATGCTTATAAACAACCAATCATAATTTCATCCCTTAATCAATAGATTAATTTCGCATCATTGTCCACCGTTACAATCACTCTACTATACAACTTCCTGCACGCCTGCTGCATTACACTGAACAATCTCAAAAACACAATTCCTGCTAAAAGCCCAGCGTTCATCATTGGCCACTCTCCCGCTAGTCGAAAATTTCCCAAATTCCTGCTCAAACAATCCCCCTCAGCGTTATAATTGCCGTCATATTTTAACGGGGGAGTGTCAGAAGTAAGACTTCAGAGGGGGAGAGAGTAAATGTAATGTCCTTTCGACCCTACCTACCCCCCTGCAAAACAATGATGGAGTCAAATAGTCCTTATGTCGATTTCCCTCGGGGCTGTTTTGTAGATTGTTATGTAGATGGCGCGGCTGTCGGTGTTCAACGCCTGCTGCGACAAACGCATTCGGTTAATTAGTTTTCATGCAATTAGTTTACTTAGATTGTTGTGTTCGTCGGACCATTGCAATTTGAGCGTTGTGCATTTAAATAGCATTTAAGGGCTTGCGTTCGGTTGAAATTTAAAAGACTTTTATTGTCTTAAAGAGAGATTATGTTGACATTAATTCAAAGCTCGAGTGACATATCGTTTGCTTTTTTTGTGTATTATAAAAAAACCTGACTTTAATTAAAATTATTATGTAATTCTTACAGTCAGTTACTTTACTTTAAAATGCAATAAATAAACTTTATTTTATTTACAGTAATATTGCTTAATTCCTAAACCTATCAATATAGTATTAACAAATATTATAGGACTTCGTAATATGTTTGTTATAATTTATAAAATCTTTCAAACATCGTACGGAATCCTAGAATTTGTTACTTAATTATTTTATAAATATTTTTTTCAAAAGTAAACAGTTTAAAATTTAAATAGTATTAATTTTCATTATAAAACTATTCTTTAAAAGAATATTTTAAGAAATTGTTGACAAACAATTTAAATAATTGTTATGACTATTATTTGTATTACGTTTTCCTTATTTTCAAATTTAATATTACATATTATTTAATATTGGTTTATACATAAGTATATCATCTTTTTATTTTTGTATTTTTTTTTAAAGTTTTGTAGTAGGTTTTGTATTTATTAGTGCGGATCTTTAGACAACAGTAAAATGGGTTCCAAACCACTCAGACCCAGCCAATAACATTTCAGTGGTACAAGATTTTAACCCTGAACCTTTGGGGTCCGAGTCCAATACGCTACAACTAGCCTACGGTTGTCTGTACCTTGTTCATTTCAAAAATATAATATTAAAAGTTTAATTAAAAATTCTTTAAAGTAAAACTTATGATTCAATAAATATTTTCCGAATGAAAAATTATTATAATAAAAAATGCATTAACAGTTAAAAATAGTATCATACATAACAGTATTATCAGTATTAAGTGCATTGAATGTATGTAAGTATCATAGATACATAAAAATCACCTGTATTGTTCAATACTTAAAAGCAAGTTACATTTGTACAAACGCAGAACATAAAATACAAGTTCTATTTTATTTAGAATGTTAAAAGTTGCTTTGTCTGGATAGAAAACTAATTTCTACTTGAATAAAATAAGTTTACGCTACATCTTTTTAGGTACATAGCGTGATTGTGTATATAAATATAATATTTTACTCGCATGTAATAATTATTACTCAATATGAATTAGTAGACGGACGTTGAAAATTTTTTCATTTAATATTTCGACTTAAAACATATTTAAATATAAACTTGTAATATTAATAATATTCAATTAATTCACTAAATCGTATTTACTATCATATTACAATATATAGTTTCGAATATTAAATAATAAAATAAGATACATATCATTTACTAATTTCTACTAGTGTACTAGTGTACCCAATGTACATACCGAGTTAAGTGTACACATGCTGTGTTTAGCCCCGATGTTTGCTGGCAAGGACGACTTGATTCTCAATTGTTCGTCGGACGAGGATAAATGTGTGTAGTAAATATGAAACAACTATATAAACTCATAGGCTTTTGGTTGTTACATAGGGCATAGTGTAACATGTCATAGATACGTACCAACATAAGAAGAGAATGAACAAAAAAATGATTAATCTATGTTACTTACGGTTTATAATGTTTTCTATTTTATACCATAATAGTAACATAAACTTACTTTATACTATAGATAACTTTTTTTATTTAAGAAAAATCATATCGTATGTAGTTTTATTCAAAATTATATATCGTTCACATTGCATTTCTCATAATTCTTCACACATTTTCATTAATCAAATTAAAATTCAAACAAAAATAAACAATGAGATTGTCAATTAACTTAACTTGACTAAATAATTTTTAATATAACTGTTGGAGATGTAAAATGAATTGAACTTACACAGAACTAAATCCTGAAGGTTTTATTATTTTTATATATAAAGTAATATGTAATATAGAAACCGTTGAACGCTCAAGAGAATCAAAAATAAATTTTATGACTAAAAATACGGTAAAAATTAATAATAACTTCTACAAAACATAATTCCCATTTTTATTATATATCCTATTACACGCATTTTAAAAAACCAATTTCGAATTATATGATAAATTAGTAAAACTTCATTTCTTTAATTTATTATTGAAGTTGAAACAAATATTTCTTCAGAAATGGCATTTTAATAAAAATGAGTAATAATAACTTAGCTGTTTAAGTACATTCGTTTGAAAAGTGTACAGAAATGATTAATATAGGAATTCGACAAAATACGCAATACATTTCTCGAGTTAAATTAGGAACATTTAGATATTAAAAAATAATAATGTTTAAATACAATCGATTTCCCATATTTATCGCTCTTGGCAAATTTCCTAATAAACATCGTGTATATGAAACAGTAATTAACGTTTATTATTGAAAAAAATCAGCGAATTTTATTTGTATAATAACGTTGTGATATTAGAACAATACTCAAAACTAAAATTAATATTTACATTTAAAATATTCCCGTTCGAAATTAAATTGGAAAATAGTATTTAATAAATAATTAGTAATAGACGGAATTCAGTCATTTATATATTTTCATTATCTTCTTAGCCAACATTTCGCACTATTGCCTTCTTCCAGGCTAGCAAAATAATTTTAGTTAATGTTACATGTAAACGCAAATATACATCATTTGATCAGAAAATAGAATAAAAAATACAAATATAACAATAATAATTTATATTTTTTAATTTTCTGATCAAATAATGTATATTTGTATTACATGTAACATCAACTAAATATATTCTGCTAGCCTTGAAGAAGGCAATAGTGATTGCCGAAACGTTGGTTTAGATTAGAAGAAAATAAAAATATATAAGAGACTGAATTTCGTTTATTAATAATTATTTATTAAATTTTATCGACAAAATAAAAATAAAAATCAAAAATCAATTTCCTTTTTTTCAAATATTCAATAATTAATAACTACAAGTTTTTAAGAATATATTAAACTATCTTGTATCGAAATTTTAACACGTATATCCGACAAAGCATGTCATACAAAATTAAAATATAATAATCAATTAATTAAATATCCGGTTTAGTATATATATATATATATATATATATATATATATATATATATATATATATATATTTATAATAATTTATAAGCCGATTATTATACCTACTTATATTTTTCTTTTAGTAGCTGAGTGTAAAAGTTTCACTTTAGGAGGTCCCCCGTTAATAAGAAACTCACTATGATTTATATAGTGGTATTTACACGATAATGGGATTTAAATCTTTGACACATATACACAATATCCGTAACTATACTATGGGCAAGGTATTAAACATATGATATAATATAAATAAAAAATAGAAATTACTTTTATGAAAGGTAGATATATTGTTGCTTTAGTTAATACATATAAAGATTATTATTATTATTATGTGAAAATATATGGATTAATCTACTAAATATATTTATATGAATAATTTGTTATGTTTTCTTTAACAATTAATTCCTGGTTCATGGATGCAAAATTATTTAATGGATGCAAAACATTGAAGCGAAAAATAAATAGCAATAAATTCCGAACACGTTAGGAATTAGTTTAAAAACAAAAACCGCCATTACATATGCATGGATATAGTTAACCTTACCTCAAAGCTGTCAGTTGAAAAACATGAATGACATATTGGTATGAAAGGTGTAGGAACGTTTCAGCTGTCATTATCGCCGTATATAACACGTGTGTGTATGTGTTTTTGTGTGTGTGTGTGTGTGTGTGCAGTTCACAATCACAAGCAACACGCTATGTTCACGCAATGTAAAGTATAAGATATTTTAGCATTCATTGCCATGTCTAAGTTACTTAGTTGATATTCTTAAATGCGAATCAACGATTAGGAATTGACGAGAAAACAGAATTTTAATGTATTTGCTTTTTTTGTAAAACTGACGTGCGATAAAATATATTATAAGTGATAAGAAAAAAATTAACAATAGTAAATACATATGAACAATATCTATTTAAAAAAATCTGATGTGGCTACCACAGAACCGACCGTCATTACTAAATTCTTAAACAAAATACTTTTAATGGCCACTTGACACAATGTAAAATAATGTGTAAAACAATGCAGAAAATTATGTATAGAAAAATGCATAATTATTTAAATAAAAAAAACATTTTTAATATACCACGTTTTCAACACGGACTAAAAAGTATATAATAATTGTTCCTAGCCCCCATACAGGGGCAACGATAGCTACTCCCTACACTCTTTACTATTATCTATTGCATGCGCCTCACGTTTTCCTCAATGGGGTTATAAATTTATATGGGGCTAGAAGAAATTATTTTATAATTTTTGGCCCGTGTTAAAAACGTAGTATATTATTTTTTTTTAATTAAATAATTATTTTCTGCTTTTTAAAGTTTTGTTTAACTTTAACTTTAACCTAATTAATTATAATTTCATATTTCAAATTTGTAAAAATAAAAAAAGTGATATACAAATATATATACATATATATTAGGGTGGACCTTAAATGGGGTGAAGTTGAATTTTAACCGGGCCGCCCCTCAAAATGATCCCAAATTAAAAAAAAAATTGTAGTATAATTTTTTCCGAGTAATATTAAGGTTTAAGGGTGCCGAAATGCACTTTTCTACTTTTTATTTACATTTTTTGGACAAATTTTTTTTTGTTATTTTTTTATGGTGTGCCATTAAAAAATACATTTATTCCTAAATTTTTACCCTCCTACCACCAACCCCTACTTTTTAATAGCATTTTATATTTTTTAACCCCGGTCGATAGCTGATCAATGGGGTTCCGTTTAGCCAAACTCAATAAAATAAATAAATAAATAAATAAATAAATTTGTAACTTTGGGAAGTTGTTGAGTACACTCCCGCAAAAGATTCTAGGACCCTGGGGGTCGTAGCCCCCCCCCCCCCCGGGGGGAGGCCCAGGAAAAATATAGAAAAGTGTGAAAGAAATTGATTCCAAATAAATTGAAAATAATTATAATATGAGAAACGTAATTGATTTTTTTTTGTAATACAAAAAAAATTCATAAAAAATTTAATATACACATTAAAATAAAGGCAAGACAACGTTTGCCGGGCCAGCTTTTCAATTTTTTGAGCGATAGTTTGATCATCTTTAAATCTCTTCAGAATAATATCAGAATCATTACCACACATTATCGGGTAATTATAGACTGTATTCCACCGCTGAGTGAATTTTTTAAACCTCCTATTGCCTCGAAAAGAAATGAAGTCCCAAAATGTGTAAAAATTCGATTTTATGTTAATAAAAAGTAGAAAAGTGCATTTCGGCACCCTTAAACCTTAATATTACTCGGAAAAAATTATACTACAATTTTTTTTTTTTAATTTGGGATCATTTTGAGGGGCGGCCCGGTTAAAATTCGACTTCACCCCATTTAAGGTCCACCCTAATATATATATATATATATATATATATATATATATATATATATATATATATATATATATATATATATATATCACTTATCACAACAAGTTTCACAAGTGCAAACAAAAGCTACCTAGTGGCAAAAAACAAAAAAACTAAAATTTTATATTTTTATACATTTTTACATTTATACGTAAAAATACGAATAAACGTCCATCCCTGGTTGTGTATTATAGTTGATCTGTTGTTATTAATATCAAAACAAAATAATAAAATACGTCTCTAAAACATATAAAAAGAATGCAACTGAACTGAAATAATAAAACCATTTTCGAAGCATCATTACTTTAAACTTGAAACGAAAACAAAATAAATACTCGGTGCTATTTAACTGACAATGACAAAAAAAGAAGATGAAGAAGAAGAAAAGAATACCTAAAGACAATAGCAATGTAAAGATGTCACTTACTGATGCGTGGTCACATTGAAGAACATATGCGAGTACTGCGGTGCTGAATCTTCTGGTCCGTGCGGTGCGGGAAAGCTCATCGTTAACATGACGGGTTTATGCTGTGAGTTGCGTTTACTTTGCCGAAGAAATGCTATTGAATCGTTCACGATTAAGTCGGGATAGTAGTCCTGGAAAAGACAAAACAGATGTATTCTGTATCGTTTCCGTTAAAAATAACGGTACGTGTTTAAATAAATATTCTGAGATTCCGTAATAAATCACGCTATTATATAGCAATAAAATTTTAACATAAGTAAAATATTTTTTAGAATTTATTGTATTATTATAAAAACTGTTCTAGGATAAAATTCTGTTAATTATTTATATAACAACGACGTTTCGACGAAACTGAACGCTCGTCTTTATCAGGTCAAAATTTATCAATGATAAGGTAACATCAGTGGCGGTAGCTTTTTCGGGGCCTGAGGCTAAATATTTTTTGCCCCCACACCTTAAAAAAATAAATTACAAAAATTGCTGTAAACTAAAATATAGGTATTATATAGTATTTTAAATAAAAAATTGCTGTTAACTCAAATATTTATTTTAATTGAAAATATACATAAACGCAAAATAAAAATATTAAATGTAGGTAAATAAATTCTAATGGTCACATCACATCTGTTAACTTAACACTTATATCGTTTAAAAGTGTTTACAAGATAATTTTTGTCAAGAAATGTTCAGTACAGATATTTAAAAATAAAATTAAAGAAATGGCAGTCTCAAAGTTTTTCAAAAATCTTTACGCCCAGCCCGGGGCCCTCTTAGCGTTGGGGGCCCTGAGGCTTAAGCCTCATTAGCTTCATGGTAAATCCGCCGCTGGGTAACATATAGATAATGGAAGCCAAATTTTATCCTAACTCAATGCCTTCACAGTGATTTATGTTATTCTTTTCTTTATAAATCTCTATTGTTTCTCTTATTAATCTGCTATTAATATTATTATTACTGTATCTTCAAATTTTACATCATAAAAATATTCTAAAGCATGTTCAGTAATAGCAGATTTATCTTAATGATTTAGACGAATTGGTTGATCTAGTATATCTAGTAACTTGTTGCTATGTACTGTTATTTACTATAAATTTTGACCTGATAAAGACAAGCGTTTAGTTTCGTCGAAACGTTGTTTTTATATAAATAATTAACAGAATTTTATCCTAACGCAGTTTTTATATCAATAAGATTTTATTAATGTTCGGTTTTTTAGTAGTCTAATTCTGAAAAACTATAAAAGATATCGAGGAAAGTATCTAATTTAGATAGTTTTTATGGTATCGTACTCTTTCTTATAGAATTAATATTTAATAGTTTATAGCAGCTTTCGAATCATTAATATTTATCTTCCAATGGCATATAAAAAAAATAACCTAATTTTTTTATATATCTATATAGCTTTTTTGTATAGATACATAAATTGTTATTTTTTTATTGCCAGAATTTCAGATTACAGTATATATTATAATATAATCTACGATTATTCAAATTTTGAAAACTAAACGTTTGAAAATCAAGAGCAAAACATTATTCCTTGTAATAATTAACAAAAATTAACTACTAAAGTTAACCCGTCAAAGTTAACAGAATAGGATAATTTCTAGTTTAACTAATTGTAGAATTTATTACAAAAAATAATGTAAATATATTTTACTTATTTTTATCCAATAAAATTCAAAACTTGTAAGGTAAATATTTCAGTATACAATAAATTATATTTATTTAAATATTAGTGCTAACTTTTTTACCGACCGTCGCGTCATATTATATATGGTAAGAGAGCTATTGTAACCATACCAAATTTAACTATCGAAATTTATACATATAAGTACAAATTAGACTTATAGCATTGAATATATAATCTTATTAGTTATTCAATGCTTATAGCATCGAAAAAAAATTAACAAAAATAAAAATAACAAAAGTTGCTAAACAAGTTATGACTAACAACTTTTATTTGAGCATTTTTCAATACGGCTAAATAATATTTCGTATTTTTATGATATATAAATATGCTGAAAATAAGTGGCATATTTATGTCAAAACAGTTTGGTTTTTAGTTACCATGACTAAAGAAGTTGTTGTTATACAAATTTTCTATTTCATAAATTTATTTAATACGATGATAATCGGTAATGTGGTGGCTACAGCAGATTTTTACACTATATTCTCAAATTAAACATAATAAAAATGCTCGAATTCATATCATTAATTCAGAACATATTTCCCCGCAAGATAATATATATCGACCGATCAGCAATCTACAAACAGTTACAATAAAATTAATCAAATCGTTTGAAACCTGATTGTAAAACGAAACTTTTTATCCGAGAATAGCAACAATCGTAAATGGGTTTGGCTGAATGCAAGGATCATTTATATTAATCACAATTCAACAAACGTTAACTCACTTGCTCTACAATAGATAATAATTTATTCCTCAACTTTGAAATGCGCCTCCTAGATTCCAAATGTTATATAAGTCATAAAAGAAGCTTTAGTTGATCATTGAAAATGATTTCACGTTATCGTTCGGTGAACAAATTTTCATTTCGACTTTGGAATGTTAAAGTTTTGCCTTTTATGCGTTTAAGGATTTTAATCAAATTATACACGGTCACGCAAAAACGGGACAAGAAAGTTTTTCCTTAAATTTAATTTCATCTATTTTTTTGACCTCGTTTCACTTAACTTATTTCATTTTTTTTTTTCATTTAGTTCTACATCTGTAATTAACTGGTTATATTAACCTTAACAAAAAATTCTATATTACTATAGCTTGTAGAATAATACAGATTTTACTCTCAATAAAAAAATATCAACAGTAACATAGTAAAAAATCTTTCAGAACTCATTATATTAAAATTTAAAAAGAACGGCTTTAGGTTGTAGTTCTGCATTAATTTTTTTAATAATAATCGACGTTTCGACGTACTCAATATACATTTTCATCAGGAAAAAATGATACAAATGACGTATGCAGTAAATAAACAGAACAAAGAAACAAAATAAGTAACTAGATTATAAAAATTTATAAATTTTTAATTAAAGAAAGCACTGATTTAAATAAAATAAAATAAAATAAAGCACATAAAAGTGACATCAGTAAATTACCATTTCGATATTCAACTCCAAAGCTCCAAAGCCACAGACTGACAGACAGACAGATTCGTGTTACTATAAGCCTAATTTGTATTTAACTGTAAAAATCTTGATATGTCAAATTTGGTATAATTAAAATACCTCCCTTATTTTATATGACGGTCAGTAAAAAATCGTATAATAAAAATCATTTATGTTAATCAAATAACAATTTCTTACAAAAAATTAGTTTTCTCAATAATAAGTAAACTTATCTTCACAATTTCTCAACAATTTTTGTTCTCACATAGCTGCATAAACATACTTATATATCAAGTAACGGACTATGTTGTTAATCATATTGTATTTTTTCTTGAGAAATTTCTATAAATTAATCAGCCGTACAAGTGCGTCATTATTTATGTGATATAACAACATAACATGTCTACGAAATAAACATCAGATGATAGTTAGGTTTTTAATTACGCATACCTAATAAGGTAAATAATAATTATTTGTCGAGTTTGCGGCTGATAGTAGAATACGCGTACGCCACTGGAATTTCATGATGTACATTTTACATTCACTAATGTGACATGCAAAGAATATCCCCGCCGTACATCAATCTTGTGCAATCTTTTAGATGTGTTTGTTTGCGTATCATTAGGTATAATTCTCAAAGTTAAAAATAATACTAGTTGATAAGTGCAAAGTATTAGTTGTATTATAATTGTTTTTAAAAATTATTAGAATGATATATTTCGTTTCAACTAAGTAGAACTTAGAACAATGAATTATTTCTGTGTATATTGACGTCGTGGAGTTTGTGCCACACCCTTTTGTATGTATTGAAATAAAATTTATTAAAAATAATAGTGATTTAATCTAAATACTGAATTATCGAAAAATTTCATAATATATTTACAAATTAATAAAATCAGAATTCAGTCATAAAAATATTAATTATTAACAACTATTAATTTCTTAATATATCCTATATATCCAACAATCTATAATTTTTTTCATTTAAATTAGAATATAATTAAATTTTACTGAGCACTTTAATATACAGTGTATTTAATTCAAATGGAATCACATGGAATACTTGTGTTATATTAATCAGTGTAGAAAAATATTTTATTCATTTGTTTATCCAAGGATAAACTAAACAGTCAATAAAATATTATTTTTTTTATAAAATTCCTTTTGAAATTCAAGTTCATAAATAACACTCATATTATTTTATACGTCAGATGAGAATACCGACAAACTAGACATTTATAACCATAATATTTTATTTAAAATCATATAAAATGTTTATAGCAACATTATTACAATAGACTAATGCATATATGACGTGCAATTAAATTTATGATACATCGAAAATTATTTTATCACTTTTTCTGTCATTTCCGTCTTCATAAAATTCGTAAAAATTTTATAAATTCTTAATTAATGGAAGTCCAATTTCAAAGCACTGATTTAAATAAAATTTAGCTTCCATTAACTAAAAATTTATGATCTAGTTACTTATTTGCTACCTAGTAACTTGTTTCTGTGTTCTGTTTATTTATTATAAATGTCATTTGTATCTTTTTTCCTAATGAAGATGTACGTAGAGTAAATATTTTAAATTTAACATTTGTGCTATAACTAAAGTTACTATTAATATAAAGTAAAAAAATATTGTAATTTCATAAAGTAAATATGTATATACTAGTAAAAAAATCTTTCAGAATTCATTATATTAAATTACTTCAAGTAATCTATAAAATTAATATACTATAAATCAATTAAAATTTTCTCAAGAAAAACGATGTTCTATTATTTATGATCTAAATTATAAAATACCATAAAAATGTGCATGAGATAAAATATCTATTTCTTTTTTTTTTTTTTTTTAGAAGAATTTTAATAACTTAAGTTTTTTTCTATTATATATATGTATATGATGTTATTTCTATGTAATATTATTTCTAAAGTGTTCTAAGAATAACTTGAATAAAATACGTTCTTATAATTTGTATTTTTTCTTATAAAAATATTTGTCATTTTTAAATAATTGCACTACAGAATAAAATATTTATTATTTTTCTGTATCTTATAATTACAGATAATTGATATTATATAATTATGCATTTAATAATAAGTATTTACAGAAAATAAAAGAAATCCACTTTATTATTATACAAACAGAATTTTAATGTAATCAAAATAAAATTCCAAAACCATTTTATGCGTTCGACGCATTTTAATTCTTATTTATAGTTAGTTTCATACACATGTACTCACATGTCTCATGTGTGTAAATTTCTAAACAAATACAATGCATAATACCTTAAAAGGCATCAAATATTAATTAAAACGGTAGAAGGCAATTAATACTTTCATTAAAATAAGTTTACCAATCCATCATCTAACACTAATTAATCTAGCTATCTTCGTATCAATCAAGGCATTTAACTTAACCTATACTACACACCCTTTAGTTTACGATATCGCAATTTGACTTGAAGATAAGTTTTAATTTATTTTATAGGTTAGTTAGATCTCAGATGGATTTCACATCTGCAAAGTTATCCTAAGTAGAATATTAAAAATATTTGTAACATTTATGTTTGCAAAACTACGAGAAGAATCTCTGAAGCAGATGTTTTAAGCATAATTATGATAGTTATTTGATTGTGTTGACAGAAAAATGATAAATTAATTTTCTTCTAAGTATTTAACTGTTAAATACTTAAAATATTTAACATTAAATGCATGTTTTAAATTCCAAAATATCGTAGCAATAATTACAGCATAACTTTAGTATTTATAAAATATTATAAATATTGAAAATTCTAATATAAAGTTATTGTTTCTATGATTGGCATGTTTAAGAATGCTTTGGGTGAGATACGAGTAATGTTCCCAAGTAGTAAAAATGATAGTATACCGTCTTGCCACATTTTCGAAATAAATATTTTGCTTTCAAAACATAAAAAAAAATTCCAAATAACATCTATATATATTCGAGACGTTAAGACGAACAAAAAAAATACAACCATTTCAGATAGTAGAAGAATTTGAAATTTGTTCTGGTAAATTAACAATTTGAGAATAATCAAAAAAATTAAAATAGTTGGGAAAAGGAATTTGTTTAACGATATAAGCACATTCATATTACACCGATATACGCTCACTAGTTCCTAGTCTAGTTTTAATCTGTAATATAGATTGTACGATAAATTAAAATATTTAAATTAACTACATTCCAATACTAACTAGAATGTTTTCTCAACTATAGTTTTACATTTTGTTGATGAATGCGTATTACCATTTAAAATAACTGTCAAAATATTGATCTGTGTTGCCATTGCATATTCAATTATATATATATATTATTGAATTATCAACATATAGTAGCAACAGCCTAAATAAATTGGCCCATATTCTCACCAATTTTTTGTTTATAAAACATATTTCATATTTCTAAAAAAAATATTTTAAATAAAAAAGTGTTATAAACTTAAATCTCATTTCATTTATATTTAAAAAAAACTACAAAAAGATCGATGTTTTATTAGTATAAATGTAAAAATTTCACATCTAGTTACGCCATTTACCAAAATACAAAAAAAAATAAAGTCTTAGAATATGACGCAAGTTAGTCGTGAAATATAAAAAATATTTTTTGTCTTGCTTTATTTAAAAAAAATTATGCGTGGCTTTGCCAACTTCCGAAAAAAGTTAGCAAAGCCATTAATATAAAATGCATAAAATACATAATGAAACAATTGCTATATAGATGTAAATTTGTCGTAAATTTATCGTGAACAAATAGGCATACATTTATTTAAAAATTATTATTACTTACAAATATATCAATAATAAACTATCACTGATTCAGTGAACAACACTTTGTACAACCAAACCTAAAAATCGATCTCATAAAACACTGTTAAATAAGTGTGTTCTGTAAAACTGCATGTTAAAATAAAAATCTAAGATTCTGCAAGAAATTTTGTTGCATATAGTAAAATATTTTTCTTTCAGAATTTCAGAATTCTTAATTATTAATTAATAATATCGTTAACTTACCAACTACAAAAACAGTTGACAATCTAGTTGCCTAGTTAACTCATTGATAAAGTTAAAAATGTTTTATACAACTGATACTATAATTATATTCTGTTTATCAACTGTTATTATCTGTATATTGCAAATATCGAGAATTACTATCATATTATATATTATAAAAATATATAAATATTTCAAACCACCATAATTCGTTAATAATCCTAAATTACTCTTTCCATGAAAATGCTATAAAACAAATTCGTAAATCATAGCCTTCTTTATAATACAAAACGATAATACCTTAAAAACTAGGTAAGTTAATAATAGGTACATACCTTGTGATAGTCGAAGCCATGTTTAATCTTTTTGCCATTCATATTAATGGAATAATTGTAGTATTTCGAATTCATGATAAGACCGCCCCATTCACGCCAGCCGGGAGGTATGTACGAGCCATTGTACTTGTTCAAGTACTTGCCGAAATAACCTAGAACATACAGAGAAAATACCCTTCTCTTATTATATGATTTTCCTACAAAGGTCTGTAAGGAATTTCTAATTTCAAAGATATGTCGTATACTACATTTAACATACAGGAATGAACAAAAAAAATTGATCTGGCATAAAATCTTTATAAGAAAATTTTAAATAGTAAAACATATTGCAAATTTTTGAATCAATTTGGTGATAAAATTAAAAACTGAAACAAGTGGTAGTTTCTATTAGCATATGTGTACTTACAGAAAAAATTATTTTAGATTAAAATACAATACAAAATGAAAGTAGACAGAAATTAAATATTTATCGAACAAATTTATTATTTATTTTGAAAAAAAAAATAATCTTAGTAGCTCTTATCTACTTATATTGCATTTTTATATTAATGAACTATTGATTTAATTATAAACAAATTTCTAATAAATATAGAAAGTAATACCGTAAAACTCTTATGCCTATATTAAATATTGTAAATAAGGAAATGTACATGTACATATATAAAATTACCATTTAAAGTAAGATATGTCATCCAATAAGGTATAAAAATGAATTAATTACGGAGAGAAAATAATTTATGGCTTTACAGTAATATTATCAGTAGTCATATACAGTCGCTTAACTGCACACAAATTCATAAATTTTATATACTTCTTGCTTTAATTTAAATTGAAGATATGATATTGAGTTTTTGCCACTTAACTGATTAAAAGCAGACGTTAAAAATATATCCCGATATTTACATTTATATCGTAAAATTCCGTTTGGAGTTTAATTTCATTCTCTAACGGTAAAAAGTTAGCTCGGTACATATTTCAAACTTTATCCGATTTGAATCGTATATTTACTTAATCTGACGCGTTAAAAGATGAACCTTTTATGTAGTAAAATTAATGTATTTTCTTTGCTATGAATATAAAACTGAATTAGATTTTTTACCGACCGTCATATCACATATGATAAGGGAGATATTGTAATCATATCAAATTTGGTATATCGACGCAGCCTGATATTTGATGTAATATTTGTATTTATTCTTAAAGAAAATGGTTCTTTTGATTTTTTTGTATTCTTACGTTTTTACCGACTATCATATCACATATGATAAGGCAGGTATTGTTTTCATACCAAATTTAATATATCAAAAGTTTTAAAGATAAGCACAAATTAGGCTTATAATAACTGTCTGTCAGTGTGTCTCTGAACACGTGTAGAGCAAATTCGGCTTAACGGATTGTTATAAAATTTCATATTTAAGCTTCAGATATGAATATCTCAATTTGATCAACTTTTGGTAAAGATCTGCCAATCGGAAGAAAAAATTTACTGCTGTATGTCACTTTTATGTGTTTTACGAATATTTCGCAACAGCTGAAGCATATTTTGAAGCAAAATATTTAACAAAAGTTGCTAAACAAATTCTAACTATTTTTTTTATTTATATTTTTATGATTTATAAAATTCTGCAAATAGGTGGCATATTTATATCAAGACAGTTTTGTTTTTAGTTATCATGGCTACAGTAGATAGTTGTTATTATATAGATTGGTTGTCTGTCTATTCACAGACAGATAGATAGGAGGACATCACGTTAAAAACAGTTGATTCGTGTTACAATAAGACTAATTCGTGATTATTTGTGAAATTCTCGATATGTCAAATTTGGTATAATTACAATACCTCCCTTATCATATGTGATATAACGGTCAATAATAATTATGTCAAATGATAAAAACTGTCTTGGAAAAAAATTTAGTTATATTATAAATTTAATTTTAAATCATATCGCGATGAATGAGTTAAACAAAAATTATTATTTTATTTTCAAAACATAAATTTTGTTAATAATATATTATTGGATTTGTTACACTACAATGCAATACATAAAAAATGTACTTACATAAAAAATGTATACCTATGTATATAGATAACAGGTTTAATATAATACGACAGGTTCAAGTTGTAATGAATTTTAAACATGTGAAATATGAGTTAGTTTGAGTAATGTTTATAAGTTTAAGCTCAAACCATATGTGGGAGATATTAAATTGAAAAATTGATGTATTTACTTGAATTATAAGATTTCTTGTTTGATTTATACGATAAAATAAAATGAAGACATAAATACATAAACATATAAGGAATATTTAAATTTTAAATATAATCTCTACTAAATTTAGTATATTTCAAATAAATTTGTAACTTAATATGGATTCATTTTAATTCTTTAAATATAGTAGAAGTTTATTGTAATATATTATAAAGATAGGTGCAACAAAAATATTCAAAATTTCTTCAAAAGCTTTCGAATCGGAATGAAATAGCTTTGCCATCACCTAACCTAATCTCATACGTAATATAAGTAACGCAAATGTAAACAAAGTAAATTATTTGACTTTGCAAAACACTGCTGCCATAACGGATATAAAATAAATATATTGTATTCAGTACACAAATACAATAATATATTACAAAATCTTTCAGAACCTATTATATTAAAATAAAACTACTTTAGGTTAAAGTTCTGTACTAATATTTATTTAAAATCGACGTTACTACGAAACTCAACGACAAAACTCAAGTAGTACAGATTCAATCCCTTTATCTACAAATTTCAAAAACTAAAAGTGATACACTCGGCTGCAATGTCAAGTTCATGAACAATATTTTTTTTATATTAAAATTCTCATAATTCACTCTAAATTTAATCACAAATTATTAACCAGCCAACAAGTCAAACTAAAATAAAAAAATTAAATATGCGAAACACAATAATGAAACAGAACACGACATTAAATTCACAAAAAATACAAATAAAACATTTTTTAACGGCGCAACATTTGTAAAGAATCGTCAGATATACTTTTAAGATGAGCGCATGAACAAGATTTTAAGCTACATCTGGTCACCGGGAATAACCGGTTCACGCGCGGCTTGCTACGGTGGCGTTGCAAAACGACCCGACCTTAAAAAAAAATAAAGAAAAATAAGAATAAAAATGCGAGATAAGTATGTTCAAATATTGCTTTCACAAAGACTCATGCATGAATGAAAATATTTTATACATATACGAGCAACGTTTCAGAATGATGTGAAACTGATATCTTATTACTTGAGAAATATTTTATTCTCATCGGAACCGTTTTAAAGAATGCATTTCCTAATCGAAAAATTGTGTAATTAATGTACTACATAGTAAGAACAAAATACGGTGTAAACGTTTACCACTTATGTTGTTCATATTTGCTCTTAAATTTTAACACTAAAAAGATAAAATTAAATAAAATAAAACTGCTCAAAATTTAAGCTCTATATTAATATTTATTAATAAATAAATATTATCTACTGAAATTACAGAGCTTAAACCTAAAGCCGTTCTATTTTATATAATAAGTTCTGAAAGATTTTTTACTATGATAAAATTTAATTCATATAGCGGTTTATTTTTACACCAGCCCTGTGTTACATATATAGAATATGTGTATTTTTAGTTATTAAATTTATTAACACAAAATGTGATTTAAAAAAATAATGGTAAAAAATTGACACTGACCAATGTGTTCGCGTATACTTATGGAAAAAACATACAAATACGCGATTTTAGTTGTATCAGTTATTGGTTTTATTCTAGTAAAAAATTAAAATTGTTTATGTCTTTTAAAACATTTTTATTGTGTTTTCATAAGCTAGTAGATAGTGCAATTCAGAACTAATAGCATTAAGACTAAAATATAATACTAATTCCTTAATAAGTGAGGTGATGTGAATAAAACTAAATTGCTACTGATTAAGTTTTGTTTTCTCTAGTTACAAGATAATCGCAAATAAGTCAAGCGAATATGGGCTATTTACTTTACTTTGTTAAAAGTAAAGGAAGAAAAAACGTTTTAAGTATAGCTATTATTTATATATGAATACTCCTTGAAACTTTCTAAACTTAAGTATTTACAAAGTATTAAAGTTCTAAAAACAGCAAAGTACATTTCTAATTTACAAAAGCCATTTGGTTTCTCCAATATACTCGTATAAAAACAATGATTTATATGCATATTCCATGTCGTCGATAATTGAACTCAATTCGATATTTCACCTTCTTTTTCGTTTAACTATATAATTTCATGAAAGCAAATTACACGGATATTACAATAAATGCTTCTTTAAATGAATATTTTTAGAACAAAAAAAAAAAAAAACTCTTTTGACGTTGAATAATGGAACATAAATTATTCACCTCACATTTTCTTCAATTTGTTCACGAAACAAAGAAAAAAAATTCTACTGAAATTACAATAACGCAAATTTGCGCTATTTAAAACTCATAAACGTTTTCAATTGCTTATAATTCTCAAACATAAATTTAATGTTAATTATTTAAAACTAATATAATATTTCTGTGAAATAATAATAAAATATTGAAAAAAACCTAACAAGTTCTTCAATTTGTTCACGACACAAAGAAAAAATTCTACTAAAATTGCAATAACGCAAATTTGCGCTATTTAAAACTCATAAAAAAAATTCAATTGCTTACTGTTCTGAAACACAAATTTAATTTTAATTACTTAAAACTAATATAATATTTCTCTGAAATAATAATAAAATATTGAAAAAAAAACTGCACATTTTCTTCAATTCATTCACTAAATAATGACTTATATTTTATGATATAACTCTTTGTCCAATCTAGACAATTTAATAATTTTTTTTTTTGCCATAATTATATAATATTTTGTCCTATCTATACAAGTGTTACGAGCCATGCAAAATTCCAACAAAAAATATGTTAATTTGACTAAAAATTATAAAAAAATTATATTTTTGTTACATAACTTCTTATCTAATTAAGATATTTTGGATAATTCCTTTTAAAATAAGTAGATAATATGATTTAGTATTAACATGACTTTTGTCCAGATAAAATTTAAGCAATTAATAAGTTATTTTTAAGTATTTATATAAATGTATAATTTTCGAACAAATTATGTTGCTAAAAATATTATTAATTAAAAACATAATTATAATGAGTAATTTATCAATTGATAGATTTTATTAAGTATGAGTTTTGTACTATTAGAGATTTCAAAAATATAGAATGGTAATATGAATAATTAGTAAAAAATGTAAAATGTTTAGAGCATTTTATTCAAAATTATTTATTTCATATTTCTAATAAATATTTAGTAAAACAAAAATAGTACCAAACTAGAGATAGATGTAAGCTATTAAATTTTTAGTTATTAAACATAAAATTAGTATGGCAAGGTATAAGATTTATTGCTAAATTCTCAGAGTTTCAAAAATATACAAATTACAGTAAAAAAATATGAATAATACACTAATAATATCTTTCAACAAGTAGCTTACAACAAAAACACTAATATAACACTGTAAAAAAAAAGCAATTCAAATTTATAATCCGCTTATCTCGACATACTGCAAATTAATTCCATTAAACCGATTAAAAAACAAAAGCAAAACAATTGACTGTCGAAAAGAGAAAAATAAAACGATTTTAAAAAATATATATCAAGAGTTATTTCTCAATAAAAACACATACATATAGCAAAAACCAAATAAAAGAAACAAAAATAAACAAATGAACATATATAAAGAGAGAAAATAAAAGAATAACGTTGAATCTTGTTTGAATTGTTTGCGAAACATATAAAATAAACTCTCAATCAAACTAAAGGGCAGGTTACTAAACAAGATTTACTAGAATTTAACTTTAGATAGACAGTTGGTTTCGCTCAGGATTATTTTATACATGTTTGTATGTATTGCATAATGTGAGTTCCTGTCCCGTCTTTTATTTAGTTTCATTTCATGTTTATATTTTTTCTCTTTTTGATATAATATGAGTTGGCTACGAAATAATAATAATAATAAATAATAATAACATTATTGCCCAATAGTTATACAACCAATTACAAAACAAAATATATTTAAAAAAAATGACAAATCAGTTAATATACGTATAATAAATATTAATAGATATATATAAAAATGTATTATTACAACTAATTTAATTATTTAAGCTATCAATTAGTGAATGCAGATTATGATGATTGGCGTGTTATTTAAAATATTTGTTCTTGAAGAATCGTAATATAAAATTAGAGTAAAACTAGACGAAAGTCAAGTACGCTATGGCAATCCACCATATTATGCAGTAATTTATACAATATAACTATACTAGTTTTAATTTGTCTCTGATCCAAGGATTCAAAGCCAAATCTACTTAGCAATATAGACGCAATAGAAATTTATAAAGAAAAGAATAACGTGAATCACTGTGAAAACAGTCAGTTACATAAAATTTGGCTTTCATTAATTAGAAATCTATAATACTTATGATCTAGTTACTTATATGTTACCTAGTAACTTGTTGCTATGCATTGTTATTTACTTTAATGTAATTGAAGAATTTTGACCTGATGAAAACGAACGTTCAGTTTCGTCGAAAAGTCGTTTGTATAAATTAATTTAACAGAATTTTATCCTAATATTTTTTCCAGTGTATAATTCATTAACTATTTTAAATTTTATTACAATAAATATATAATAAATAATATATTTAATAGAAAACTCGCCACCTATATATATATATATATAAAATCGGTAATTTTATATAAAAACCAGTTTAATATTAGTAAATTTACAGACGTCGCAGGAAAATTTTTACATTATATAAATATAAAATATGCATATTTTATGTAAGTTTACTTACTTTGTCGGTAAAAAAAAAACAAATATGGTAAATTAATTATTCTACTTAAAATTACAAAATTATATTATTTTTACAGAAAATCTATTTATCTATTTGCTGAAATAGTATGTATTTTTTTACTATGATTTTTATGTAAAACGGCAACTTTTTACACTGTGTAATGCAACTATAAAATTATTTCAACGTATTTTCTTCAGAAATTTAAGAGTCCATTAAGTGCATAAAAAGTATGTGTGCGGTACATGCACAAAACTACATATTCGCCAAAACATCGCTGTAGATAGCCTTGATAAAAACAAGTTCTGCATCATATACAACGAGAATCCAAATGTTCGTTTTTTTTTTTTAATTTGCGAACCATAGATCACAATATAAGTCATGGACAAGAAAGAATACAAAACAAAAACAAAACAAAAAAAATATATAAAATACCACCGTTCAGGAACTATAAATTTATATAAGAAAACAAAGAAGTATTACTATTTTTAAAACCTCTAAATTCTGTTTTAAAATTCGAGAAAGAAAAAACAGCGAAATAAAATGACGTACAGTAAAAAAAGATTTGTTGCTGAGTGTTTTGTTACATAAAATAAGTTGGAAAGAAATAAAAATTAATGAGAAAATTAATATTAAAAAAAATAAAAATAATAATATATTATAAAAAAAAAGACTTCAGGTTTAAGTTCTGAAAATTGAAATTCAAGCGAAAATAAACTGTCAATTAACTTAACGTAATAGTTTTCAATATGGCCGCCTCGTATGTATAGTAACTTTTACAACTATTCCGAAATCAATTTCCGCCAAATATCCCTATACAGACAAGCAACTTTAGCTTCATCCACATTCATTTTTTATTTTGTTTTTTGCATTTAAAGGCATCGACTGCTATGGTCATTAGCTTATATTTCCAATAAAAAATGGTGTAAATAGAAAAGGTAAGCAGTGTATATTGCATTTCTTGCACTTTTTATTTTCAATAATCTAAGTCAAATTCAAGCGAAAATAAACAATGCAACTGTCAATTAACTTAATTTAACTGAACGTAATAGTTTTGCAATATGACCGCCTTGTATGTCTACACTGAGAAAAATGGATAGTTACCGTAACGCTATTTATATTTAAAAAGGTGACACAAACACAAGATATTAAAAATAACAAAATAAGTATATTTAAAAATTAACTATAATTATAATAAAAACAAAAATTTAATACCATCAATTTGTATATAGTATTACACTCTTAATTCTTAATATAGTATTAAAATATATATGTGAGTAGATTTTAAAAATGTATAAATTTGTGAATACAGTAAACATACTCGTATATTTCAAATAAATATCTACTTATTGTTATCCAATTTGCTAAATATCTATTTTTCTCAGTGTAGTATCTCGGCCTAAATAATAAAATAATTAAAGAATTAAATCCATTACATATAAATTAAAATAAAAATAGCGTAAGATCCTTGAACTACAAGCCTTGAATAAAAATTACAATAAATTGAAAAGAAAAAAAAATCTTGTACATTCTATTCATTCAAGTGATCCAGTTTCATCGTAACAAAAACCTAGTCAGATAAAAAAATCAAGTAGAATCAACGATATTATCATCATTCATCTTAAGCAGGCTTGCCAACATTCAACACAATATAAATGTTCGATGCGCATACGTTGGAACTTTTACTGTCTATATGTCACATGATCAACTATTATGTGTCCATCATTTCAAAGAGTTGACTTGACGTATCGTATGTGATATTTGCACTATCTCTGATCACGCTTTATAAAAATTGATAATGTAGTTATTTAATTTAATTTTGTATAGTAATGTAGTGTGTTATGATTTTAGAATAATTTAATCGGTAGAAGAATTGAATTATTATGTGACAAAAAAATATACCAAATATTTTAAAACAGTAAAATTAATTATTCATTAGTTACTATTTAATTTCTAAGGGCCGATATTTTCAACTTAGAATAAAATGTGAAATAAACGTTAATAAATATAATATAAAAATATATACATTTATTCCATGATTAACTATTCCATATTTTATCCAGAGTTAAAAATACCGGAACTAAATTACCACTACATTTTAAAAAATGAAATTTTAATCTATAAAAATAATAACAGCTAAAAATATCGCTAAAATTACACGCGCACAAAATTACGACAAATTTCATAAAAATGATAATAAAAACACATCCGTTTCCTTTAATTCTAATCGATTTTATTTAATATACATTTTAACCAAACTTCCTATTAATACCCACGAAATTTTGCTTAAAATATACATTCACATATTACTAAAAACATCTAACTGACATTTGCGAATAGTATTTGCATTTCCTTGATTAGAAATTTTATGATGTTTCTGTCTTAAAATTTATAACATACATACACAATCATCACCATGCACCCAAAAGGATGTGGCACAAACTTTTTCTACTAAGCCAAAATTAATTTCCTCCAAATTTCTATTTAGGCACGTAACTTTTTCTTCATCCATATTTATGATACATGGAAATATATGCTCTTCTATTCCTACCACTTGAAAACATACACAATCATGCCATGTACCCAAAAGGGTGTGGCACAAACTCTTGATTAACAGCAATAAATACAAATTTGTTAATTTTTTTTTTATTTAGCAGATTATTATTTAACACTGATTAGCAACTTAAAATAAATGACCCCAATCACAAAATTAAGTTTGTATCACTTAAACAACAAGTTCTTTAGCTATAACATCATATAAAAGACAAAAATAATTTGTTTTATTATTTCATATGTAAGTTAATGTTTGACCAAGAATCAACAAGTGCCTTCATCATCGACAATTTAAACTTTTAATTTTTTTAAAATCTTGTATATAACTTGATATTATAATACAGTGTAATCCTAGTTTTTCACGATGAATTTTTCCATATAAAAATGTATAGTTTTCTGTACTAACAAAAATTTCTGTATTAGACGATCCAATATTCAATACTGTATAGAAATCTGTACAAAATATTTTGTACAGATGTGTAAATAGACATTATCTAATTTGCAACCTTAATTGATTGATTCCAAATAAAGAACAAACAACAACAAATAATTAATCATAGAAACAAAAACAACTGTTCAACAACAAGAAAAAAAAAAGAATAGTTTTCTCTTTTAAATTAAAATATTAATAATATCCATCTGGTTGCTCGGTATAGGTCAGCTGATATTGATTTGGAAATGTGACAGATTCGATACAATCAATAATCCGTATTACATGTATAAGTATAAAGTTAGTTTTGTTCCAAAGTTTATGTATGACCTTTACACGTCAAACTTGGTGTTGTATACGGCAGTCAAGGTGATGTTTATATTTACTTTGCGAAATAAATACATATCGCAGTTGGCTTGGCATTTTCCGCCTTTTGTTATTACAAACTAACCTAACTAATTGATCAATAACTTATGTAATGCTATTTGAAATTGATGTTGACGTGTTTACTGTTTATGGTCGTGATATAAGATGAAATAATTTAGTTGAACATTTATGATTAATTGGTATTTTATTACAATAAGATAATTTTAACAATTTGTTATTTATACAAGGTTAATTGAAAAGTAATTTCTCAAAAAATAACAAACCTTAGTTTTCTAATGATTAAATTGAAACTCTAGCAGCTATTTACGCAATAAACTTCGTATTACAATGCGAAATTCAAAAAATTATCAACTATGGCGCCAGTCAAGATTAACAAACAATTGAATATCATAATATAGGAAGTTACAAAATAAATTTGATCTATTTTTATAGAATAAACAATTTTTTTATATTATATTATATATCAGGTGGTCGTTTTGAGTGAGGACATCGAAAAATCTCTAAAAATATGCATAGTGCGAATAAATTTCACAGATAGAAAGTTAATATTTTTATATACTAAAATCCGGCCCCCTTTTGAGGGGGACTAACTGTGTAATCTTAAATAAAAACCCTCCATTTATTATTTCAGACTCGGATTCTCCAGAAAAATTACATTAATTTCACTTACGATTAATCACGTTATGGATGAGGGCAGCATTAAAATCTTAAACGGGAACCCCCACCTTTATTACAGATTAAGATTCTAAGTCAAAAACTATGAAGGATTTAACTGAAACATTTTTGTAGAATATTTGTTGATTTCATCGTTAACATACACTAATCACTCTTTCCATTCCCGAAATCAATTTACGTTACGCCAAACATCCCTATCCAGACAAGCAACTTTGGCTTCATCCACATTCATATATTTATTTATTTTTTTGCATTTAAGAAGATCGATTGCTATGGTTATTAGCTCATATTTCCAATAATATATAGTGTAAATTAACAAAATTAAAAATAATTAAACAAAATTAAACACATTTCAAGAATTTTTAAGATATATCTATAAATATTAACACTTTTTAAGAAATTCAAAACATTTTTCGACCTATCTTATGTCTTTAAAATCTCACATTCATAATACGAAAGCATTTATTCAGCTTAATTCATTGTGATAACATTTCAAAACGCAAACATGCAAACAAAAAAAAACTGCTTACAATGAGGAAGGAAACATATCAAAATAATAATACAGGTATTTTAGATTCCTATCTGTCAGCTAAATCAAAAATTGTGCAATTGGCGCCTAAGCAAACCAGTTATCTTTGATTTACAAACTATGACTTTTCAAAAAAGTCAAATTGATTAAAATGAAGTGCCATAACACAAGCATATTATTTTTCTATTTCAAATACTCATACTTTCACTTATAACATCGTAGATTTAAACTGCTGCTACTTTTGACTGAGCGATTTAAATTTTTGAACCTCTTAAGGCGTTTTGTTTGCGTGTAATATATATTATGTTTTTTTTTTTGTAAAGTGATATCGTAAGTTGTAAATTGATACCTGTTCAGTAAACACGTAGATTCACTTTAGGAACGTTTTTAACTATGTCATATAATGGATTTTCATGTTTTATTGAAATATTTAAAGAATTAAAACTGGAGACATTTTAATTAATTTTAGTTTTTTGGTGTATACATTTTAATCTGTATGATAGCATAATTTTATAAAATAAAATGGCTTTAGATTTAAATTATATATTAATATTTAATATTAGTAACTTGTTTCTATGTTCTGTTATTTACTGTAAATATCATTTGTATCAGTTTTCCTGATAAAAATAGACGGTGAGTTCGTCGAAACGTCGATTATTAATAAATATTAATATAGAACTTAAAGTTAAAGCCCTTTTATTTTATATAATGAGTTCTGAAAGATTTTTTACTAAACTTACATTAATAACATTTTACTTTAGTTCAATTGTTTTTAACGTATTTCAACTTGTTAAATAGTTTTATTCAAAGTATTTAAATACCTTTTAAGAGTATTCTATCCAACTTTGATATATAGTAAATATATTTACCATTATTTAAAGCATATACTATAGTACAATTCTTTGTTGGTAAAACGATATAAAAATTACATCTTCAACGTTATTATTTTTTTCGCAAATTAAATTTAAAATTCATCAGAAAAATGTACTTTAGTACGTTGATAAGTGCCATTATAATGCAATAAGATATCATCGAAATAACAAGATGGGCACTCTACAGTATACAGTATATATATATATATATATATATATATATATATATATATATATATATATATATATAAGATTATTGCTCATGAATTTAAACATTTCCCCAGTTTCTTTAATTTCATATTTAATAATTCGCTTTTGTATTCAAATTCGTGCCATTTAAAGAAACAAGATATATTTGATCGCAAAGAAAGAGAGAGAAAAAAGAATATTAAATTTTTCATGATTATTGATTGGAAGAGTAAAATTTAATTAATAATTCAAAAATTTATCCCACTATTGATCTGCTGTATATACTTTTCTTCTATAAATGATATAAAAAACAAGTTTTAATTAATACAGCCGACGGTTGATTAAAATTTTTAATAATAAGTTTGATTGAAAATACAAATATTAATTAATATGATCATGTTGGAGATATTCCCATAACATTTGGACAAAGAAATAAAATAAATAATTTACAGTTTCATTTTTTTAGAAGAATAATTAGGTCAGTGGAAATTAGTTTTATTTCTTTATAACTGCAATGTAAATGTAAAATTATTATTTTGATCTGATTGCATAAAGCAATGTTAACTTAATCAATTAGTTAACTAGACAACTAGATCATTTACTAACATCAAAGAGTCTCATTTATCGGTTAGTTGGCAAGTTAATAAGTTAGTAACACGTTTAACAATACTTTATGCAACCGAGCCTTAATATTAAAGTACGAAATAATTTGGTGTATTATATGAGGATATACAGAGATAAAAACATTTTTAATACAAAATCATTATTTTTAAATTGCAAAAAAAAACCAGGAATATAATATACATTATAAAATTATATTCTAAATAAAAGATTTTACTTTCAAAAAATTTAAACAAGTTACTCAAGCAATGAATTGGCCTACTAGGCTATGCATCAATGATTGGCCAGTTACCCATAGACATGTGTTTCGCTCTTTAGGATCTCGTCAGTATGGTGCTTTGATCAGTTTTGGCTGGCTATTTAAACCAAGTAAATTGAAAAGATAAACAAAAGAAGCAATAAATACTACTAATGCCATCTATATAAAAATGCACTGAACATATATAATAATAAAAAAATTGTTCCTCTATTTTCTAAGTATGCTTCATAAAAATAAATATAAATAAAACTGCTTTAAGTTAAAGTTCTCTATTATTATTATTATTATTATTATATTAATATAAAACTTAAACCTAAAACAGTTTTATTTTAATATAATGAGTTCTGAAAGATGTTTTATTATGTTAAAAATAAAATTGTTTTTAATAAAATTCGAAACACTCAATTATTTCAAATTTCACATTTCATTTTCCACTAACAATCATTAGTATAAAAACCTTATTAAATAGTCTCCATAAAACAAACAATAAAAAATGTAAAACAAGGATTCAAACATGCATTACAATCGTACAAAACTTGTTAAAATACGTAGAAAATGCAAACACCGTAATAATTACATAAAATAACTATTTCCATATAAAAATACACATTCAACTAACTTAATTTCAATTGCAGAGCGCATAACATTCATTCAAACAATTGCAATAGAACGAAAAAAAAATCACATGGGGAAAAAACCAATTGCAATACAATTTTAGGGGGGTGGGGTGTTAGTGAAGACAGTTTCCCGTGAGATGGCAGTGCTGTGCTCGTCACACGGTCACGTGACGTGACGGACAAATGGCGCGGAATGTAAAAACAAGAAAATTGAACATCGACACAAAAGAGCGTATATATATATGATACGAGCGAATGCACGTTGAGAATTTCTAAATAGTTTCCGATTAAGAGAGTATGAAAGTGTATGTGTGTATGTGCGAGAAATTTCAGAAAAATATGTAACGCATTATATTTAATTGGACCATAAATAAGTTGATTACGGTCCTAGTGATCAGAATCACGTTTTCTTGGGCGATAGGTATGTCAGCGGTGTGCTGATAGAACAGTGGCGTGCAAAAAAAAATATTATTAATTTCAGACTTTACATAAAAATGGACTCGTTACATTCTGTAAAATTTACTAAGAAAAAATATTTACACGACATTTTTAGGCCCCACTATGTAGTTTAGCAACCCTGTGATTGAAAATCTTTAGTCAAAAGTTGGCATTATATAAATTATTGCCTTGTAAAACAGGCATAAATAAAATAATATAATAAATAAATAGAGATATAATAAATTTATTGATAAACCTTGACCTGAAGAAGACGAGCGTTCAGTTTCATCGAAACGTCGTTTTTTTTTATAAAATAATTAAACAGAATCTAATCCTAAAATAATTTTCATCTTAATACAATAAATTCTGAAAAATATTTTACTATGTAAGAGATAATAAAGTTTATGATTTACATTTATGACTCAAAATTATCATTTTACTTTGTTATAAAATTTGGCAATTTTATTGCTTCTGCATAATTATAAATATACAATTTTTATTCGTCTTATGAATACATAAAATTTTAAGAACAATAATCTTAAATATCACCTAAATATATGACTGACATTAAAATCAAATACCTACTGTTTTATGATCTTCATACAAAATATAAAAACAAAGAAATCAGAAATTAATTACAATCTAAAAATCACTGACTTTATAACGTCATTAAAATTTTAATTACAAAAAAATATGCATTAAATCTTATCTATAAAAATATCTGCCGCAGCTTATAATTTACCATTATTATCTACAATATAAATACTTTTTATTCTATTTTCTATGCTGCTGTAATATCTACTAATCTTCTGATTAAGGCGAGCAAAACAAAATTCACGTACGCCTCTGTAATGAATCTCGACCGCACATACAAGTCCGTGTGCGCATTAAATGTGTCTCACGCCAGGGGCGTATTAAGCATTAATTACTTCCCGAGTATGTGTTTTGTACCTCACAGCACGGATGCCAATAGATGTCAGGTGTAATCAGTACTAACTTTACTTCTAAATTGATATGTTTCTTTATTACGTTTACTTTCATTTTACGTGAAGAACATACTTATTGTTCGTTATATTTAAACATATTGAATTTTGAATAAAAATAACATCAATTTTTACCACTTTGATTGCAAGGAAAATATAGCCTCTAGATGACAAATCTGAACTTAGTTTATGTGGGTGTATGGATGTGCGTCGTCAGCTCGCTCGCTCGCTCGGTCCTCAGACAAAATTTTGTGATCGCAACTCCTCCTAGACGGTTCAACCGATTTTAATGAAATTTTCAGGATAAATTTGTTTAGTGCCCAAGATGGTCATGTGGTTTTGGTTTTTTCCAGTGTTGCCAACTTCCCGAGATAAAAATTACTAAAGTTTAAAAAAATTTATTGTGGCTACATTATTTATCCGATTTTGATCAAATTTTCAGGAAAGATTCCCCTAGTGCCCACATACATTTTGTAATTTTAATAAAATACAGTGTTGCTAACTTTCTGAGAAAAAAATTACTAAAATTTTTAAAAATTTGTTATGCCCGCATTATTTATCCGATTTTAATGAAATTTTTACAGAAGATACCCTTAGCGCCTATAATATTATATATTAGCAAAATACAATGTTGCCAACTTTTGATAAAAAAAAAATTTTATTCCTATTTCTTATCATTTATGTGATAATGTCAAAGTGGTCTATATATGGGTTTACCCATATACTTCTAATCTTGTTAAATATCATTTTATATAGTATCCGCCAAAAAGTCAGCATCATTTGGGAAAAATTTGTATTATTTATTTTTTGAAAATTATTATTACGGGACTTTTTGGTGTTTGTATAAAAACTATAAATGCACTAGTCGGAAAATTTGAATCAAAACAGATAGACAGTGTAGCAAAAATAATATTTTATTTCTACTGCCTCAGAAAGTTCAGATTCGACATCTAGAAGCTGCATAAAATATGTCTGTATAATTTATATTCATTTTTGACAATCTTGTAAAAACAATATCTATTCTAAAATAAAACTGTTTTTGGTTCAAGTTCTGTATATTATAAATAATTTTTAATACAAAACTTGAATCTAAAGCAGTTTTATTTCATATAAAGAGTTCTGAAAGATTTTTTTACTTTGCTAGTCGAAGTGGTAAAAACAGATAAAAATAATAATTAGAAAAAGAATAATAATAGAGTTAAAATTGAGGTTTCATTATATATTGTAAAAACTACAATAACTTTACATATTTTATGCTAATTACAAAAACTCTTCATTCAAATACCAATGTACTTATGTTGTGTTAATTTGTACATACAAAATGGAAAACAAATATATCCATATATTTCATTTGCGGTGATGTTTAAGAAGAGTTACGTATGGATTTCGCCCACACCTCATATTAGTTAGTAACATATTACAACTTAATTATGAATATTGATTGGAATTTGACCCTAAAGGATGACCTCTGGTGACACATATATCTTTATTGTCTTGTACAAGTAATCAACAACCAATGATTACTTTCAAAAATAGAATTATGTTTATTATATGCTTAACAGTTTTTTCTTTTACATTATTATTTAAATTAGCATAATTAATCAAACATTAAGAAATATCTAGACAAAGTATTTTAGTGTTTTTTTTTCGACTAAAAGAAGAAGCTTGCCGTAATGAATTTCTGCATAATAAAAAGAGTTTGTGACGTGATTGTGTATATATGAAAATATAGAAATCCTTCATGTAACTTCTATAGAAACGAGATTTAAACTTAATTGTAATTAAGCATTTCGTTTAGTAGAAATTTGCAAATATTATTTTAGCGCACACTAAACTTAGATAAACGTACCCCCTAACCGATAAACAAATAGATTATCTTTAAAAATCTCTGTATGTCAAATTTGGTATGATTAAAATACCTTCTTTATCATATGTGATATGATATGACGGTCGGTAAAAAGAAGAAAAGATATTAGTAATTTTGCAAAAATACGGATTTACATACATTAAAATAAGCCATTTATATAGATAATTACTGGAAAAATTTCACATCCGTAAATGTTTTTATGACAATTAATGAATTCAGTCATATTAAATGCGGTATATCAAAACAGATAGTTAATTGAAAATCGATGTCATTAATAAATTGTTTAAGTATCTGTCATCGGGATTATAATCATATGCATTACCATGGATTATTTATGATTAAATAAATAATTATTATTACTATTACCATTTAATACTACGCAATTAAATAACAATATCAAATTCTCGAATCGTATATATATATATTTCAAAGTAAAAAAAATAACACGGTGTAGTTATTCGCAATAAGAACGTTTGAAATAACAACTGGGTTGAATTTATAATATATAAATTTGAAGAATTCATAAATAGTTAATGAAATAAAAGAACAGTCGATGAATAGAAAGCATTTATTGTTAAATAGGCTAATAAACATAAAATCATATTGCATTTATTAATAATTATTTACACATACATTATCCTCTTTAAAATTAATGAGCAATTATAATACTACTAATTGCATCATGCTGCTTGAATATAAACAAAATATAAATTATATATGATGGACAGATACATACCTATAGATGATGTGATACTAAGAGATATTTTTTCTAGGACTATACTGAAATTTGTCACTTATGAATCTGGCATTGGTAATACAAATATTGTGGTGTTAGTCAGTTAAGATGGTTCGGACATGTTGAGCGAATGTCTAATAAACGTTTGGTTAAAAAGATTTATTTGAATGATTTTGATAGTATACGTTTGCGTAGACGTCCGATGAGTAGTTGGAGTGATATGATTGAGTGTTTTGCGTGAGCGAAAGTTTCCAAGTAGTAGGAATAAAAAAGCACGTATGAGAGGAATTATGAATGTGCATGAAGCAAAAGTTGCTTGTTTGGATAGGAATGTTTGGAGGAGACTGATTACAAAATGATAAAAAGAATTTGTGCCACACCCTGTTGTATGTATATATGTATGTAGTACACATATTATAGTGCAAATTTTTTCATTGTAATTTTGTTGATTTATGTAACGTAATGAGTTACTATGATAATGCATAGTACGCAGTTTCCTCACTAGGGCGGCGTACTGTCACTGATTCGTTTTCGCTCACAAAAATTACTAGAATAGTTTTGAACTTAACTTAAGTTAACCAAAATTTATTCTCGAGTTAGCAGGTAACCTGTGTTTATTATTACCAGATTATATCTTCTATGTTAATTAAATTTTTATTAACATAGTAAAATATTTTTCAGAACTCAAAAAATTCTGTTTCATTATTTTATAAAAACGACGTTTCGACGAAACTAAACGCTCGTCTTCATCAGGTTTCTTATTTTTTATATCAAAATTTTATTCATAATACTTGACAATGGGTTCCAGAATTTTTGTTAGAAAGGCACACATTATATAATGAATATGGGTAATAATTTTTATATAACAAAATTTTAATTTTTACTAATTCCTACTTATCTTAATACATTATTGGAAAATTTTACTAAAACAAATAAGTGGTAGATTACTAGAGTTTAAAACAAATTAATCGTTTAATGTAAAAACTAAAAGAATTATTGTCTCGCTTATAAAACGATTTTTACTAAGGCGACTTTCACACCTTCTTTTGAGATGTACTATCTAATAGGATGCAGAGAGAAACATAAACACCATGGTTGAATATGTGTTACTTTTCTATACTAACAACCAAAATCACAAGTTCTGATATATTACTTTTTGCTTAATCCTTTCGTTATCAGATAATTGACCAAATTTGTAACTTTCAACTATTAAAAGTAATTACATTTTTCTTTACGATAATAAAAATATTTTCCAAGAAGCCGATGCAACTAGATTAATTTCTTCATTACCAAAAAACTTCTTACCATTATCACACTACAACCGTCGTCACATCAAAAATCCATTTTGTACAAACAGAACAAAAATTCATCCTAATGCATTTTCTTATCCGGTGTAAATTTATAGAAAATAAAAATTAAATACAAAAAGAAACCTTATAAGTTACATTAAATTAAGTACACACGAAATAACATAAAGAGATAAATTGATAAAAACTGAAACTCGTCCCATCATTATAGTACGTAAAATTAAAAAATATAAAAAAAATGATTTCGTAAAAGTTTTTTGTGTATCTGTTTTATATTTGATATAGAAGAAAGTGTCAGTCCTAATTGTTGGTTGTCGATCAAGCGTGTAGGTTGGTTGTGTTAAACCGTGTGTTAACACGGCCGAATAACACGTTTGGTACATGTGTTAAAACGTGATTTCAAGCCGGTTTTATATGAGCTATAGGTATAATTTGGTGCACGGAAAATGACACACTTTACTCACAACATTATAGTAATCTAAAATAAAACGACTTTCGGATATAGTTCTGTATTCATTTTTATTAATAATCAACGTTTCGACATACTCCATCATCACCAGGAAAAAATAATACAAATGACATATACAGTAAATAAACAGAATATAGAAATAAGTTACTAGGTAACAAAATAAGTAACTAGATTATAAAATTTATAAATTTATTACGGAATCCAAGAATTTTCATTATATTTAACGAAAATGTTCCAGCATATGGGGGTAAATATTTAAAAGAAAAAAAAATCAGCCCTTAAAAGTGTTACTGTTTTGAATTCTTTGAGAATTTATTAGGTTTTTTTTTTTCAGTCAACAAATAGGCTTGCATTTTCTCTGCTCTGTAATGTACACGCCCTCTCGATTTTTTTTCTAACGAGCGCAATCATCGACTTGACGATAATTATGCGCGATGGCTTATACTTCAACTCACGTCCTCAAATGGCTTTTAATTTTCTTAATTACGCTACACGATTTCGTTTAGAGTTACAGATTTTCAATTTTCATTAACTAAAACGTCTCTTACTTGCTTGTCTTGAGTGTAATATAAGATTCTACAATTTTTTTTTATGTCAATAACATATCAAAATACAAAATAGACGATAGAATAATATAAAACTAAAAACTTAAGGTAAACTTAAGGTATGAGCACTATATATTTTTTTTTCATTAAGTCCTAAATTATAAATTCATTTTCCTGATGAAGATGAACGTTGAGTTCGTCGAAACATTGATTATAAATAAATATTAATACAGAACTTTAATATAATGTGTTCTGAAAGATTTTTACTATGTTTTTTATTTATTGTTTAATTTTAATTGTTAAAAAAATCAGTTAATTTTTTTATATTGTTTATATTTATGATTTAAGAATTAATGAAAAAAAAAATATGTATTGCTCATACTTTTCACCAGGAAAAATGAAGAAGGACGTTAAGGTCGTCGAAACATCGATTATAAATAAATATTAATACAGAACTCTAACCTAGCAGTTTTATTTTAATAAAAATAATTTCAAGTAACTTACTTTACTTGTAAAAGTTATGAAAAAAAAGTTATGTGAAAAAAGATCGACTGTAAAACCCCTATACAAATATTAATTTAAAAATACAAAACTATTTTTTTCTTCAGGCTTATAATAATATTTAATTCACTATTACTATCGCTTTCGTTTGACTAATTTTTTTTTTTATTATTTTTTCGATATTCTAATATCAAATTAGCCTTGCACAGACTTTCTATACAACAACATGGTGATAACTTCGAAAATCTTTTGTAGTGAATAATACTGATTAAGTAGTAGAATACTAGAGTTTTAAACAAATTAATCGTTTAATGGAAAAACTAAAAAAAT
This sequence comes from Clivina fossor, assembly GCA_963966155.1. NCBI lineage: Eukaryota > Metazoa > Arthropoda > Insecta > Coleoptera > Carabidae > Clivina > Clivina fossor. The sequence goes on along the minus strand of OZ014565.1, from coordinate 1,818,482 downwards.
TATAATCTCGCTTATAAGAAACGCCTTTTACTAAGGCGTTTTAAAGTTTATCAACTCCTTTTGACGTGTACTATCGCCCCCTAAAAAGATACAGAGAAGACCGTAAACACCCCGTATATATATTCAATCAGTTTATTATTGCAATTTGTAAAAATTAACCCAATTAAAAAAATTAATCGTACCGTAAAATAATATAATCTGTATCAATTACCCGACAACAAACCAATTAATAATCAATTACTCGGTTCAAAGTTTATCTCGTAGATCCATCCATATTACCATTCATTCATTCATTGATACAAATAAAAATTCATATAAACAATAATCCGGCTATATTTTTACAAATATTTTTTTCTATTAATCATACAGTCCTAGTATATAAGAGAAAAATATGAAAACAATACTTGCATTGTTTCAAGTGTGCCACACGAAAGAAAAACAAAAGAACAACGCGCGCAAAACAAAACAGCATCACCATCGACTCAATAGTTAAGTTCTTTGCGTCTGACAAGCATCGTTGCAAATATAAACCACAATGGTATAGTGACAAATACCCTACCTGAAATTTTTAATGGGCCAGCAAAATTTTTTAATGGGCCCACCTAAAATATAGATGGTAGTGATCTTCGACCTAGTACGTTAAGTATTTGTGTCACTGATTAGAACTTTAGCTTTATCTTTTGTTACTGATGCTGAAAGCTTAGTTTTTGAAATAAGTATATATAAAAAGTTTGGTATATATACGTATATATACGTAATTTGTATTTATATAATGTAAAAATTTTCCTGTGACATTTGCAAATTTATATATTAAACTAATGTAAATCAATTGCCGCAGGTTTTTATGTAAAATTATCGAATTTTTTACAGCGTTGTGTAAATCAAGATTTTTGTTCATTTTTTTTACAATGCATAACAAAATTGCTAAATTTGAGCAACATTATTAACAACTATAACTAATAAAAACAAATGTAACAACTATCATTTTTATTTTTATTTAGCGGTCTATTAATATTATTGAATTAATGTTGTTAATAAAGTTACTAAAACTGAACAACTTTGTTACAGAATTATCTCGAAAGTGGCTTATTCGTCACTATCCCAATGAGGTTCATATAATGCAAATAGGAGTAAGAGAAACGGTGTTGTCAACGAAGAAAATGCAAGCAAGCATGATCTCTCAGAATCATTCCGATCATGATCTGATCTGAAATGAAACTGTATGTATGGTTTTTTCCTTAGTTTATATTTTTCATATACCATTATTATTATATACAATTATTATATAAAATTAATTTAAATAATATTATCAATACTTACAAATGGCGAATCAAATTGTATTTACAATGTTATATACCTGAAACAAAAAAAAAATATAATTAAAAACACTAATAGAAATTTATCAAAAAAAAAAGATAACATCAAACAGTGTGAAGTGCCACTGATTTAAATAAAATTTGGCCACCTTTAATTAATAATTTATAAATTTTATAATCTAGTTACCTCATAACTTGTTTCTATGTTCTGTTTATTTATATGTCATTTGTATAATTTTATGATGATGTAAGTAAAGTGCGTTAAAATGTCGATTTTTTTAATTAAAATTAATACAGAACTATAAATTTTAATCCAAAAACCTTTTCATTTTACATAATTAATACTAAATAAAAATATTTAAACTACTTATTTTGTTACCTAGTAACACTGTTTTGTTTATTTACTGTACATGTCATTTGTATCATTTTTTTCTGATGTACATGTACATTGAGTTCGTCGAAACGTCGATTATTAATAAATATTAATACAGAACTACAACCTAAAGTTGTTCTATTTTATTACAATAATTCTGAAAGATTTTTTACTATATTAATATCCTCAGTTTTCCAAATCCATAAAATAAAACTTAATCTCCCAATTAAACCGTCACAATCTCCTGCTCCGTTTTTATTTCCACGACCGTACATGCCCCGATCATATATCGCGTCGTCTTAAAGTCATTATAGATTGGCTTTGCGGGTTCGGTGTTGTTCAAATGAAATCTAATGGTGTAGGCGTGCTACCAATTATCAATGTGGGAATATGATTACCCCGTATATATATATATATATATTGAGACGACAATGTCGAGAGATACAAAGCGGAAGTGATGATATACACCTTCACAAAGCATTAAATTTTAATTAAGAATCGCATTAGCATAGTTCTCTATATACATAAGCATGTGGGGAAAGCCTTATTAGTCCCGAGATACGGATAAACTTGGATTATATTTTATCTGTATCATAAGGTTATATAGATAGTAGAAAAATTATACACTAATAAATTTAAAAAACTAGGGTATATAGATTTTTTCAAAAGATAGCATTTGAGAAAATACTCATACAAAATGATAATACACATATTTTCACCTCACTTTTAAAAACTATTTTTGTCAAAAGGTACTTTGATGTTTACTTAAAATCACTTATTAAGTAACTTTAATTGGTTTATTTGAATTTTAAAATATTATAAATAAAAATATATAACATACATACATACACAATCACGCCATGTACCCAACAAGGTGTGGCAGAAACTCTTTTCATCATTCCGTAATCAGTCTCCTCCAAACATTCCTATCCAAACAAGCAACTATCGCTTCATCCACATTCATAATTCCTCTCATATATGCTCTTTTATTCCTACTACTTGGAAACTTTTGCTCACGCAGACCACTCTCTCAATCATACACCACTCCAACTACTCATCGGATGTCCACGCAAACGTATACCATCAAAATCATTCAAATAAATCTTTTTAACCAAACGTTCAAAAATATCTTATCATATTGATAAGAGATAGAAGTAAAAAATTATTTTAAAGCAAAAAATGAAAGCACTTTTTCATAAATAAACGAGGTGAGAATACTGGCCATAACATTTAAATACACTACAAAAAAAGTTGCCATTTAATATAAAAACCATAACAAAAAAATTACATATTATTTCAGCAAAACGATGGTTAACATAAATTTTCTGTAAAAATAATATAATTTTTGTAATTTTAAATAAAATAATTAATTTACCATATTATACAGCTATTTTTTCCGAAAAAGTAAATAATTACTTACAAAAAATATAAGTATTTTATATTTATATTATGTACAAATTTTCCATAAAATATCTGTTAATAATATTAAATACATTTTATAAAAAAATACTAATGTCTATAAATTTACATCAGTATTTTTACAATTAGATTTTTATATAAAAATAACCAATTTTTTTTTGCAATGTAATTCCTACAAAATTTTACCAAAAATTTAATTTTGTATTACTTGAGTAATATAATATATATTAGTAGGCCCCATTTTATTAATGACACCTAGTACTACACTGTAAAAAGAAAAAGTATTTTTATATCTTTTTTTTTATTTGATTTATGTTGTTACACATATTTTCAAAATGAAATTACATAGTTTTACATGAGAAATTTAAGAAAAACATTTTATTATAAGATTATGATTGTAGAAACACTTAGTTTTTCAAAATAGCAAATGCATCTTGTAAAGTTAACATTACATTAAATTAAATATCAATTTGTACTTGTGTAATATTTACATTGTTTTTTCAATATTTATATTTTATTTTAAACTCAGTCGCTATTACATTATTAATATTCAGCATAATTAACTAACCGCGTTCTTCTGTTTCAATAATTTTTCTTATAACACACTGATAATTTATCTTATTTAACAGGATATGATTGTGCAAATACAAGTTCAATTTTTATTTTCTTTAATTGTACCGCCATACCATATGTTTACATAAATCAATTCGTGCATAACATCTACACCTGTTTTTAACTCTTAAACTAAAAACTAAAGTAAACTTACCTTAGATAAAAAGCAAAAAATTAATTATAATAAATTACAGCACACGTGTGTTGGTGTGTATATTGAAATAAAATAATTGGAATAGTTATTTATCAATTGTTTCATTCATGCGATAATAAATGTACCACATATGTAGATACGATTCATAAATCATGTTATAATTTTATTAATGATATATTTACAATTATTTATCAAGAATGTTTTATTATATATTATTTTTTTATCGTGATCATTAGTACTTGTAAAACGAAAAAAAATATGTCTTTAATACATGTTGATACAGATTGATAAGAGAAGCAATAGAAATTTATAAAGAAAAAAATAACATACATCAAATAACTATGAACACACTGAGTTAAAAATAAATTATTGGCTTCCATTAATTAAAAAATCACAAAATTTAAAAATTTATAAATTGTATGATCTAGTTACTTATTTGTTACCTAGTAACTTATTCCTATATTCTGTTATTTACTGTAATGTCATTTATATTATTCAATATTATTTATCCTGATAAAGACGGACGTTGAGTTTTATCGAAACGTCGATTTTAAATAAATATTAATTCAGAACTTTAACCTAAAGCAGTTTTATTTTAATATAATGAGTTCTGAAAAAATTTTTACTATCTTGAAATATTCATCTCCGAAGCATAAATATGAAATTTTATAACAATCTGTTTAGTTGAATTGGCTCTACATGTCTTCATAGACCAACAGACGCTAAAAACAGTTGATTCGTAAGTATCTGTAAAAAATCTCGATATGTTAAATTTAATACTTCCCTTATCATATGTGATATGACGGTTGATAAAAAGTTTTAGGATTAAGTTCTGTATATATTTTATCATCATCATCAGTTGCTTGTTTGGAAAGAAATGTTTGGAGGCGACTGATTTCGGGATGATGAAAAGAGTTTGTGCCACACCCTTTCGGGTACATGGCGTGATTGTGTATGTATGTATGTATCATTTGCATATATTTTTCTATATCAAGTATATCAAAACATCGATTTTTAAATAATCCTAAAGCTTTTTTATTTTTATATTCTTATTTATTAATAAAGTGTAAAAATATAAGATGTAAAAACATGATACGTCCTATCAATTTAATACACCATAATTTTAGTTCAACGTTCGCAACCAACTATCAGATTAATTTATAAAGTTATTAAATAAACTTTATCCTATAAAATTGATTATCGTCTAACAAATAAAATCCATTAACTATAAAAGAAAACGATGCATAAACAAATATGTAAACATATAGTAAGAAGAAGGAATTTTACACTTGACAAAACCGACAAGCGTTGTTAGCAAGTAAGAAATAATAAAATAACAAGCTGGTTTTCCGTTAACTAAACAGTAAAGAGTATATTAAATAGTTTTTTATATACTCCCTGTACAAAAACATCAACTCAATCTAATCAACTAATCAGCCGTGAAGTTTATTTATACTTTAAGATTCTTCAACGTACCTAACCAATAAAAAGGACACTTATTTTTATTAAATAACATTTTTTACACTTACAAAAAAAATACACTATTAAAATGAAATTAAAGTAGTTGTTTACAAATAAGATATTTTTCTATTTTACTTATGACATTATGAAATTTGAAAATAAAAGAAAAATACAGATGTATTAAAAGATTAATTTATTACGCTTATGCTACTATTCTGATTATCATATTTAAATTTAAAAATCTTTTTATCATTTTATATAAAAACCATAGTAGAAAAAATTATATATTATTTCAGCAAAACCGATAGTTTACATTTTGTTGTAATTCTAAGTAAAATTATTAATTAACCATATTATATAATGTTTTTTTACTGAAAAAGTAAGTAAACTTACATAAAATATACGTATTTTATGTAAAAATTTTCTTATGACGTTTGTAAATTTACATATTAAACTGGTGTAAATCAGTTGCCTCGGGTTTTATGTAAAATTATCGATATTTTTTTACAGTGTACATTTAAATAGAGCATTTCTGAAAATGCATATCATTTAAATTTATAGAAATTTAAGTTAAAAATTTTAAAGTTAAAGTAGTGACTAGAAAGTTTTTTAAATTTAAAAATTTAACATTAATAAAAAATCTTTCAAAACTCATACTAAAATAAAACGGCTTTAGGTTGTAGTTCTGTGTTAATATTTATTAATAATCGACGTATCGATAAACTCAACGTACATTTTACAATATCAAAATTTATTTTTATCTATTTACATATCTTTCTCTTGAACAACTTTATATTTCATTCATATCTACCCATCATTAACTAACTTTCAACTTACTGAATCCATTAAATTAAACAGTTAACATCCAGAAACTAAAGAACTGTTTACAAAACCAACAACAACAAAAAATCACCTATGAATATGAATATTCCAAAACCCACACACACACATCCACAGTATCTAAACAACATGACAACAATTTGACAGACACTGTCAACGCATCCTTCCTGTCAAACAAGGCGCGGTCGAAAACATCAACAACACCTGGAGTAAATACACTGAGCAGGCACGCTGGCGCGTGTAGAAATTGTGAGGGTAAGCCTCCATATTTCTACCAATTCGCCTACGAAAGGGCTGACGGGCTAGTACGGTTCTGATTCGTCATCTATTTGGATGTTGTTCCCACACGGTTTGACAAACTTGTAATTGTCGGTACAATCACGGCTGAATTAGTGTTGACAAAGATGAGATTTTTGTGTTTAGATTTGTACCCACGTCTTTTTTGTTGTCTACTATGTGTATTTTTACGTTTATTCTATTCTGGGTTTGCTTTTTTTCGGTTAATTTAAAATGGAGTTTGTTTGAAGTAATTGCTTTCGAGAAAAATAATTGTTTTTATTTGCTTAATTAGTATTGTGTGTATTATTTCGTGTTAATTAAATGTTTATTTAATTTATACAAGTGTTCTAATTAAAATTATTATTGTTTAATAAATTTATTACATAAGACAAGGTAAAAATTCAATATTAACTGATTTATTATTTAAAAAATAAAAATAGATTGAATCTTCAAATCTAGTGCAGGCTTTAGTGCAAACTTTTAGTTTTAACTCCAAGTATTTGGATTGATCAAAAAATACGAAACAATCTTTTTAGAAAATACTTTATTACAAAAACATTGATAAATTTCTATAAGTTTATATAAAATACTACATTTAAGTACAGAGAAACCCACTGTGGTAACCATTTCTTTTACATACGTACATTAAAAAATCTAATAAATTCATCTTAAAACTGTTGTCGACATATTTTTCCAATTATGCAACAAAATAATTTCGAACATCTGACGCAATATCTAAAGGTTGCGTTACCATTCACAAATACAAAACTGTTGTATTATTATTTTGTGAATGGACTGGTTCTATCTAGTAAATTCTATCATTGATGCCTACACAGAAAAAACAAAAAGCGATCAATGAATTTGTCAAACATAGCATCATAAGCATAATAAAACACGGGAACATAGAAACATAATGTAACAAAATTTCAATAGCAAATTAGTGTTTTCATTGCCATGGTACCTGGTACCAACTTCCTTTGTTTTTTTGTTTTCTTTGAAACAATTGATATTAGTTCCTTGTTTCATCGTACATTTATTATTATGAATGCATTGTAAATTATGGTAATGAAAATCAAATTTTTTTTTTCGGTATTGAAGATTAAAAAATTTTATTCGTAATATGTTAACTGATTTTTATTCCGAATGTTTTATATGAATTTTTGTTATCATTTTAAGGCGGAATACAACGTTGACGTTTTCAAAAAATCTATTTTTTTTTGCATTTTCTGAAAGCTAATAGTGTGTAGAATAATGTGTTAAAATGGTTTTCCAAAATTCGAACTTTTAGCAGAGTTACAGCGGCTAATATAAAGTTGTATCAGAGCAGGCAAAATGTACAAAACTGAAAGTAACTTCAAACTTTAAAAACTATGTTTTTCAATCTTATCCCGTCGAGATCTCGGAAACTATCCATCCGATTTACTTCATTTTCAGACATAATTATAGAGAATTAAATTCTCTAAAAAGGTACTACTAATATATCTTTCTTTACTGAACACTTTTTTAAACAGACACCATTTTCTTAATTTTTTGAAATTCAAAAAATCCTACGTATCATAGTAGATTTTTTTTTATTTTATTATGTTTTAGAACTTCCCGGAAAACAAGACAAGTAGCCAGAGACTGACAAATTAGCGTGTGATGTCACAATTTGAAAACATTTTTTGACATAAAAATTTAAAAAAGTAGTTCAAAAAAATATAACGTAATATCATATAAAAACTCGGATCATTTGCGTTATTATTTCTACACGAAAAAATAATACATATTTTAATCTCTTATATTAGCTGATCTTATTGCACAATAAAAACTAGTATCATATATTTTACAAAATTAAAAATATTTTACTTGATATTTTCAACTGCCTCCTACATATTTAAAATATCACCCGCTTAACGGAGCATACATGCTTTTACGATACGTAAATTATCTTCATTTATTTATTATTAAAAAAATCTCAAATCGTAGGCAGTTGATGACGACAAGAATAAAAGCCAGACATATGTTTATAACTCATTAATCGTTTTGACATAATAAATATTACTAGAAAATTTTCACGCTTCATTGGAAGGTAACTTATATACAAACAGTTCGTTCCGTTTGTTATCTCGTTTGAATCGCTTATGGAAACTCATTCAAGGAACATATTGTATATAGTTATTTTATAAGGACAGTGAAAGTGGGCGATTTAAAAATGATATTTTTTCTTGAAGTTTAATATTGTTAATATTATACTATTAAGTTTTAATTATATGGTTATATTGCGATGTGTAGGTAATGAAGTATTGTCATAATAATAGTATAAATATCATATCTTTTGTGTAGATTTTTATAGAGATGTTAGAATATAATATATTAATTTAATAATATTTCTGTAAAATATCAATAAATGATTGAAGAAAGTTTTATAATGTTATTTTGATAGATTGATGAGATTGCAAGTGATATAAATTTCTTTAAAAATGTTTTAGATAAAATTATGTAAATATTTGTGAAATTTCTGAGGTATTTGTGTTATATAAGAAAAAATTGTAAAGAACTTTACTTTACTAATCGATTTTCTCCAAATTTCACATATCGTTAATTTTACACATTTTATGAATATAAATTACAAAATTTAAATACGAAAATGATACTTACATTATTAAAACTGATTTTAAAAATTCGTTTTCAACATGTTGAAAGTTGAAAAACTGCTGCCATATTTTGCATGTTTACATAACTATTAGCGGATACTGTTATTCTTAATTTTTTACGTTAAAAACAACTAAAAATTCTTCATGTTGCTTTAATTTTACTAAACATGTAACAAATTAAGCTCTTTACCTTACCTATCCTGCAATGAGCTCCACCATATATGTCAAGTACAACCAATTCATCTTAAGTATAACCTATGTTAAAAACGAGTTTTCAAAATAAGTTTTAACATTGTAAATATCATTTCTGCACTAAAATTTTGCGATTTATATTCATAAAATGTGCAAAATTAACCGAATGTAAAGTTTAAAGAAAATCTATTACATAACCGTAAAGTTTAGCCTTCAATTTTTGTAGCTGAACAAAATTAGCTAAAACTTTATCTAAAGTTAGTACATAGGTATCTATAGCTTTTATTTTTGGATTCAGATATCTGTAGTGTTACAAAATGTTTTGTCTTTATCTGGTAAAGCCTCATTCAGAGATTGCCGCACAAGCACAAAAATTCAAACACACTTTTGAATACTTTTAGTTTTGACACACCTATGAGTATATGGCATGATTATGTATATATGATTCTTTCATATTTCCTTCTAATCAATATTAAAAACTACATGACAATTCATCATTTATTTATGTAAAACAATTCTTCAACAAGATCTCCGTCAAAGTTGAACAAGATATTCCAATACTCACACAGACACTACTGCCCAACAAATTGTCAACAAAAACAAATGGGTGTAGAACATTCCTAGTATATTATTAACAATGTATATACAGTACCAACAGAAACAGTGTGAAGTTTCCCATTCAACCGTAACCATTCTCATAAGTTTAAAGTGGTTAAGATGTACGATGGTTACACGTGTATAATATATTACAACCACCGTTATCGGATGACTTCAGTCTGGACTCACGACACAGGAACGGATAATGAAGATGTACACACACAGCCGGTATACTTTGATGTTTAGTTTTTCTGTCGATAATTACTCGATAATTTATAAGGAAATATCGATAAATTAAGTTGAAATGTCAACGCGGTAACATATTCTTCATTTAACGAACTGGTTTTTAATAAAATTTGGAAAAAAATTGTACTTACATTTCGTAATAGTTGTACGAATCATAATTGTAAAGTTTTTAAAATCTTTTTTTGATCTTAAATAAAAAACTATATAATATAATGTCATGAAATTTGGTATATAGGGGTATTTCGATATGCTTAGTTGAAGTAAAATATTGGGAATAAAATGCCACTTCCACTTTAACCGGAAGTCGACCGCAACTTCCTTATTTTAAATAGAATACCCCATTTTTTTTATTTTATCATTGAATTTAGAGTAAATTTTACATATTGTACATCGTATCTTGTAACGTATCTAAATTTCATATTTTCTATTTTACTAAAAATATATCAACTTTCAACATAGAGTAAGTTACATAAACTAACACTATTTTTTAATGTAAAATTCATTAAAGTAGTAAAAAAATAGAGATTTCTATTTGGAAAACAATAAGATTTTAATGTTTTCTAAACATCAAGTTTACAGCAATATTCTAAACAATATTACAGTAATGTACAGCATTTTATAATATTTACTATTATAATTAACGAAATATTATACTTTTTTCATTCACCGAATATGTAAATTTACATCAATTTGTTACAGTGTTACACTGAAAATATCTATGTAATATTACATAAACAGTCTGCTTAAAAATTGCATAGACTGTTTATGTAATATTATATGGATTTTTTCCAGTGTACCACCTAAAAATTTCACCAAAGCTTAACCAGATTACGGTGTACCTATGGTTTAAAAATATTTCTTTTTTAAAACAAAACATTTATGCTTTATGACATCCAATGTGTTAATTAATAAAATAAGTGAATAATTAATCAACTTCTTCTACGTACCAAAAAGTACAAATAAGGCGCAACGCCTCATTGCAATACCAAATCAGGTATTTATGGTATGAGTATCTCTAAAAATCCAACATAAATAAACTTTAAGTGAAAGTGGACACAGAAACAGAGCCAGCTAGTCGAGGGCCGGCAAAACAAAACACATTGTGACATTTTCGTAATCAAGCAGCCAAAACACAATCGAAACGAATAAAAACAAAAGAGACTTCAATCGATTTCGAATAAACAATAATTGAAAGTGAAACACATACATACAAACATAAACAAAAGAAGGTTTAGGAAAGAAGAAAATGAAATCAAGCTTAGCGCGCTCTTGGTTTGCGCGGTTTTACTTTCAAAGTCTAAACAAAAGAACAACGAATTGTAAAATGGCTTGAATGCAAGCAGAAACATTGGTTCAGTGTTTAGATTCAGTTAATCTCTCAATGGTATAAATATATACCATACGTACGTGTATTTTTAGAGTGTTTTGAAACAAAAGTTTTAGAAAAAGATTATGAACACTGATTGTATATTCCACTGGATAAATTAAGATATGTAATAATATTACGGGTTATTAATGCAAACAAATTTTGCTAAACAAATATAATTGTTTAAATAAAAAATATCACTTGCATATTTGTCGTTAATAATTTGACATTTTCGACGGTTATATTGAAAATTATTAATTCAAGTTAAGTTAATTGACAATTGTATTGTTATTATAATTATTGAAAATGTGTGAAGAAGTGCAAGAAATGAAATATGCACCGCCAAATTTGTCAGAAATTTTAGGGTCGAGCAAAAGAAAATTAAGTCTCACAAATCACGTAACAAATATAAATACTATTCTACAACTGTTTAGTTTTGGTTCTTTTCGTTTAGCACGCTTGAAGAAAAATCGTATATGTCACTCGAAATAGAAAGATCTTTTTGTGTTTCGCCTAGATTGCTTGACCTCAGCCACAAATATCTGGGCTCAATACAATATGCCTCGTATTATAATATACTGTTGTTATATCACATACAGTTTTTTGATTCAGTTAAGTTTTTATTATAAATATATCTCTTCAAAAATAATAGAAGTTTTGCTATACCATCAAGTACTGTTAAATTTTAATAAATATTTAAAAGTTATGACTTACATTAAATTACAATGCTATATTTATAAAACATAAGATATATTTTCCATCAAAAGTTGTATTATCATTATAATTTCTTTATATCATAGTCCCTATTTACTATCAATTATTTAGACACCCCTATACAACCAAACAAATTTATAAACGTCTACCTTCAGCATTAATAATCTTTTCTTTTCCTAAAAATAAACCATAATAAGCCGTATTTTCAAAAAGAATCTAAAAAAGTATCTATCCCAGCTTAAAAATAAATTAACCTTTCAGTGTTCTGACACATCACTTATCGACGACAGTAAAGAAATGAGTAAAATAAAAATAAAACTTCATTGATAATTTCTGGTGAGTAAAAATCCAGTATGCTAATGAGACTACGTGCTTTTCAATTGTTATCAGCCGCGGTTTTGATACGTGTTCTGTGTAGATCACATAAATGCTTTAGGATGTGCTCACGTATACAGACAAATATTTATCTTCGCAGGTGTTACAAGTAAATGACTTAGTGGTATAGGATTTGTATTTATAGTGTACCGCTAAATGATACAGTCACATTAAAAAGTCATCTTTGTTTCTCATACAAATGCTGTATTAGTTTAAATTTGTTAACAGTGCGTTATTGACAACAAAAATATAAATATTATTACAGAACTTAAACCTAAAGCCGTTTTATTTTAAAGCCTAAAACTTTCATATTTTATTAATATCATTATTAAACCTATAACTGTATTTTCAATGTGACTACAGCCTTACAGCATTTTATCGCCGTATCAAGCGGCTAGTAAGCCTCTTCGTACAGAAGACGATGGAATCTCGTATTAATTACGGGGGAGTGATAAGAATGCTTCTCTCTCCTCTTTTGATGTGAGTCGCAAGATGAACCCGCTCTACCATTCAGGACGTGTTAGGCCTAATACGTATTATACGATCGTCATTTGTCCAACCATTTTACTGCTTCTATTAAATATATAAGAAAGCGACGGTATTTCTGCTTCCTTTTATCTCTTTCAAAGAAAAACACCTTATAATATTTAGTTTAAAGAGTTCTAAATGTTATGAGAAAATTTGATTTTCCTTTAGGAAAATCAAATATAAACAAAGTTAAAGAACTACTTTATATATCAAAACATATGTAACCTTTTAACTAAATGGGCTTTTTAAATTTAAAATTTACATAAATATATGTTAACACACTAAGAACATATATAAATTTCATCCTTATTAAATTATACTCCGTTAGAATCTTGCTAATTCTCTAAAATTGTAATTTTTTAAACTTTAGTGCACTTGTTCATAAAGTACAGCTTTGTATATATTAGATGAATTATTATTTTTAATCAAATTTTACTAATGCCCGTAAGCTGAAACATTTTTGTTAAAAATAATGATCCGTTAAAATAAAAATACTTTGATTCCGTAAGAAATTTCGTTGTAATATACATAGAAAGATTTCTTACAGAATTCAAATTTTTTTATTTTAACTAACCATAATTTTAAACAAAAATGTTTATGCATACGGAGATAAATCATTTATTTTATATATAGAAGTTGAGCAAAAACTTAAAAATATAAAAATATTTCTCCTATTACCTTATATTTTGCATGAATGTTGACAACATTAAAATGCAGAAAATGCAGTAGTCCAATTTTCGTAAAATTTATAAAAAATTGAAATACTGCACTTTTAAGCATTGATTTTCTGCATTTTCATGCACCGTGTCATACGAACTTCATAAATCTATTTGGTTCAAATCTGTTAAAGTTAATAGTGTTACATAATGTTTTATATCTTTTCTAGTAAATAACGTTCTTCTATTAATAAAAAAAAGATCAAATATAGTGTCACTATATGAACAAAATATATTAATAAAACTCATTTCTGCTAATATTATCTTCCATATTATGAGTAGATTTTGAAATAAATACACATATAAATTAATTTTACTAAAATTGCAACAGAGGTTAAATTTAGCACAATTAAAAACTGTATATAATAATTTATTATTTGTATGAAGTTTCATAAAAAATGTTTCAAAAATAGCACAATAAAAATACGACATATTTTAAATTAGTTTTTATTTGTTAAATTTCAGACTACAAGTAGTTTATCGTAAATTATATCATTTAAATAACTTCAGAATGCAAATAAATTTAAAAATCTTAATATTACAATAAATAATATTTATAATTATCATATTTATAGTTCAATATTTAAATTCTTTTAGTAAAAAACAAATAAATAAAAAAAGTCTAAAAAAAAACAAATGGAATATATTTTCCTAATATAAACAAAATTAAAGAACTAATTTATATATCAAAACATATGTAACCTTTTAACTAAATGGGCTTTTCAGATTTAAAATTTACATAAATATATGTTAACACACTAAGAACATATATAAATTTCATCTTTATTAAATTATACTCCGTTGGAATCTTAAAATTTTCGTTGAATTTATAAATATTTTCATTGGAAATTCAAATTTTATCTTGTCTTGTTCAAATTTATTTCAAATCTAAAATATCTTGTAATTCGAAATATTCTAATAATTAACAAATTGCGCCAATACCACTTTACAAAATAAAAAATCCCTAGATTCCCTCTTTTATCTATAAAGCAAATACATTTACTTCTACAGCGTTTATAAAACCGAGCATAAAATGATTATGAAATATTTTAAAATTATATTCACTTTACAGTGAATCTAAAATTCTCTTTATGCTGTTACATAATAAACTAATCTAAAACAATTATCCCTGTAATTATCCTTATTAAAATTCCAATTGCATCTTAATTCTATATTCATTTTCACAGTTACATTTAATACTCCCAAATTAGATCATCATAATTAATTACCCAGTTAAGTTGTCATAGTCCAGACATTATAAATAACGTCAATAATTTAATAGTTAAAATTGTATAGTTAAATCGTTTTGGAACCCACTGCAAGAAGATATAATGAGCGATTTTATGTAGTAATAAAATTGCCTTGAAATGCATTCAAGACAACTTAAATTGCTTTTTTGTCTGAGCCGTTTTCAATTAAATTGTATTTAATTGTAGAGTTATTTTAATAGTCAACCAAAAAACGTATTTAATTTGTTAGTAGTATACGAGATTGAAAGATAAGATTCAAATTTTTTTATAATTTATATCCTAAAATATTTTTGATTACATTTTATAATTAATATAAATATCAAAATAAAAAAAAATTTACGATTAAGTTCTATATATATTTTATTTAAATATACTAAACGTATATCATTATCAAGAAAAAATATATACAAATAACATAAATTATAAAAAATTTGTAGATCTAGTTACTTATTTTGTTCCCTAGAAACTTATTTCTATGTTCTGTTTATTAACTGTACATGTCATTTGTATCAGGTTTTTCTGATGAAGACGGACATTGAGTTCGTGAAAACATCGATTTTTTAATAAATATTAATACAGAACTTAAACCTAAAGCCATTTTATTTAATATAATGAGTTCTGAAAGATTTTTTTAATATGTTAAAATTAAATGTTTTTCATTATTTTATAACAAATTTTCTAAACTTAATACAAAAAACTTCAATAAATATTTCGCAGAAATAAATTAAATACAATAAAATCGTTACGTGAATATTGAAAATAAGAATACAATTTTCATTTTCGCTTTAAAAGAGCCTTGAACCAAATCAAGTTACGTTAATAATAATTATTCTCGATACATACATACAAAATAAACATATACGAACATGCAACGCGTCAAAAGACATCGAAGATTTAAATTGTCTTAATCTTTTTCACTCTCAACAAACAACATACGCGGCACCCCCCCTGCCCCCCCCCCCAACATAATTAGCCACTTTATTTCGAAATTCAATTTATTTAACATAACACAGAACGTGTTAACTCCATTCACAATTATAATAATAATACGTTCGTCGTGGCAAAAAACAAATAATAATCGTCTTCAGTAAGGTAAAAACAGAGAATAATGTCTTTACTTCAAATGAGCTTGAAAACTTTAACACGTTGCGTTTTGTGCAAATCATGCTAATTTTTTTCTTTCACGCATAACTCTTATTTAAATTTACAGGATGCACCTGCATGGATCTATGTCTTTTAGCCCCCCCCCCCTAATGCTCCGCCTATGGTTTTTTGCCTAGTAATTACCATTTGCAGTAAGAAAATTGCAAATGCGCAACGACTTTGCACAACCAGAAAAACATAAAATGAAAGAAAAAAAAAAGAATTGCTATTTAAAGAGATAAATGAACAGAGAATCTTTGCTCGTAAAATATGAAGATTTGCGATGTAAAAATTATCTTCAGTTTGCATATGATAATGAGATGAAAGTGTTATATGTGTTTATAATATGGTGGAAAGTAATAAAATTTACTGTTTCGTCTTGATTAGCTTCTGGTAAAAAAAAAAAACTTAAAAAATTATATTACTAATGTTATTTCTATCTATTGATATTCAACTGGCTAAAATGGTATAAACTTAATTCTTTTATGAAGCATTTCAATCATCATTATATTTGGTATGACAGTCCTAAGACAGCTTTAATCGCAAGTACGAAGTACTTATTCCGTAATTATTCATTTAGACACAATTCGAAACTGCAATAAATTGGTGGCCGACACAAAACCGAGACTGATTGTGAGCAATCTGGACGAAACATAAAAAAAGCATTTTGCCCCAAGTGACATTTGCTATTTTTTCTTTAGCATTCCAAACAAAATTAAACTACAAATAAATAAAAATAAATACTAAGTAACCTAATCCTTACTAACAATTGTAGAATACTTCGTATATGTATATATTATTTATATTTATTACATAATTTGTGCAAATTAATGTTTCTTTCGTCAAATATAAATAAACAATGAAACTGTCAATTAACTTAACTTAATAAATTTTAATATAACTATCGGAGATTTCAAATTAAATATACTTGATCATGTTTCTTTGCTCGAATATGCAGTTTCTAATCACCCTGGACGGTACACATTGTATTTCTTGCACTTCTTCAAACATTTTAAATTATCAAATTATAGTTGAAGCGAAAATAAACAATGCAATTGTCGCTTGTAATAATATTCAATATGACGACTGAAGATGTCAGATTAAATACCAATAGTGTATGTATATTATTTTACTAGTAACATAATGTCCTCTTTCTACATAGGCAAAATGATAACGTAATATTAATATTATGATACGCTTGAAGAAAAAAAGATTTTCCATATGATGTCAACTTTTTAAACTCACTCCATAATTATACTTCAGAAAAATTATTGCAAATATTTGTACTACAATAAGTAATACTTATCAAGTGATCTAAAACTGTAAATTGTTTGAGAAACACTGTAATTGAATTGAAAGCTTTTCGATTGCAAAATATATTTATAAATGCGTGCAAATATAGCATTATAGATCCGACAACAGAAACCGTATAGGTTAACTCTTAACGTATTGTATAATATAAAGAAGCTTTTATAATTTTCTTTAAATGGAACTAGGTGTATTGTATTCGAGTATTTTGTGTTAGTATTTGAGTCTTCGTTTCTATATGGTTAAGGCTAAAGTATTCCGAGAAAACCGACAATATTGGCATGATTCGATTGGAAGGAACTGTGCACCGCAAACCGTGACCTGGTACACAGTAGACGGCGACAACAAGTCTCACGCTAAAAAAATCGGCTAACTTAAGGATTTTTTCCTGCAAAACTATAACAGATATAAAACCGCGGTTTTTTGGAGGTGAAAGTATAGACTTTGAACTTCTTTCAGAAATTTTTATTTTTACATTTATTAGAAATCGTCTGACTCCTAACCCTTTCTTCAAAACTTTGCAAAACCGGACAACTCCCCTTCCCTATTGATCTGAAACAAAAATTAAAAGATACCTTTAAGATATGATATATTATCTGGTTTTTAATCCAGATAATATATTATAATTCAAGTGTGTCTTAAATATCTTGCGGTTAAATATCTTCTATAGTTTCGCAGAAAAAAATCATAAAATTAGTCAACTTTTTAGTCCGAGAAAGGTATACACTCCTTAATCAAGTAACGCGTGTAGCTTCAAGAGACCAAGCTCGACAACAAAGTCAGTTTGCAAGTGGCATGTGCACTTCAATACTGGCGCTTGTCTCGCATAAGCTACCGTGTGTATTTTATTGGTAACTCGTATGCAGGCTGGAGTGAAAAGTTCACCGTTCACGGTGTACTAAATTACGGTGCTCGGTTCTTACCAGTTACTTCCAATCGAATGAGACCAATATATTCTATCTCGTCTTGTATTTGATGTCCATAATGTTGACACAACAGAAGATACACGGAACTTGTGTAACGAGTCGTGATGCTGTTATAAACGTTATTTGATATCTGTTTGTCAAATATTTTTCAATTTGTGACATTAAATGGTAGAATGTTGAATATAGCTACAGTATTACAAAATATTATTTTTTGTCGTGCAAATGCGGTAAGGTTTATATTGGACAGACAGAACTGTTTCCACTAGATTGACAAAATATAAGAGGTCAATACGTCTAAATAATCCAGATAAATCTACTATTTCGCACAACATGCGTTACAAAATTTTTATAATATAAAATTCGAAGATACTATAATAATTGCAAGACCGATCAATATTAACAGTATAGATTGATAAGAAAAGCAATAAAAATTTATAAAAAAAATATAACATCAATTATTGTGAAAGCACTGATTTAAATAAAATTTGGTTTCCTTTATTTAGTAATTCATAAATTTTATATTTTGTAAAAAAAAGTTGCCATTTTACATAAAAACCACAGCTAAAAATTACATATTATTTCAGCAAAACTGATAAATAAAAATAATATTATAAAATTAATATTATAAAAAATCCCAAAACCACACTTAAATTAAAATAAAGCTAAATACGTATTTCGGAAGCTAAGCTTCCATCTTCAGTAGCAAATAAATTTACAAAAATCTTACCTGTGATCCTAGTACATGAACACTTAAGCACTTGTCAAAGGTCACTGGTGAGTCGAAAAAATGAAAATAAAATAAGTAAAACTATGTTGGGGGTGGGGGTGTTGGTTAAAAGTCAGTGGTCAATTTTGATTGGGTAGTATGTCGAAAAGAATAGATCGTGGGATTGGTCCGTCATCTGCGTTTATAAGATTGCCTTTATTTTTGAAAATATAAAGACTTTCTAAAATATCTAATTGATTAAAATTTGTAACTTGTTTGATTAATTTTAAATTTTTAATATCTAAACCGTGGCAAGTATCATAAATATGTTGGGCTACACTAGATTTGCTAATTCTATTATTTTTGAAGTGGGCTATATGTTCTTTAAATCTGGTAATGATGGATCTTTTTGTTTGACCAATATATTTCAAACCGCATTGACATTGAATTTCGTAAATGCCTGCTTTATTATTCACATCGACTTTGTCTTTCGGATTGCCTAACAAGTTACTAATAGTGTTTGGAGAAGTATAGCAAATTTTTAAATTCGTACTATTTAATTTAGGTTGAAGTTTTTTGGACAACGATTTATTGAAAGGAATTTTAACGTAATATTTTAATCCCATTTTTAGATATTTTAGTTATCAGAAACAATAATTTATTAGAGTTTGACATTTACAGAAAACCAACAAATACTAACAAATACATTTCATTTGATTCTAATCATTGCTTACAACATAAGTTAGCTTCATTCAATTTTCTAGTAAACAGACTACTCACAGTTCCACTTACTAAATCTAGATACCAAAAAGAATTAAATCTAATTAAAGAAATAGCTCAAAATAATGGATTTTCAGAAGAAATTATCACCAACTTAATTCGAAAACGTAAATTTAAATTAAAATTGAAAACAAAAACTACTTTAAGTCCACCAGATATTGACACTAAAAAATATTACGTTAAAATTCCTTTCAATAAATCGTTGTCCAAAAAACTTCAACCTAAATTAAATAGTACGAATTTAAAAATTTGCTATACTTCTCCAAACACTATTAGTAACTTGTTAGGCAATCCGAAAGACAAAGTCGATGTGAATAATAAAGCAGGCATTTACGAAATTCAATGTCAATGCGGTTTGAAATATATTGGTCAAACAAAAAGATCCATCATTACCAGATTTAAAGAACATATAGCCCACTTCAAAAATAATAGAATTAGCAAATCTAGTGTAGCCCAACATATTTATGATACTTGCCACGGTTTAGATATTAAAAATTTAAAATTAATCAAACAAGTTACAAATTTTAATCAATTAGATATTTTAGAAAGTCTTTATATTTTCAAAAATAAAGGCAATCTTATAAACGCAGATGACGGACCAATCCCACGATCTATTCTTTTCGACATACTACCCAATCAAAATTGACCACTGACTTTTAACCAACACCCCCACCCCCAACATAGTTTTACTTATTTTATTTTCATTTTTTCGACTCACCAGTGACCTTTGACAAGTGCTTAAGTGTTCATGTACTAGGATCACAGGTAAGATTTTTGTAAATTTATTTGCTACTGAAGATGGAAGCTTAGCTTCCGAAATACGTATTTAGCTTTATTTTAATTTAAGTGTGGTTTTGGGATTTTTTATAATATTAATTTTATAATATTATTTTTATTTAAATTTCGCCACAGTAGATCATTTTCTAATCTTTTATTAAGATGACTTCCCGGTCAACCGATCTTAACCTTTACCATAAGTTAGTATGTAAAATTAAATGTATTACTGCAGACCTCATTTTTCTTAAAAAATGCAAAAAATTTAACGTTTTTCCTAAGTTTATGAAAATTCAAATAAGTCCAAATTGTAGAAATCTGAACAGAATTTCAAATCAAGCAAAACAAAGTTGGTTAAAATCAGAAATTAATTATTTTTATTCCAAAAGAAGTTCATTAGAAATTGAATTATATGAGCTTCACTTAAAATTAACAAAAAATCTCAGTAATTTAGAATTTGAATTTTGGCTAATTAAACAAAGAGAAATTTTTGAAATAAATAATTTTAGATTCCGTAACAAACTTACAAAATTAAACAAAAAATTTAATTATTTACTTCCCCGTAGATCAGAAAAATCAAAACCGGTAGTTTCAAATATAATAATAAACCAATCGTCTTTAACATTTACAGATAAAGAAAATAATATTTTGAATAAAGGCTTAAATTATTGTTTACCAGACAATACATTACCCATAATTGACACTATCGCGGGAATTGAAAGTTCCATTAAATATTTCAAGGATACCACCAAAGAATTCGTTAGAAATGCATGTAAGATACAACTAGAGAAAAATAATATTTCCTCAAGTAATTTGAAACAAAATTTTTCAGAACATAATATTATAAAGCAATTAAAAAGAAAAAACTGTTATTATTTAAAAGCGGACAAAGGCAATAATATTGTAATTTTAGATAAAGTAGAATATAAATCCCGAGTTGAACGCATGATTTCTGATGGACCTTATACAGAAGTCAAAAGAAACCCTTTACCCAGCATGATCAGTAACACAAAATCAACAATTAAAAATTGCAATAGTGTTTTGGACCCTAAGTTAAAGTGGAAATTAAATGTTAGCAATCCCATCGTACCGAGAATGTACTGTTTGCCAAAAATTCATAAACCAGGTAACTTAATGCGTCCCATTGTATCAGGTATAAACTCCCCAACATCTAAATTATCAGTTTGGCTAACAAATGAGTTTAATAATTTAGAAATTAAACAAAATTCTTTTGCAGTTAAAAATTCATTAGAGTTTATTGACAAAATTAGAAATTTAAAATTAACAGAAAACGAAATTTTGGTATCTTTTGACGTTTCTTCATTATTTCCCAGCGTACCAGTTGATATTACAATTAATAATTTTTTGCAAAATCTTCTGACATTGAATAACTTTAATTCAGACAAAATTTCAGAATATATTAAATTAACTAATTTATGTATGAATCAAAACTTTTTTCAAATCAACAATAAATTCTTTAAACAAGTTCAGGGGACAAGTATGGGAAACAGTCTTTCACCTTTCATAGCTGATTTATTTATGAGTAAATTCGAAATAGACTTAAAAGCAGAACTACCCTACTTTCCTAGAATTTGGCTCCGGTATGTTGACGATATTTTTGCCATATTTGATACTTCAAAAGATAATTTAGATAACTTTGTTCAAAAATTAAATTCTAAATACCCTACAATTAAATTTACGTATGAAATAGAAGAAAATAACTCAATCCCATTTTTAGATATTTTAGTTATCAGAAACAATAATTTATTAGAGTTTGACATTTACAGAAAACCAACAAATACTAACAAATACATTTCATTTGATTCTAATCATTGCTTACAACATAAGTTAGCTTCATTCAATTTTCTAGTAAACAGACTACTCACAGTTCCACTTACTAAATCTAGATACCAAAAAGAATTAAATCTAATTAAAGAAATAGCTCAAAATAATGGATTTTCAGAAGAAATTATCACCAACTTAATTCGAAAACGTAAATTTAAATTAAAATTGAAAACAAAAACTACTTTAAGTCCACCAGATATTGACACTAAAAAATATTACGTTAAAATTCCTTTCAATAAATCGTTGTCCAAAAAACTTCAACCTAAATTAAATAGTACGAATTTAAAAATTTGCTATACTTCTCCAAACACTATTAGTAACTTGTTAGGCAATCCGAAAGACAAAGTCGATGTGAATAATAAAGCAGGCATTTACGAAATTCAATGTCAATGCGGTTTGAAATATATTGGTCAAACAAAAAGATCCATCATTACCAGATTTAAAGAACATATAGCCCACTTCAAAAATAATAGAATTAGCAAATCTAGTGTAGCCCAACATATTTATGATACTTGCCACGGTTTAGATATTAAAAATTTAAAATTAATCAAACAAGTTACAAATTTTAATCAATTAGATATTTTAGAAAGTCTTTATATTTTCAAAAATAAAGGCAATCTTATAAACGCAGATGACGGACCAATCCCACGATCTATTCTTTTCGACATACTACCCAATCAAAATTGACCACTGACTTTTAACCAACACCCCCACCCCCAACATAGTTTTACTTATTTTATTTTCATTTTTTCGACTCACCAGTGACCTTTGACAAGTGCTTAAGTGTTCATGTACTAGGATCACAGGTAAGATTTTTGTAAATTTATTTGCTACTGAAGATGGAAGCTTAGCTTCCGAAATACGTATTTAGCTTTATTTTAATTTAAGTGTGGTTTTGGGATTTTTTATAATATTAATTTTATAATATTATTTTTATTTAAATTTCGCCACAGTAGATCATTTTCTAATCTTTTAGCAAAACTGATGGTTCACATAAATTTCATGTAAAAATAACAATTTTGTAATTTTAAGTAAAAATCATTAATTTACTATATTATATATCTTTTTTTTTTATCGTAAAAGTAAGTAATTACATAAAATATACGAATTTTATATTTATATAATTTATATAAATTTACATAACTAGTGTAAATTAGTTGCCCCAGGTTTTTTATGTAAAATTATCGATTTTTTTACAGTGTTAATAAGTATTTTATTATTTCCAAAAAAAGTATTTCATTTAAATTACAAATAAAATTAATTGTATACAAATATGCTATGATAAAATTAATACTTCTAATCAATTTTAAACACAAGGCAACTATGTATAGATCTAAAACCGTATCACAATTAATTAAAAATATCGAAATGTAATTAATAACCTTTATAGTACCAATCAATTATTTAATGACATTTAATCCAACACACACAATCTACATATATATCCACCCAATGTCTGATTGCATAAAAATATTTTATATTGATTTCGATAAAATTTAACGATCATATAAATTATAAAGGTACAACACACACTTAGTTTACATAACCTGACCTAAACGATAAAAATTCAAACTAAATCTCTTTCAATATTTTCATTTATCCTAGCGTAAAACTGACTTCATATTTTACCATCTAAGGTATGATAGAGCAAATGGCGGAAAGATCAGAGAAATTAATGTTAAAATAAATTCACTGTTAGAGATTCTCTCTATAAGAGACGTCATCTCAATACACTTATAAATAAATAAGAAACTGCGTCCTAGTGAGGTGTATAATTTCGTTTGCATTTAATATAATTAATCGTACTTACAATTTAATCGAAGAAGGCTATTTAGAATATACGATGCTGTTATCATTAACTTTATAGAGTCATTAATATTGGAGTTTTAGTTTTATTGTGAAAAAAAAAAAATGCAAAAACGTTTTCTATGATTGCATTTCTTTGAAATTAATGGAGACGTTAAATGTGAATATTTTAAAAACAAATGAACATTTTGCATGTGTTATCATTTGTGAATATATATTCTACGTTTCTAGATATTGCATTTAATTATTTAGTTTAAAATATGATGCGCTTGTAAAATATTATTTCCTGTGTAAATCTCTAACGCCTTAAAAACAATTTTTAAATGTATATTAATTTAGATTTTTTTAATATTAATACAGAATGAAAAATTTACACTGGAATTTAAACCCGAGTCTATTAACTTAGTAAAAATCTTTCAGAACTCATTATATTATATAGCTTTAGGTTTAAGTTCCGTATTAATTTATTAATAATCAACGTTTCGACGAACTCAACGTGTGTCTTTATCAAGAAAATGAAAAACAGAACACAGAAATAAATTACTGGGCAACAAGTAAGTAACTAAATTTTAACAGTGCCTAATTATAAAATAATTGATTTAGACACGTTTTGAAAAACAAAATTAAATGTTAAAATAAAACGGCTATAGGTTTAAGTTCTGTAATAATATTTATTAAAAATCGACGTTTCGACGAATCCAACATCTGTCTTCGTCAGGAAAATGATGCAAATGACATTTACAGTAAATAAACAGAACATAGAAACAAGTTACTAGGTAACAAATAAGTAACTAGATCATCATTTTTTTTTTCAATCACAGTGAAGACAAATATTGAGTTTATCGAAACGTCGATTATTAATAAATATTAATACAGAACTTAAATTTAAAGCCGTTTTATTTTATATAATGAGTTCTGGAAGATTTTTTACTATGTTAGATTAAATTCAAAATTTTTATTTTCAAAAATAAATTCTTTTACAAATTTTATAATTCTATTATCAAAACTATTTTATTTAAATAGAATAAAAAATAGAAAACTACTTCATAATAAATTCCCAAAAAAATATAATTATATTTCTGGTAGTCTCAACTACTAAAATGTGCTAATTTCCTTATGCATCTATAAATATAACATGTGTAAACGACGTTTATATTAAGCAAAACAAAACATATGAAAACATGTATATTTTGTAGAACATAACATACGTTAGCCTGCATATTACCTACATACACCTCAGTTAATTTTAGAGCGATGAAACATTAATTAAAAATTTAAAATTAATCTCCGGCTATAGTTGTTAATATATCACGTTTTCGGATCTATAAAATCCGTGTACTCATAAAATTATTATTTAACAGTATCTTTATTACTTTAATCTTCCAATTTATGTTGCGTAAAGACTAAAGATCTTACCGAAACTTAAAGTTAGAAAGAAATTTTCATTTTTTTTTATTACACATCATTTCTCGTTATATTAATCTGATGATAGTACATTTTTTTCTCACATAATTTAGATTTAATATTTTTCTAAAAAGTAAAAATAATAAGAATTTGAATTCTGTGGCTTGGTTTAATTAAGACCAATCTTGACATTTTATAATAATTTTTTTTAAATGATAAAAAACCATATTAATGTTGTAAGAAATTACAAGACATTGGTCTTTAATACATTAATAGTCGGCATTTTCAACTTTGGATAAACTGTGGAATAGTTAACCGAAGAATAAATAAATATATATATATATTTATATATATATATATATATTGACATTGACCGCAGATAGTATTTCCTATATAATAATTTATTAAAATATGTACTAAGTAATTTATTAAAATATATATATATACCGTAATATGAAATATTTTCTCATTAAAAAAATCCAATTTACATTTTAGTTTTTTACTAAAATCGACTTTGAAAACAAAATATTTGCATATAATTTGACAGTACAAACAAATTTTACGTGTTTAAATTCTTTTGATTCTAAATTCACAACATTACTAACTAATTTAAAATATATTTATTTAATTATCTAAACAAAAAATATCATTTAATTACTAACACAATTTTTATAACAATTTGCTATGTTTATATTGGTCAATCACGCTGTGATTATCACCGTAACCGGATCAATAATTAATTAAATTAAATGAAATAGTTAATTTTTTAAAATTAGTTTTTAGAGAAAATTAAAATAAAGTTAAAAATTGTTAAAAATGTGAATGAAACTAAAGTTACTTATCTTGATAGGAATATTTGGAGGAATCTCATTTTGAGAGAGTAAAAAAAGTTTGTGCCACACCCTTCTGGGCATATGGCGTGATTGGAAATGTACGTATTTTAAATCTAAAAATTAAAGCGTGAACTTCAATAAATGATATAGTAAAAAATCTTTCAGAACTCATTATATAAAATAAAACTGCTTTAAGTTCAAGTTCTGTATTAAAATTAATTTATAATCGACGTTTCGACGAAACTCAACGCTCGTCTTTTTCAGGAAAAAAACAGGTATTAGTTTTTTCCTGATGAAAAAGACCGTTTATAAATTAATTTTAATGCAGAACTTCAACCTAAAGCAGTTTTTTTTTTTTTCAATAAATAACTTTACAACTAGCCATTACTATTACAATTTTTTTATTTGAAGAAATACTATGTCAGTTAAATTAAACAAAATACTCCATAGTATATTAAAACATAAATAAAATAATTAAACATTTTTTCAACCAGTAATTCTCAAAATATTCTGCTTCAGATCACTAAATAAGACTTATATCGTTTCACAATTCTTAAACGCACACCATTCAAATTCAAAAAGTGTTTAAATATAAAATAATAGAACAGCCTTTTTAAAATATCCTGTTAAACAGATGATGATACACAAGACACTTTGCAAATAATATTGTATATAAAAAGTCCTTCAGACGTTTTGCAATGCGACAGAAATGTGATCAACATTGTAATATAAGTTCACTCTGTACGACCATTTGATTTATCTGTTATTAGAAGATAAATAGATCTAATGCTCGTTGTCCGGTAGAGGGAATGGAATCTTTTGATAAGCATAAGATATATGTATATATGTGTGTATAGTATGTGTGTAATGCTGCAACTTTATACCAGTATGTATGGGTAAATTCATGAGGTGAGATACACAACTATTACTTACGTAAGAATCACATAAATTTTAATGCTAGAATGCATTTGTTAATCGTAATAGTGTTCGCCTTCACTGACTTACACCGATTATTTAATGTGGTTTAGTGTGAATTTATGTTTTTAGAATGATATTTAATACTGCAATTCTATGCATATCTTGCAAGACTTACAGCGTTACGAGATATTCTGTCTTTTTCTATCAAAAGTAAAATTTTATTTACTAGGGAAAAAAAGTCTGCTATGGCCATCACAGAACCGATCGTCATCTAATTAAATAAATTTATGGAATCTAATAAAATATATTATTGTACCAAACTATTGATCAATAATTTAATATAAAATTTTAAACATTGCCAAGTGAGAAAAAAAAAAATAAGAAAAATCCACATAAATTGTTTAATAAAACATAGATATTAGATAAGTGTTCTATTTTATTTTTTAACATAGTAAAAAATCTTTTAGAACTAATTATATTAAAATAAAAAATCTGATGTGGTCAAAGTTGTCCTTTAGCTACTTTTGTTAAATAAATTGTTTCGAAATATATCGATTGCAAAATATTCATAAGACACATAAAAGTGACATTAGTAAATTATCATACATATATTCAAATTTTGTATTAGTTGCAAAAAATATACCTATATAACAACATTAATATTATATAAATAAATTTAAAGATTTATATTTAAATTTATTTAGATAAATGCAAGAATTTTTATTTATTATTAGTAATGATATGTATATAAGTAATAATCGATTTACTGAAGTAAAACTTGAACAAATATAATAAAATTGGAATACATTATGTATAAATATAATATTTATGATAATAAATAATGATTAAAAGCAAGAATAAAAAATAATTTAATACTAGTTTATAACTTTATTTATGAAATCGCTTGTCGATACTGTCAATAACTTATCATAAAGTAAAATTACGATATTGTATATAATATCCAACAAGTTGTAATTTCCAAGAAATATAACAAGTTTATTTCCATTCAATGTAAACAGATTTTTTTTTCAATTTGTTGTCACATATTTAAAAAAAAACTGTTTTTAACACGTTTTTATTAACTCACTTTTTTCCTGTCTGTTTGGTACAAATTTTGCAAACGATTTTAAACTAACTTCGCGATGAACTAGAGATTTGAAACTTTAAACATAGCTCAGAACTGGATGACAATGCAAAATTAACTAATTAATTAATTAATTAACTAATAAATTAATAATATTAGAAATATTAATTTTATCTTGTGCCATATTTACGAATTCCGTACATTCGTGTATTTAGCAAGTATTTTTTTCAAAATACAGAAACTACAGACAACAACTAAAGAAAATACAGAACATACACATATAACACTAAAAAGCAGAAAATAATTATTTAAATTAAAAAATAAATAATATACCACGTTTTTAAAACGGACTAAAAAGGATAAAATAATTTCTCCTAGCCCCATACAGATTCCCGAGCCCCATACAGATTGTCCTGAAAATTTGTGATTGTGAATTTTTAATAGCTATGACAATACTTGTAAGATTTAAAACGAAAAACAGCAGCTACGCCTTACACTCCTTACTATTGCATGCGCTTCACATTTCGTCATGTACCGAACAGGGTATGACACAAACTCTTTCCAATACTCCGATATTAATTATTAACAAGTAACATTTCCTTCTTCCATATTTTCAACAATTTAAAAAAAAAAATATTTATTTTTATTTTATCTAAATAATAACAAATTAACCTGAAGTAAGCTCCACTACATTCCACACGTGTGCCGATTTGACGGACTAGACAGAATTTTGTTCATTTTACAAAATGGGATGCAATATAATATATGCATTTCAAAATAATTTATATTCATTAGTTATTTACAAACATTCCAATACTGATAGAAAACTATAAACTTAAGAAAAAACTACAACTCCTTGTGCGTCTTACCTGTTCGATAGCCCGCATTGCTAAGGTAAGTAGCGAACGATCTGGTTTCATGTGTAGCCTGCCATTGTGCCGACGAGCAGTTATCGTTATTGGTGAAGACGTGATGATTATGCACATACATTCCGGTTAGCAACGATGAACGCGACGGACAACACATCGGTGTTGTCACATAAGCTTGCCGGAATTCGGCACCTTCGCCCCGGAGCAAACGCAACGTCCGGGGCATAAAGTTTAGAGAGCCTGCAACAAAATTACAAAATAAAAAAAAAGGTATTTTTGAGTTACTCATTCCAATTTTCTAGTTAACTAATTTAGCAATTTTGTAATTATTCGAATATTAGTTCTTGAATTTTTACCCAAATTGAATTAAATTTTATAATTATATGTACAAAACACTAAGCAAATTAGTAAGTTATTAAATTTTTTTTTATTAATATTTAATTAAAGAATAAGCTATTGTGATTAATAATTAGGAATTGTATACTTTTAATTTTAAATTTGAAAATATGTTTTGGTTCATTCTGATTTTCAACAAATTATGTTTCAGAAAACTATTTTTGTTAACAAGCAAAAAAAAATCTATCAGAACTCATTATAAAAAAATAAAACGGCTTTAAGTTTAAGTTCTGTATTAATATTTATTAATAATCGACGTTTCGACGAAATCAACATCCGTCTTCATTAAGAAAACTGATACAAATGAAATGTACAGTAAAAAATACATTAATTAAATTAATTATTGTACTTGAAATTACAAAATTACATATTTTACAGAAAATTATTGTAAACAATCTGAAATAATATGAAATTTTTTACTATAGTTTTCATGTAAAATGGCACCTTTTTTACAGTGTAGCACTTAAACACGCCCAGCTACCGAGCTGTCATTTCTGTATGTAACGCAATTTTTTCGATAAATTTGTACATTTGAAAATAACAGCTGATAAGTTCAAACAACTTTCCATTAAACATCCAGTATTATTATATAATAAATAGTTAAAAAAAAAATTTACATGAAACATGTAATAAAATACAAATATTATTATTTATTTACATGTGAAATTTATTAGTCTTTAATATCCTGCAACATATGTACCTGATATATCACAATAAAACAAAAAAAAATCTATTTATTTATTTACGTTTTCAATAGAGCTAAAAATTCTAATTAGTATGTGAAAATATTCCAACATAAACACAATAAAATATTAATTAATACATAAAAACAATATAAAATAAAAAAATATAGAAAATACGACTGAATATTTAAAAATACTAATACAGATTTTATTTTATTTTCCTATAAATATAAATTATTTATTTATATGTAGAATAAACGTAATAAATATAAATTGTTTACTTTATTTACATACTTTTTAATTTACCTAACTACTGTAAAAAAGTATATGCTTAAACAACAAAATTTATTTTTGCTAAAAAAAAAAGAACGTTTTTTAGCTTATAATTCTATAATATAATAATAATAATGATGTACTCATTTTATCTGATAAAGATGTACGCTAAGTACATGTCAAAACGTCGATTATTAATAAATATTTATACAGAACTTTAACCTAAAGCCGTTTTATTTTAATATAATGAAATTTTACAGACTTTTAACTATTTTTATTTTTTTCAGAGAATATCTCTCACTTCAATAAAAAAAGTAATCCCTTAAAATTGGTATGTCCAAGAGCAATAAAAATTATATTATATTACGGCTAAGACGCTTAACTTTAACTACATCCAGTAGCACTCAAAAATCTCTCTAAAATGCCATAAAAATTACAGGTAATAAAATCATAAATCATTGATAAGTATTCAAAAATTGTAGAATCTTAATAAATTCCGTTATTAACTGTTTTGTATGAACTTTACATAATATTTAAAAGTATTTTACTCTGAAATATAACAAATTTTCTGAGCTGATATGCCGTTGTCGATCTATCCTCAAGGCAGACGTTTCGCCAGCCCGGAAAATCTATTCCATGTGTCAAAAATTATAGTTAAAAAAGTAAATCATTTGAATTTATCATTACCTACTCTTATGGCAACTTTAGACGGAAATAATTTATAAATAACTATCTGAAATAAATCATGAATGAATATTTGGAACTGATTTATTTTCACTAAATATTTGAAAAAGAGAACATGCGCATTAATGTAGTATTGGCAGATAACATAAATGCGCATATTCCCACAAATTTGTTCCAAATATCTAGTGAAAATAAATGAATCTCAAATATTTATTCATAATTTATTTCAAATAGTTATACATAAATTTTTAACAAATTATTTCCGTCTAAAGTGGCCTTTAGAATACCACAAATTTATTTCTTGTCCAGCGCAATATTTCCTGCTAAAGTTTAGTCATCAAACAGACCTAACATAATTATATATTATATACCCCCATTATCCTTAATTTAAAAAATGAGTAAAAAATAAACTTACCCAATTCAATATCTTGATCATCAGTTAAAATTAGCACAATATTAGGCTTTCGTTCTCTGGGCATAGGTATCACAGGCGATTTAGGATTATTACGGTTCTTCCCCGAATTCCGGGGCATGCCAAACATGTCCACATTTCCGGCCAAAGTCCACGCAAATCCAACTATAAAAACACTCAAAATCACACTCGTCCACCGCCACATTTTGCCAGCCACCTAATTCACAGTAAAACACGCGACAATAGCGACATCACCACACTTTAATTAAAATTAAATAATTAATATATTCCCGCGATATATCGATATATTTATTTAATACGCCATTAGTTAACCCCTCTCGTGCTTAATTAGCGAAATTTATCGCTTGTTTAAAGATCCAATTTTTACTCGCGAATAAATTACCATAAATATTGAACCTTTTTTTCTCCCAGTCAATTAATTCGGTCCGGTTAATAAATAATATCGCATCGGATTTAGTAATTTTTCTTATTTAGTTACACATATTGCGGAAAATAAAAGTATTACACTAACGAATCGAATCTTTCTCGATTTAGATCGCGCGAGCAGTATTACACTATTGGCTATAAATTATAATAAGATCCGAGTATTTTAATGAGACCGCAGATAATTATGATGAAGCTGATGTGATAGAAGCATGTTGTTGTTTTCTTCGCAGTTCGTGTTGTTCCTTTAGTTGTTTGATGATGTTTTATTTTATTTTTTTGAAGTAGGCGGTTGGTGCACCTGTAACAATAGAAAAGGCGAGACGTGATTACACGTTTAAGCGACTTAACAATAACAAATTAGCCCCATACTTTAGACGGACTGTATATAATTTTATACTTTTTTCCTTGCAAATATATTTTAAATAATATGTTATGCTGTACTGTTGAATGTATAACTACTTGTATAATCTAATTTTTATTCAATCAGATTTGAATTTCAAACTGAATCATTTTAATTTAAAATTAACTTCGAAGGAAACGAATACTTAAAAAGCAATTTTATTAAAATTAAAAATAAAAATGTTATAATCTATAAAATTTCTTTTACATCAACAAGAAATTTATTTATACCAACACCATATAATAAGAGATATATTATTTTCATATAAAATTTGCGATTACAAGATAAGCACTGTTTTTAAACTGATGTGTATAGGTTTGTTCCAACCTACTATCAAATCGGTTTGAAATCAGTTCAGCTTGTAATTTACCGTACAGCTCCCAACTAGTTCAAAATTTAGTTGGAACAAACCTTATGGTTTTTTTATTGCGTTTAATACTACTTTTTTTTAATACTATAAGGCCCAGCATATAGAAGAACTAAATTTCTACTATCATCAGACAACTGAAAATAGTTTTTTTTTTTTTTAAATAATAATTGATTTACAAAAAAATTGATATAAAAATAGAAATTCTTCTGAAAATTATTTACGTTTATATCAAGAAATATATTTTATTTTTTGCCAATTATGTTTGTTCATAATATTAGGAACAATTCCTCAAATTTTGTACACAAGATTGTACCAGATTCGTACCAGCTTTTATGAATTTTATACAAAATTTTAAAAATTGTACAAATTTTACTTAAGATTTTACATGTTTTTCAGAAAATCTTCAATAGATTTTAAGAAATTTTTAATTAATATGTATACTAGATTGTACAAGTATTTTTCCCTCGAACTACATTAAAATTATAAATCAATATTTACAAACTCTATTAAATATGCTTTTTAACATTTCTTCAGATTATGTTCTCGCTGCTATCTATTGATAAAAATAAAGCTTGAAAATAATCATAACTAATTTAAAATATATCTCAAAAAGTGCTTTTAGTTTTTAAATAATTAAAAGAGTTTGTAAATAGAAAAGAAAACAAAAAGGACTAAAAATTGTAGAACAGGTTTTTATTTATGTCATATAAAAACTTATAAAAGGATTATTATGAAACTAAATAAAACAAGTTGAAACTATATATAATCTTTCGGCACGTGCACATATGCCACGTCAACAAAGATAAACAAGCATTAACCTCAGTTTTTATCTCTGTAATACAAACGTTAAAATATGCACCTGAAACTTAAGTACATACACACTATCATTTCACAACTAGCCAATTCCAAATGAGAAATTTAAAACGCCGAGACTTTCACAAAGGTCGGAAATTAAAAATTTGAGAACTCAATTCATATCAGCCAAAACATAACCTAATTCTTTGCAAATATTGGCTATCGATTGTTTTGTAAATGGCCGGCAATAACGATTCGACGACGATCGATTGTGTGTGGCGTTTTAATCGTGAAATCATAAACGATTAAATGACTTTTATTACCAAAACTCGTAAATCTGTAACTAGATGCTCGGCTCGGGTATAAATGAAATAACGAAAACAGTTTTTTTGGTATAATTAAGTTCTTTGATTCTTTACGAATTTGCAAGTCGTGTGTCCGAATCTAAGCTTGGGCAAGAATAATTTGAACTAGTTAATTTAAATTTAATTTAATGAAAGGATTCTGAAGAAAATTGTAATAATATCAATATGCAGCATTTACATACAAACCTGTTGTGAACAAAGTTAACTATGGAGAAATAGCGCTCCTAAGACAATTACCATTAACACCAGTTTGTAAGCAAAAGTTAACATTAAATGTTACAGAAACAACTTACTTAGTAAGGTACAAAATTCACTTACTGCAAAAAATGTACTTCATTTCCGAATTAAATTAATCACTCCCATTTGGGTACAGGCCGTGATTGTATATATATATATATATATATATATATAATATATATATATATATATATATATATATATATATATATATATAATATATATATATATATATATATATATATATATATATATATATATAATATATATATATATATATATATATATATATATATAATATATATATATATATATATATATATATATATATAATATATATATATATATATATATATATATATATATATATATATATATATATATATAATATCGGAACACTAAAAAAAATATTACTTTAAAACTGACGTTTTTACTTTTAATTTGAAAGTAAACATGCTTTAGATCTGCAAAATTGGGTTTTTATAACAGAAATAAAATAAATAATAGTAAGTTATAGTAGAAATATTTTGAAAACAGTGTTTGCTGGAAAAAATAAATTGAAGTGAAAAATTATTAATAATTTGTAAAATATATATTTGTCTCCAAATTAAATATATAGAAAATTTATAATAAGTAATTGTAGTAGTAGAAATAGAAGAGCATATATGAAAGGTACTATGAATGTAAATGAAGCTAAAGTTGCTTGTCGGGATAGGGATGTTTGGAGGAAACTGATTTCGGGATAGTGGAAAGAGTTTGTGCCACACTATTTTTGGTACATGGCGTGATTGTGTATGTATATATAATATGTTTTAATAGTTTCAATAAATCATTTTGCTTGATAAAAATTATATTTATATATATATATATATATATATATATATATATATATATTTGTAAATCCGGAAATATAAAAAAAAAATTATAACAAACTAAATTAAAAATACTAATTTAAATAAAGTTATTAATATAAAGTCCAAAATCCAAGGATGCATTTCGCAAATTATATATTATTAACGAATTTTTTTCAACAACGTCAAGTGCATAAAAATTTACGAGTTTATTTTGAAATTTTTTCTTGGTATAAAACATGTTTCTTGCAGTATATAAACAATATGTAATAATATTTGAATTTCTCTTCAATATTAACTCAATAAAGGTCACCTATCATGACGTAGATTGTTATTTAAATAAACCGAAATAGTGTGGGATAATTTTTTTATAATAAACAAACATTACAATTTTTTTTTTAATCGCAAATGCTATGAGAAATAAATGAATTTTCTAAGGCAATTCTCATAAGTTTATTATTTTCTCTGCGATAATTTATACAATAATTATAATTTTATTATCACTTGCTACTACACAAAAGGTGATAATGTTTTTCAATACTTTGTAATATGCTGTATACATAATAATACGCTGTCAAAACAGTCATTTGTTCATAAATATGGAGTTGGTTATTCTGAATTAATTGTGTAATTTTTTCGAATTATTATGCATATGAACTGGAAGAATAATAATTTCATAGTCTAGTGATTCTTAACTTTAACACCTGTTTATTTAAATATTAATTAAAATTAATAAACACAAATTGATACCTTTGAAAATATTACTAAAAATTTACATGTGCAAATGAATGGGAACTTGTCAAGTATGACAGAAAAGTCCGTTATTTTTTTTTGTAAAATCAATTAAAATATTTTTGCAACTTATTTTTAACAGATTAAATAATTTTTAAATAATAATAAAATAAAATGGCTTTAAGTTGCAGTTCTGTATTAATATTTATTAATATTAGGAAAACTGATACAAATGATATAAAAAAAGTCATTTGTATCTTTATTCCTGATGAAAACGTACGTTGAATTCGTCTAAATTCGTTATCAATAAATATTAATACAAAACTGCAACCTAAAACCATTTTATTTTAATATAATGAGTTCTGAGATTTTTTTACTATGTTTAAATAATAAATTTAATATGATTACATTTTAATACAGATATAAGATAAGATTATATAACTGATAATGTAAAATTTTTCTATTCATGAGTAAGAAATCATAACTTATAAACTTTTACTAATAAAAATTCTTTCTTACGATTTTTGACCCACTACAATTCTTAAAATTTTTTAACTAATCCAAACAACGCATACCTTCAAAATAATTCACATATTAAATAAACAAATTTCGTATAAATTTGCAACTGTATGTAGGCATGCGCAGTATAATAATTTACAAGGTAGTTCCGCATTACGCATGTCTCAAACAGTTAAACAAATGACAGTCAAGATATACCTTTCTATAATTTTACAGTATCGAAAATAATTAAAAATGTAATTCCTATATAAAACAAACTCTATATTCCATTAATATAAATCAACTGATAAGTCTACAAATTCGAAATCTAGCTCTACACTGACATCTTTATTACAGCCGATATCAAAATCAAACCAGTATAGAAACGAGAAATATATCTTTTTCGGTGTGTTAAGACATTAAATTTAAATATCGTTAACTTACAAATGAACACCGATAGTTTACAATCCGACTATTTCTACACGTATCAGTCGTCGTAACGTTTCTAATTCGTTCATTAACAAAGTAAAGCACTAACAACTAATTATGCGTCGTAATCACCAATCCAGATGCTAGAAGAAGAAGTTCATTTAAGTCTTTAATTTATCTGAAGTAGGAAAACGATTGCTTGGTTATAAATTATGTGAAGTATCAATAGATTATTGCAAATGCACTTAGGAAATCGAATCGTTTGTTGAACACAAGCAGGAATAATAAAAGTTTCAGAAGTTATTGGACTGTTGATGAAGATTGTCTAGACCTCTTAGACTTTATTCAACAAGAAAGAGAAATAATGTTTAATGGTTTTTCTTGGTGAATGCACTATATCATTTATCACTATGATAGAACAAGGATGAGTTTGTAAAATGGTACAAATAAAAGTTGTTAATTTTAACTTATTTAGTAGTTTGTTAAATAATTTTTTTGAAATGTTGCGAAATATTCGTAAAACAATTAAAAGTGACATCTCTTCCGGTTAGTAGATCTTTACCAAAATTTAATCAAATATTCACCCCCCAAAGCTGAAATTTTATAAGAATCCACACACCGACAGAACATCACGATAAAAACATCTGCTCATCTGTAAAAATCTTGATATGTTAAATTTGGTATGATTACAATACCTTCCTTATCATATGTGATATGACGGTCGGAAAAAACTAATGTATAAAATTTAAAAAAATAATTTCCTTTCCATATTACCTATTCGGAAATACATTACCAACAAATTCTTACACACTGCGTTTAAAGATTTACTTAATTCATTCAATATGCCGGTAGTACTCTGGTTCGTTGAAGATAAAAGTACTTCGGAGTACTTAGTACATAGTTATTGAGTTGAAAACATTTATCAGTCTGTCGTTTCATTGCTAAACTGCTTGGCTTTATAAAGGTCGAAAAATCTAACAAACTGCAAAACGTTCCATTAGGAAATAATGATGGTGAAACTTAATATCAGAACACTGTATAGTATAAGATACTGAGATTATAGTTTCTACAAATGGCCGGTTTGTAGGTGGTTATTTATTTAACTTAAATGTTGGCAATATTGTATAAATGTAGCGGTTGTTTTACATATTTTACACGATAATTTAGTAAAATGCCTGTATGTTTTGTCTAACTGTAGATGCATTATTTAGTAATTTTATATTGTTACTAATAGACGATAATTTGATAGCATTTATTTGTTTTCTTATTTATAAATTATAAATGTTATTACTCAATAAGTAAGATGCATATAAATCTGTACACCCACATAAACTAAGTTCGGATTCGTCTGATCTAGAGGCTATATGAAGAATTTCTGTACTATTAAAAATCTGTATAATTTAAATTATAATCATATTAATTTTACCACATTTTTTGTTGTAATTTTATAAAAATTTTGTAAATTTACAATCGGAAATATAGTAAAATCACTATAATTATTAATGTAAATTTACATTGGTTTTTACAGTATATAATTTAAAAATATTTTAATTTATGTTTCTTCATTTTAACAAATTTTTACCGACCGCCATATTACATATAATAAAGAAGGTATTATAATCATACCAAATTTGACATACCAAGATTTTTACAGATAAACACGAATTAGACTTATAGTTTACACGAATCAACTGTTTTAGCGTGATGTCTGCCTGTCGGTCTGTCGTATTTCAATTTGATCAATTTTTGGTAGAGATCCGTCAACCAGAAATGTAAATTTACCTATTTCACTTTTATATGTTTTAGAAAAATCTCGCAATAGAGATATATTTAAAAAAAAAATTAATAAAAGTTGCTAAACAAGTTATAGCTAACAACTTTTATTGTTATATAGTAATATTAAAAAATGATAAACATATTGTTTGTTTATATTTTTAACCTAACACTTCTACATCTAAAACAAACTCGTCAACTAACACAAAAACATCGAAGTGAATATAAACAAAAACGTGTCCATACACAAAACTTCCCTGTCTTATTAATATAATAAAATATTGTATTGTGTGCCTCCATCTATATTATGGTTGATCTGATGTTCTAACGAAAATAACCGGGGTCTGTTTGACCTCGATACAGACGAAAATTAATTAGTAGTTTCCATTTTAGCAAAACAACAACGGACCACGATGGATCCCTGACGCACTTCACGCTTAAACGATTTACACCTGAGACCCCTTAGAATTGGTTACTGATATTATAGTTAACCGCAAATTGTGTCCGCGCCGGTTATATGAAGTTAAAGGTTCGGATGGTTAATGGTTTGGATGATGAAGAGATGTGACAAGAGAGGCCCGAGTTGTATTTGTTTTATTTATTGTGGTTTTTGCACGTTGTAGATATGGTAATTTTATGAGTTAATTCGGGTAGCTGGATGTAATAAATAATCTATATACAAATGAGTAAAATTTGTAGATGGTATTTAATTAGTACGATGAGTGAGATATGTAAATTATTTTTTTCTACAGTTATTTAAAAAAAACTGAATTTTATCCTATTTTTTTATCCTATGATTGAAAGTTTTAGTTACCACCCCGTATTACATTTATTTACTACTTGTATAAATAACAAAAAAAATCCCATAAAAATCCATTTAAATCGATCAATCTGTATATAATTTACAATCTCAATATATAAAATATAACTACATCATATTTTTTTTAAAAAAAATCACCTTAGCTAAGCTGTTTATTGTCAATAACAACAAAAAATATTTTCGCTTAAATGACTTCAGTAGATTTACACTTGTATTACTTTGGGTTTTGTAATAAGTATGTCGTTATATAGTTTTATATTCTTTGAATAAGTAATCCTTATGAATGTTGCAAGAGTTTCTTTGTCTGTTTTGTTTTTTCTCAGTGCAAAACAAAACACGAACAGAAAAAGTGTAATGTGTCACTAAATGACTTGAAGTGGCTAGGAACTATAATTTAGATGTCTAAAAGATAGTCTTATACAGTCCGTAAACTAATCATACATTTAGTACTTCAGCTGGAATATAATTTGTGTAATTTGCAATTTACTAGTTTTTTGTTCTAAGCATTTGAATTATCGGTATAAAAACTGAAATACGTAGACATGTTTATCAATAAATCGATTATATTGTTTTTAAAATTATTTAGTAATTTAGGGGACCAGTATTTTGTGTCCCGGTTAACACTAGCCGAGCTTTCAAATTAACAAGGTAATAAATTTATGGTTAAATTTGATAGGTATAACATATAAATATATTCATTGGTTAATGTACCAGTATACAATATATAGAAAATGTGTCTTTTTAGTAAAATATTAAATTTAATCAATTGCCAAATAATTTTAACCGAGACTCAAAATATTAACCCTAATATACAAAATATTCGGTATTTATGAGGTTACACAGATAAAACAAAGTTATAAATAATCTTAAATAGTCCGTGTTAAAAACGTGATTTTTTAATTTTTTTTAAAAGAATTTTAAATAAATTTTATTTCTGATCACAATTTAAGTATAGAACTTTAGCTTAAATTCTTTTAAATTTAAACTGAAAGTGCTTTAACTGGTAAATTTGAGACTCATTAAATTGACAGAATTATTGAAAAAAAATTGTGCATGAAGAATGAATAATATGAATTATAGAAATGTTTGCAATTTTTTATAATTTAAATTATTTTGAAAGGTAAGAAATTAAATACATACACTGCCGAAATAAAAACAAAATCCTTTAAATGGTAAATATTCAGAATGCATAAATCATGAAAAAATATCTATTGTAAAAATTATTGCATATAGACCAAATTAGAGAATTTTTAAGAATATTAGTATTACAATTATTACAATTAAAATATAATTAGATCTAGTTATATTTGAAATGTTAACTCATTCTCTTTTCTTGGAATTTGAATTTCTATACAAGTTTTACAGCATATAAAAACAAACTTTATATATTAATAAAATCAAAGATAATTAAATTCCCAGCAAACATATGTGCAATAATAATTTATTTCTTCTACAATACCAGAACAAACTAATCTTTATTCCTCGTATCAACATGAGCAACAGACCATTAGATAAAATTAGCAAACTGCAATTTATCTAAATCAATATTTAATACGCAACAATTATCCTCTCGACACGAAACGTATAATCCCGCGCGCAATTATCCTTAATGCGTTTACAACTGTTTGTCAATTATAGAAAACAGCATTTAGTAGTTTACTTATCTAATAACACATCCCATATACAGTGAATACAAAATCTCTAAGCCCTCCCATCTGTAATCGTCTGTTATATTGTGCATAGTATAATATCATTAACGTATACTAGTCGTGTGGCTTGTAAGCGATTCAATCTGTGTGTGTGTGTATGTGTTGATTAATTAAAAACAGCAATTATACCGTATGGTACAATAGACGCCTTCTTAAGATGTTTGCATATAAGAGGAATGGAGAATTGAATATATTATTATTAAATCGTGGTATGTGTTTTCTAGATGATTACCACGGATCCAGTATGGTTGTGATTGTGCTTCTATGGATATTTGTTTTTAATGGGATGGGCTTTTAACAATGAACATATGAGCATATGAAATTAGCGGATATACAGGGTTTCTGGAGATAATAGAAAATAGAAAATTACTTAAAGAAAAGAACATTTTAATATATCACGTTTTTAACATGGATTAAAAAGTATAAAATTATTTCTCCATGCAGATTTATAACTCCATACAGAAAAACAATAGATTAATAGTAAAAAGTTCAGAAAGTAACTGTCGTTGCCCCGCATTTTTCTGTATGAGATTATAAATTTGTATGGGACTAGGAGAAACTTTTTTTATACTGTTTAGTCCGTGTTAAAAACATGGTATATTAAATGTTTTTTTTTTATTTAACTAATTATTTTCTGCTTTTTAGTCTTTATTATTAATTAGTTAATATTGCACTGTCCAATGTATAAAAAGAAGCATAAATGTAGATGATTACTTGCAGTACTTACAATAACTTGTTTCTATATTCTGTTTATTTACACTGTTCAAAATAATAGGGTAAAAGAGTAAAATTTTTTGAGGGTAATTGAATTTGTAGCTTTAATAGTGCAAAAAATTGCCCTGCTCTTGTGTATTTTAAAATATTTGACTTTTTACCTTGATGGAAGGGCAAAAAATACGAAAAATAAAGGTAAATAACTGCCTTTTTACCCTTTTCTGGAATAATAAAATACTCTTTTGAATTTACCTATTTAGGGTAATCATATTTACCCTTTTTAAGAAACGGACTTATATAGGCACTAATAAGGGTTTTTTTTTTCGAACAGTGTACTGTTAATGTCACTTGCATAATTTTTCCAAAATAAAAACGTACGTTAAGTTCGTCAAAACGTCGATTATTAAAAAATATTAATATAGAACTACAACCTGAAGCCGTTTTATTTTAATTCATTACAATTGTTTTCTTTTTATGTACTTTCAAGTCAACTTGACAAAATCTAAAATATCAAAGTTCTAATATAGTAAAAATATCCCAGAACACTCAGTATATATATCCACCTATAGGCAAACATACATTCACAAATCCCAGTATATGCCGTGTACAATTTCTCCATCATCAGTTAATGATAGGTTTATACGTTCGGTTCCATTTATTTAGATGTTCCGTGTGGGATTGTCGTTCCGTTTGTACGTGAATTCATGAATTATGATTGATAAATGATTGATCATATGCGCCTGATAACGTCCAGAGAATCGCAATTCATTGTTGTTCGGCCCCGTATCAGATTTTGATCTAGTTACAATTTGTATTGCGATAGAAACAGAGACGTATTCAGCTATTACTGATTCATAGTCAAAAGTTTTTATTCGCATCTCATTAACATCAGTAAATAAAAATATTGCATTACAAAACTTATTAAATATTTCAATAGTCATGAAATTATTTTGAAATATTGTTGTAAAAAGATATCAATTTGAAAAAACTGATTTAAATAAAATTTGGTTTCCTTTAATTAATAATTTATAAATTTTATAATTTAGTTATTTCTATTTTGTTACCTAGTAACTTGTTTCTTTGTTCTATATATTTACTGTATATGTCATTTGTATATATTTTCCTGTTAACGATTACGTAACGTCGAAATATAATTAAAAATTTTACAGAATTAAAACCAAAGCCTTTTTATTTTAATATAATAAGTTCTGAAGGTTTCTTTACTAAGTTAAGATATTTTACATTACTTAAAAAAAATTTAATTGGAAATTATGTTTCTAAATAAAATATGGTTCTTTTCGTAAAAACTAATTTACATTTTTAAAATTAAAATTATATATAAATTAATATATTTTAATACTATTTTCTTATGCATAACATTAATTTTTAATAATTATATTTAAATGCAATGAACATCATTTTATAAAATATAACAGATAGGTATCGTTGACAGCAAACAAAGGTCCATTATTATGAAAAAGTCAAATATTTAAATATGCCTGTTCATCTATTGTATTACTAAAATTGTGGAATTTCAGTTATGTCTAGGTAATTTTAAATATCTATTTCT
The DNA here is from genome assembly GCA_963966155.1 of Clivina fossor. NCBI lineage: Eukaryota > Metazoa > Arthropoda > Insecta > Coleoptera > Carabidae > Clivina > Clivina fossor. The sequence continues at coordinate 1,774,854 of OZ014565.1, read as the reverse complement.
CATATCAGACATTTTTCTAGAAATATCTTTATGATTTAAAACAAAAGTCTTATAAATATGTATGCATTCAACTCTATCGTAAAGTTGGAGAAAAAAAAACTGAACATCGAATAACATTCACAAGGTTATTTAGTTAGATAAATATTTTAATTTTTCGTATAATTTTCAAATTGATTTGAATATCGTGAAATTAGTCGAAAGGTGGTTCCATTTCGTATGTATTTATGTATCTAGTCTAGACAATGTGGCTTATAAAATGTTTTCCCAGGTTTAGGTTTTGACCTAATAGAACAATAATATCGTATTGATTTACTCGTAACTGGCGTTGGGTGTTTTATTCGTGGCGATTTAATAAACCTTTAATGACCCGACTAATTTTAGCTATTGTGAAACTGAAACGAAATCATTTTGATTGCTTCTCTGCTATTATATTAGCTGATAAAGAAAATGCAATGTTTTAGAGTAATTGTTTTATTATAAATTATTATGCTGGTATAGTTTGCGAAATTTAGTATTTAGAACGAAAATGCACTAATAAATTACAGAAAAATAATTAATTCTACATATACTAACAACTCGTTAATTTTGAAGAACATTTTCATAATCTCAATTATTTATTTTTTTTGTACTAAAAAAAGTCTAATTAAACACCAATTTTGTTACCTAGTTTCTTATTTCCATGTTTGTTTATTATTTGTCGTTTGTATAAACTATTTATTAAAAAATATAACTACATTTAAATGAACTTGCTGACAAGTAAGAATATATATGAGACAATTACAACATCTGTTAATTGCATTCTCGTCATTAAATAGAACAAAATCTTAACTCGTTACGTCCATAATAATAATTCTTATTTAGATTTGAATTTCAGATGTAAAATATTCCTATAACGATGACATGCGTTGAATAAACTGTGTGTATAATATAGGTCAGTTCAATCTGAAACATTATTATATAGGTGACCAAGGTCATGAAATCAAATTATATTTGATCAGTAGTAAAACTACCGTATCTGACATTTTGATGTCTGGAACTAATTTTAATTCCAATGAGACTCTTTGTTTTTAAACTATGAAAAAAACAACTTGCATCAGCATTAAAATTGAAAAGTGTATGAATCTACACAGTTAAAATATTTGTTGGATTTGCTGTTAAAAATAATTATTATTTATGTAAACATTTCTTTGTAAAATATTGCAGCAATTTTGTGGATAAATTACACTTTATAAGTAGCAAAATATTGGTTTTAATTCATTTTAGTTCCCTTTTGGTAATACAAAATAAAAATTACTATTTCTAATATTATTAGTTGATTAATTAATTAATTAATTATTATTGTATTATCATTCTAGCTCATCGAGAAATTAGTTTAAAATCGATAAATAATCAAAAAGACAGGAAGGAAAACGAATTAATAATAAAACAGAAATTAATGATATAGATAAATTAATCTACATATTTTTTATTAATTCTAGCTCAAATAAACAATTGAAAAAATCAATAATAATATCATAATTATTATTCTTTGTACTGTCACATTATTACATAGTTCATTTCTTAATAATTATATAATATGCAAGATAAGTCTCATTACTGGCAGAAGAAACAAAACAATAGTAACATCTATAAATAAAGCGACACAAAGACAGAACCGCGTTAATGAATATTTTAACAGACTAAAATTTAAATATAATACAAAACACTGTGGAATTTTATTTAATTAATTAGTCATATCACGGCCCGACTTAAAAACCATAAATTATTAACTAAGATTCATGGTAATGAACTAATATAAGACACAACTATTGTATTGAATATTATAGTGATAGTAAAAAGTAATCAATTTTTTTTTATTTGATTCAAAATTATCGGTAATTTTAACAGTGATTTAAAGGTTGATTGCATTATTAATTTAAACAATGTGTTAAGTCTCTCTCCAATGGCACTATAGTCCAAATCGGGCCTTAATACTTGTTTCGTGATCGTTCATTTAGACAATTTTTCAAAACTGCAAGTCGTACAGTAATCTAAACTACTGATGTTTTTTTTTTAAGACAAACAGTTGATCAACCTGTTTTATTCAAATCTATTTAATTAGTGCCTAATCATGTGGCATTTTTTTTTATTTTAGTACACACTGCGGCAGAAATAACTCCCAAATTTCGAAAAATTACTAATATAATAAAAATATTTACAAGTAAATAAGTAAATATACAAAAATTACTCATTTAATAATGTATAAGACAAAATTTATATAACAGTAATGTAGAACAATGGCAGTAAATAGTTGAAAATCTATACTTGTTAAGAGGCTTTGTAGTTTTATCATTAAATATAATTCAATGCGTGTTTATTTTAATGAGAATAAGTTAAAATGGTTATTTCTAATTTACAATGCAGTAATTTTACAAAAACAGATAAAAATCTAAAAATAGTTAAAGTTTCTGTTTCTTGTTTGTCCTAGTTAATATTTATTCGTTTAGGAACGCATGCGCTAGCTTTAAGCACGACACAAGCTCCAATTTACAAGTAGACAAACAGACGCTTTGGAATCACACAATGTAAGATATGTGGGTACGAAAAATTTGTCAGTATTCTATGGCCGTTACTCTTGGCAACGTGACAAACAAAAAATATAAATTAGAACGAAATAGATTTCGAGCTATAATGAACAAAAAAATTTAGTCGAAATTCAAATATAAATGTGTTTTGTTTTTTTTTAAGGTTGGTACTCAAATTACCTTATTTTGATTGTGTAAGGGTTGTGTAAGGGTTGGGTGAGTAGGATTGACCAGTACAAAAATAAATTAACAGATGTTTACAGAAAATTTATTTCCTACTTGAATGAAAAGAATGTATACCACACCCCTTTTGGGTGCATAGTGTAATTGTGTGTTATGTATTTCAAATTTCAATTTTCGAAAAATTCTGCTATACATGCAAACAATGAATAGTCTATAGTTTTGATATTTAATAATACATATATTTTATTGAAATACTAAAAAATAATACCGTGCATACTGTTGGTTGGCACAGATTCAATACAAATACATAAATTTACCATAATATACGGTATTTTATTATTGCAAATTGTGAAAGTTGCATTTTGAAAGAAATATATGCAGATAAAATACAATGTTTATATAATTTACAAAATTTTATTGAGTTTCTGAAAAATGCAATAGTAAATTTGTTTAATTTATCTATGTACATTATTACTATTGCTATTATATTCTAAAAGTCAGAGTAGAAAGTACAACAGACATTATTTTATTATTTTACTAAATATAATCTCAATTTTAAAATGTTTAGAGATTACATTCATGATGTCAGTACCATGAATAGATTTTCTTTAACATAATAAAAAATCTTTCAGAACTTGTTTTATAAAATAAAGGTAAAATTTATTTATAATCGACGTTTCGACGAAACTCAACGCTCGTCTTCATCAAGTAAAAAACTGATACGAATGACATTACAGTATAGAAATAAGTTACTAGGTAACAAATAAGTGACTAGATTATAAAATTTATACAGATTTTTAATTAATGGAAGCCAAATTTTATTTAACTCAATGTTGATGGTTTTTTTTCCTTATAAATTTCAATCGCTTCTCTTATCTTAATTGCAAGACCTATCAATATTAACAATTGATAAGAAAAGTAATAGATATTTATAAGGAAAAATCATTGCAAAGGCATTGAGTTAAATAAAATTTGGCTTCCATTAATAAAAAATCTGTACAAATTTTATAATCTAGTATTTATTTTGTTACCTAGTAACTTCTTTCTGTGATCTGTTATTTACTGTAAAGTCATTTGAATATCAATTATTTCCTGATGAAAACCAGCGTTGAGTTTGAAATTTCAATACAGAACTTGCACCTAAAGCAGTTTTATTTTAGAATTTTCTTAATAAAAATATTGTGTAGTATTATTTCGTACTAATACCTCTTAAGTATTTTTCAAAAAAATATCATACTATACTAGCTACTCGTACAACCTCCAACGGTATTATTTTGTTTCTTTGTATACCTACGGTGGTGTTTAGCTTGCAACGAGCGCTACAAAACCGCGAGGTTTTATTTTAAACTTTGGAAGTAAAAGAGGTATAGCGCAAACGGGTCAAAGCTGCCTTGCATAGTAGCTGGCAGTAGAATTGCAGTTGCAGCCAGTGTAAATGTAGCGTGTAGTTTATGGAGTGTTGACGGAATGCACAAGTATGCACACCACATAGAAGAGCCTCCTCGGCTGGTTTTGCCTTCGTAATAGATTACGTTTCATCTTTTGGTCTATACACGGACCAAAGCAGCTACCGTTCGTGCACTACTGTGTTTATATAGTTTTGCTACGTTTAAGCTACGACCGGTCTTCTATTTCAAACATGGACTTTGTGAGATCTTACTTTAAAGATCATTGCTATAGTGTTTTTTTTTTGTAGACTAATAAATCTAGAAGAAAATAAAATAAAGCAGTAATAATCGACGTTTCGATGTACTCAACGTACGTCTTCATCAAGAAAATTGATACAAATGACATTTACAGTAAATAACAGAACATAGACCATAAAATTTTTAATTAATGGAATCGATATTTAATTTAACTCAGTGCCTTCACAGTGATTGATGTTTTCTTTTTAATTTTCTATTGCTTTTCTTATCAATCTGCTGTTAATATTGATTGGTCTTGCAATGATTATAATATCTTCGAATTACACATCATGAAGATATTCTAACTCATGTTAAGCAATAGCAGATTTATCTGGATAATTAAACGTATTGACCCCTTATATTCTATCAATCTTAATTATTAATAATCGACGTTTCGATGTACGCAACATACGTCTTTATCAGGAAAAATAATTCAAATAATATTTATAGTAAATAAACAGAACATAGAAACAAGTTACTAGCTAACAAAATAAGTAACTAGATCATAAAATTTATAAATTTTTAATTAAAGAAAGAAAAGTGTTATTTAAATCAGTGCCTTTATACCAATTACAAACAAAATTAAACGAATATTTAATATAAGTTTTAAATTTTTTTACAGAAATCTTATATATTAGTGTTGTTGTATTGAGATTTATACAATAAACATATTAATTAAAATAAAACTGCTTTAGGTTAAAATTCTGTATTAATATTTGTATCATTTTTCCTAATAAAAACAGATATGGAGGTCGTCGAAACGTCGATAATAAATAAATATTAATACAGAACTTTAACCTAGAACAATTTTATTTTAATTTTAATGAGTTCTTAAAGATATTAATCTCACTGCATATTTTAAAATAAAATCCAAGTATTTTCATTTGAACGAACCGTTATATTTAAAGAAAATGTTTATATATATATATATATATATATATATATATATATATATATATATATATATATGGGGGTAAATAGTACATATTTATTAAATGTTCATTAAGATTGTAACCAATTTCGTGCAATAGTTTTAATAACTAAATAATCTTTCAAAACAAAAACAAAATAATCTCACACACAGTGGAAATACATTTTAGAGAATTCGCCGACAATCTAAACATTGAAACCAGAGTGCATCACAAAGTACCATTAATTATCGCCACAGAGCAAACCAAACAAAACTAGGAACTCCGAGCTTAAATTTAATTCCTCAATTCGTCGTTTTACATTTGGCGCACTTTGGCATTCAAACATCAACATCATTTTATCTACCCATAACATTAATCCCCTTCAACATTACAGTGTTTTGTTTTATAGAGCAGAAGCATCACAGTCAACTACGACAGAAACCAACCAGAAAACTATTTTCTTCTTCTATTAAATGCAAATAGCAAAAATACACTTACAAAATTTTTTGCTTTAGATACAAGATTTTTACTTTTAACTCAAAGTTAACGTGTTTCTAAACTTTAAACTTATGTTTTTCTAATATAAATATAAAAATTTTAATAAAAATAAAATTTGTAAGTAACAGTAAAACTATTTAAAAAGATTTGTATAAAATTATTTACTATTTAGTTTAGAAACATAATATTTTTCTAGAATAAATGTAATTGTAAAATTATTGATAATTTTTAATTCAAATGTAGTTTTATTTTTAAACTACTAAATATAAAATAATTTCACACAAAATTTTCTATAAAAAAATTTATTTTTATTAGAAAAACATAAGTTTATAGTTCAAAAACACGTTTACTTTTCAGTTAAAAAAAAAACAATAATTTTTCCATAAAAAAATTAAAAATAAAACATCTAAAAATGTACATACACACATACACAATAACACCATGTACCCAAAAGGGTGTGGCACAAACTCTTTCCATTATCCCTAAATCAGACTCCTCCAAACATTCCTATCCAAACAAGCAACTTTCGCTTCATCCACATTCATAATACCTCTCACAAATGTTCTATTCCTACTAAGAAATTTCCGCTCACGCAAAACACTCTCAATAATCATCACTCTAACTACTTATCAGACGTCCACGCAAACGTATACCTTCGAAATCATTCATATAAATCTTTTTAACCAAACGTTCATTGGACATTCGCTGAAGATGTCTAAAAATATGTTAGACATTTATTTATTTAGTATCACATAATAATAAAATACTAATAAAATTTCATAAAATCCATTCAGTCATATAATCGTAAGATTGTGCAATCCTAGAAACTGTAGAATTTCTTATTAATATTATTTTTTTCTATTAAATTTTTTATTTTTATTAGAAAAACATAAATTTTCATTCTAAAAACATGTTTACTTCTAAGTTAAAAGTAAAAATCTCGGAACTAAAGTAAAATTTTTCTCAGTGCAGAAACAACTAAGAGTTAGATAATACGCGAAATAAAATTCCTTGCGCAACAAAAGTCAAAAAGAGAAGTGAATAAACAGTGTAAACAAAGCAAAAAAACAAAAATATATTGGCATACGTGCCGATAGTCATGTTGATATTGTAGAAAAGCGCCGTTTGCATTCTTGCATTCGAAATCGTTCATTTTGCACTTGCACACACACACACACACATACACACACACTTATACAAAGAAAAAAAAGTTATGTATTGTGGCAATTCCCAGATGTATTATTACCTGAATATTAATATCGCTAAGTTGTGAATTATAATGATAGAAATGTAATTGCTTGTAATTTATTGATGTTTGTGTAGATCCAGTACTAATTTTGAATTTTATTATTTTATTATAATAGGTATGAAAATAACAATTTGTAATAAATCAATTTTTATTGTATATTATGTTCGTACAGTGTATCTTAATGTCTAAATATAAATATAATAAAAAGAAATGTAAATTAAGTAATAACATCAGATCAACCATAACTATAGATACGTAATGCCTATAACTAGTATACGAATTGTTTTGTTGAATAGTGGAAAAGAGTTTGTGCCATTGTGCCACAACCTTTTGGATACATGGCGTAATTGTGTATGTATTTAAAAGCCCAAAATTATTTTTTTGTTAAATTTTTGTTTTAATACTCGTATAAGGTTCTGCTAGCTTTACCGTAAAATTTACAGAACTATATAAAATTGTAAAAAAAAATTGTAATATTCTGAAACAGAATAATTGAAATAATAATCTGCTAATTAGTGCCGCTATTTTAGTTATTAAATTTAACTTAAATCTTTAAATTTATAGAACTTTAAGTAAATTTCAATTCTGGTCACAACTTATATACTTTAAGTGTAAAATTTTAGCTTAAATTCCTTTAAATTTAAAAGGCTATCGAAGGTAATTTAACAGCTAAATTTGAAGTTAAACTCGTTAAGTTAATAGAATTAGTGTGAAAAATATTTGCATGAATAATAATAATAATAATAATTTTAATATTTAGATGACTTTGGAAGATAAGAAATTAAATATATACATTGCTAATAGAGAAATAAAATCTTTTCAATGGTTACTCTTAAAGATGAATGTTCAGAATTACTTTATCTAAATTTGTCCATACAAATTATATATATATATATATATATATAAAAGTTAGAAGAATCACATACAAAGAGATAAATCAGTAATTGTCGACATTTAAATTTGTGCATGCAATATATATATATATATATATATATATATATATATATATATATATATATATATATATATATAAGGTTCTACCTAGCTTTACCGTAAAGTTAGTAGACCTATATAGAAATGATGTAAAAAAATTGTAACACTCTGACCTAGGATAATAGCAATAATTATCACAGGAAAAATGTACTTTAAATAAAATTACACTCAAAAAGTTATATAATTATTACATTATTTATTATTTACATATACATAGTTCTCTTTTTCTTATACGTGGTTAGTTTACAAGAGAAAAATCCACAAAACTTTACGAACAAACAAAGAAAGACGAAAATAAAAAAATATATTATCTCCGTTTTTATGTGTACAACATTCCCGTGAAAGAATGGAATGATAATGAAGCATTGTCACGTTACTTTTTTCGAGAGGGCGACTTTCTAGTCGTCTGTATATTTCATTGTTGTGTGTGTCCCGTTGGTAAAAAAAAATTAGATTTAATTGCTTTTTCTTTTAAAAGCGAGTTTTATTTGAAATCGATTAACGTTAAGCCGGATTTGATGATGTGCGCACAGCTTCGAAATGCTTTTAGTTTTAGGGTTAAGATAAATAAACATGGCGACGAATTAAGGTTAAGTATTACCCAGTATATGCCACAAAGCTGTTTTTATTGGAATTAAACATTGCGAGTTTGAGGAAACGTTAACATTTTACCATAAATATTGTATTTTAGGTGCTAGTTCTGTACTAATTTTATTATTTATCGACGTTTCGTCGAATTCAACGTGAAAAACAAGACGCACGTTGAGTTTGTCGAAACGTCGATTATTAATAAATATTAATACAGAACTATAACCTAGAACCGTTTCATTTTAATATAATGAGTTCTGAAAGATTTTTCACTATGTTATTGTGTTTCGTTTTAATTGGAAGATAAAATTCAATTATTTTTCACTGAATTTTTATAATATGTACATACATACATACACAATCACGCCATGTACCCAAAAGAGTGTGGCACAAACTCTTTTCATCATCCCGAAATCAGTCGCCTCCAAACTTTCCTATCCAAACAAGCAACTTTCGCTTCATCCGCATTCATAATTCCTCTGATACATGCTCTTTTATTCCTACTACTTGGAAACTTTCGCTCACGCTAAACACTCTCAATCACATCACTCCAACTACAAATTAATATATTATGTGTAATTACATACGTCACTAATTAAAAAATCGTTACCAACTTTTTCCACAAAACTTTTCAGTAAAAAAATATTATATGAACTTGTAACTCATTTAATTTATTTAAAGTATCAAATATATAAATAAGATTTACTGGAATGTTATAACATTATCAAAGAACACATAAAATTCTATACATCTTAAGTTAGTATCTGCTATTTGTTACAGAATATCAAAACTCTGGTTGATATCAGACGGAAACGTTATATCAACAGCGATATTTCACAGTATCATAAACCATAAGATTCTTTCAGCGTCATAAATCGGGCAGTACTTTGCGGGTGTTACGAATAATTACTAACAAACCAACAAACCATACGGGTAAACAAAAGCATATTGCGTACATTGACCTGCCCCTCTAGTGACTGATCGCGTAATCGTAATGGTTATAACATTTAAACTCTCACCTAACCGTATAGGTGAATGTTGATTCCTGGCGAAGAAGGGGATAATTTTTATTCAATTTGCAATCGATATGTCGTTTAACGTTTTTCGATTCCTAGAACTTCATGGGCGGTACTTGTTGGGATATATTGTGTACACTATAGGGCAATGATTGTACTCATAGAAGATGCGAGTGTTAGTTTGAGATTGTTGAAAGAATTTATGAATGTGGCGACTTGTGATTTGTTTAAAGATGGGTTATAGTGATAGAAGGGTATTGAACATGATGAGAAGTGTTTAAGTTAATTGTATTTATTGCTATGTGTTAATGTAGATGTTGACTGGATGAATGTCGGATATATTTTTTGCACCTTATTGTACATAACCACTTAAATTGCTTACTTATTGTTATATTATTAATATTTGAATTTTATTTATTTATATGCTTTTATATTATAAACGAAATTTCATAATAGTATAGAAGCTAAACTTTGTTTAATATACACACACACACATTTGTATAATTGTGTCAAAATCATAAATTTCTTTGTAACTGCATTTTATTTCATTTCAACTTGAATATTTATTTACGTTATATTGTTAGGAAAAGAAGCAATATACTATAAAAAATTTTACGGCAATTTTATTTTTCCTATGCGCCTTGTGTCGAACTGTGTTGCCATGTGAATAAATTCTTAAAGAGAAGATGCCAGAATCTTCTTGATTATTGCGTAAATATATCATGTTACCTTTTGCTTTGCAGCACTCAAAACACATATTAAAAAAAAATCATAAAATCTACGTGAATGTATTTTATAAGCTTTCTCCACTTTCTGCATTTTCTATACACATAATTTACGTCGTTATTTCATACAGGATATACACTTTTTACCGTCTCATATTACAATTGTCATTTTGTAAATATAATAATAGTAGACGGTACAATAAAATTATAGGTTGATTTTAATAGAAACTTTGTATTGTACATTCAAATTATTAAGTGTTACAATAGTATATATATATTATAACAAGCACAGAATGGTATTTATTTCCCACGAGTATAAAAGTTGCAGCACGAGCCTTGGTGAATTAATTTATATAATTAAGATTTGAATATTTTTGTACGAGTTTTTCACTATACTAATTGAACTTTGGTAGTTTGAGTGATTGGGAACCCTGTATAAGCTGTAGGTTTCTTGCCTGGCTGTAACTTAACATTCATTGCACCATTCAAAATGCAAGTAAAAATTGTTAAGAACTATAAGTATAGAGTATGTTCCACTTAGGAATTATAGAGACTGATTACTGAATTAAACTTTTTGGTTTGATATAATAAAATTTGATATAATTTAAAATTTTTTGATATATAAAACTATTTTGCACTACCCCGATCTACCAGAGTAAATGAAGCTAAACAAATATTATGTTTTCCGTAACATCTAACCAATGACGTAACAAATAACCGAATGTATCCTTGAAGTAACCCGGTTTCATCAATAAAAATCATCGAAAAATTCCGTATTAATTTTATACTACATCCAAGAAATTTTATTTAAAAAAAATGAAGACATAAGTAACAATAACAAAAAATAGCTACTGTATGTTCGACTTTCCAATTTCAAGCGTTTAACGCACCGAACAATCAGTAAACCAACAAGGTGAATAAAAACCGTGACTTAACGGACACCTAGTATAAGTCAGGTAGACTATACAAAATCACATACAAGCGCAATATAATGGGGGGGGGGAGGTAAGTTCGAGAGAAAAGAAGAATGCGAACAACCAACATACTTGAGTGAAGAATCTGTGGGTAACTGTTGGAGAGTATAAAATTTTTATTATGGTTTTATTGCTTTTCGCATTATGACCTTGTCGTGGCAACCCGAAGTACGAGAGAGTTTTAAGTACGCAAAAACGCGAAAAATTCGCAACTAACTAGGCGGGATTTCCGAAATCTCACTAAGCGGAAGAATTGATATTTTACAAGATAAAGTTCTCCTTCGTCGGCGCACAATGACATGAATCTTGAATCTAGGTGGATAAAACTCCCAAAAAAAGTTACTTATAATCGCCTAAAATCGCCTAAGTTTAAATTCTTTTTATTAAACGACGTTTTGACGAAAGCTAAACGCTTGTTTTCATCAGGTTAAATATGTATCAATGACATAAATGTAAATAACAAGTACATAGCCACAAGTTACTAGGTAACATATAAGTAACTTGTTGGTATAAAAAACAAATTATAAATACTTGTAAAATCTAAGTAAAGATATGAAAAAAATAAATTTCAATTTTCAAAAGATAAATTTCTCAAATTCTCTTTTCTGTAAACCGCAATTCTATCCATATTTCAGAATAGTTTGTAAAGTAAAGAGTTGATAAACCTTACTAGCGAGTCTTTGACGTCAACTTATAGTACTTAAAGCAAAACTTGACTTAAAGTTGCCGGTGAATCCAAACACAGTATTCTGTTGTTTTTTTGTTCTTTTGTTTTTATTAAGTCTACAAATAGCGTATATTTGAATTGTACTTGGTTATATCATTAAGTAAGATAGACTATAAATACTAATTCATGCAAAATAATTGGGTATTTATAAAAATAAATGAAACTGTGGAAGATAAGTCAAAAAGAATTGAACGTTTTGTATTTTATTTTATGTAGTTAGGAAGAGAATACAGAACTGCACAAATAAAATGATGTCATTATATGTTATTACTGTAGCAGAATATTGTGAAGTTGTTGAAGTTGTGAAGAAGTAAAACGTAATAATTTTAAAACAGTTAATCTCATAGTATTCATTTATTATAGTATAATTTTTAAAACAGTAAAAGATAATTTTGATCTTTTGACCATACCTTTCATAGTTAAAATTTAAAACAAAATCTATTATTAGTTTAAAATATAGCTATCCGATATTACATTTTTTTCTTTTCACTATTTTTATTTATAATTCATATAAACTAGGTATCTATATTTTAGTTAAATCTTTTTCAGTTCTTTCAAAAATTATATTATGACTCAAATCATGTATTCATCAAAACACAAACAAATAAATACATGATTACTTTAAGTAATTTTACTTAAAAGTTATTTAAGTTATTTTACTTAAAACTGAGTAATAATAAAATAATTTGTTCGCAAAGCAAAAATATAATTCAAGCACATTATAGTCGAGACAAAATTAAGCATAATTTTAATAAAAACACAACGTAAGCATAATTAGGTTATTTACTTAATTCTATTCATAAAACAAGCGTATACAACAAAAAAATAATTGTAATTTAATATTTTTATTAATCCAAACCAAAACGAAAATTTTTATTCAATCTCTTATTAGTTTCCAAAACTGACACCAACAATATTTTTAATTTGTCTCTTTATTACACATTTGTTTTACAAAATTGTTTAACTAGATAAATATAAATATAAGATAGTTTATGTAAAATATTTAAATTAATATAATTTTTTAGAGTGTATTTAATAAATTTGAAAATATACACTTTTCCAAAGTTCACAAACATGAAAATTGATCAAAAAATATAAATATCATATATGTAATTAAAGCGATAACAAATGTCGAAACAAATTTTTTAGGAAAACTGACGGATAAACAACATTATATCAGAAAAGATATGTACATAATAACGTCATACTGTCTGTCTGTAGCATTACCATAATAGTTGGTTGTGTTCCACTTAGAAACGCTATTAGCTACATGACAAACAAGCATATTTATGTTATTAGGACTGAATTTAATACGTTGTATTTCACTGGAAAAACAAGAACTAATTTGAACCCACATAGGTAACTATTTATTTAAATTATCCTTCAGTAATTCAACACCAAAACGAATACGTTTCAAGATATCTAATATACCGATAAACATTCATTCGAAACGCCTTGAAAATATTGAGGTGAAAATCGAAAAGTAAAAGTTATTTTTCAGTTTATCTGATTCCGTATTGTTTATTTTTATTAATGTCTAGTATTTTAAAATATAAATGATAAATAAATTAAATAATGTTGTTAACTAATATACAATGCATCTAAATAAATCATATATATATATATATATATATATATATATATATATATATATATATATATATATATATACAATATATTGAAATAATATAAAACCACAAAACTAAATAATTTTAATTCTAAAAAAACTATAAATTTTTTATAAATATATACAATTTTAAAATAAAAAGGCTCTAGGATTAAGTTCTGTATAAATTTTAATTAAGAAAATCTACATTTCGATATACTCTACATAATATCATCATCAGGAAAAATTATACAAAAAATGAGTTCTGAAAGATTTTTTACTATGTTATATAAATTTTTATATATTACGATTTTAAATTATTACAGTAAATTAATATTAAACTAATTAATTATTGCCAATTTCACTAATTCCAACATATATTATTTCAACTAAAATTAGGTCTATTTTTAGATGAATTTGTCAAAATACTCATATAAGATACATCGACCATATTAATCAAAAATGTCAAAATATATCTTCCGTATTGCTAATATAACTTTCATACTTTAGTAATAAGTATAAGAAAAATTAATATATATATATATATATATATATATATATATATATATATATATATATATATATACAATAATATTATAAATTTGCAACGTATACAAAAAAAATCATATAGATACTTGTATTATTCCTAGAATTTTTAAAAATATTACTAGAAGTTAGTTAAATAAAGTAAACAACATTTTTTTTGGTTTTCATTAAACTTAAGAGGCCAGACTAGCGTACATCTACGGTAGTTTGAGAGTCTGTAACATATATGACAATTTTCTAGCAAATATAATTGTGAAAACATCGTAGATATTTATTTATATATCTTTAATTGTAAAATTTTTTCCTTGCAAAAAAAAAAAATTAAGAAACAACTCGAATATGAATATAAAATCTCAATAAATTCAAATTGTAATTGCGTGTAAGAGTAAATTGGTTTTAAATCTGAATATCAAGTTAATGTAAGCAAAATAAAAGAAAATTATATTTTTGTTTTCTATTTATACTTTATAATGTATTGTAATCTTTTAGATGATTATTTTGAATCTTGTTGAAGAGTATAATGTAAGAATGAATCATTTTGCTAAACGATCAGATCAGATCAATGACTTTTTGAATCAGTAAGTTATGATGATTTATACGTACTGTGTTAATGATGCTGTCATACAAGTACGTCATATTTTTGTAAAAAAATATATCCGCATACGAACATCGTAATTTTGTCTTTTTAGTTAAATAGCATTATATTTAAAAAATGCATTTTGACTAATGATACTAATTTAGAAGAAACATATTTTTACGTATAATTACTTCTTCACATTTTCTAGATATGTTAATTAGTTATTTGCATATTTATAAATAATAATACTAAAAATATCTATGTTTATTATGTCACATAATTTGCTCATATAAGCTTCTTTTCTTTTTACCAGGGATGGGCACATATAATACTTCATGTATTACACATCGTTTTCTGCGCATAAAAAACTATTTTTCACATTGAACATTTTATTTACAACTTTTTTAAGTAAATAAATGTGTATTTTTTCAGTGAGTTATTTTAATTTCTACACAAATTTGTCGGAATATATTACCCAAAATTTTTACATATATATATAGCATCTGCGTAACAAAAATACAAGTAAAAAGTTATTAAAACAACATATGGCTTATTTAAAAAAAATATCGTAAAATCAAAAAAACACATTTCAAATAAAGAAGAAATATATAATTAGTAAATTTGTACTATTTATTAAAATAACCTGAACAAAGTGGAATACTTTTTATTTTGTTTGATTAATTTATAATAAAGTTTTTAAAAATTTACTGAAACCAAAAACCCTAAACCAAAACAGACGCGTCAATTTTAAGCACTTTTTTTAAGAAGGTCCCCGTGTTGAAAATAAATATAAAAATTATACATTTTGTAGGTTCCAACGAAAGTTACATGTGTTACAAGTACTAATATCTAATTTGTTTTTGTTTCAGAAATGTACAACGCGAGTTTTATCTGCCACCATTGCCAAATTTAAATTTTGACCTAATCACTTTAACGCCATTTTTTAAGTAAAAATTTAACTTTTTTGAAAAAAAAAATACTTCTGAAAACTTCAATAAATACACTTTCCAACGGTATAATTGTTGTTTCTTATATTTGTTGTAAAAGTTATCAAAAAGAATGTTGTAAAACACCTAAAAAAAAATCAATACTACAAACGCGAATACCCCTTTAAATATTTCCTATATTTTATCACACAATCAGCACAAAATTGCACAATTCCATTATCGCAGCCGAACAAAAACCCGTTAATTTAATTGACCTTCCACTCACGTCCTACCATAACTCATCCATTCATCCGTGTGTATCATTAGAAAAGCGATTATTACGATCGAATCAAAACCAATATATCGCCCAACCACGTTTTTAAACTATCATTTACGCAAGACCGAAAAAGAAAAAAAATCTCGCTGCGCGGTGATAACGCCACGTAGGCAGTCTCACACCCACACAATAGGTGCCAAACGGAACTCACAAAACTGACCAATACTGGTGCACGAAAAGCTGAAAAGGTTTTTTCGTAATGGCGCAATCATAGTTATTGCGTCGGCGAATTGTTGTGGCTTGATGTTGGAGCAATAGTTTATGGATTGTGATTATTATTGCAGGTGAAGCACGTTCTGTTGTCAAGAAATAGATTTTCGGATTTGTTGTGATCGGAGCTGATGAGATTGGAAAGGTTAGCGGAACAGGAAATTGTGAGTAGTATGGCTGGTAATTTGTTTAATAAGAAAGAGAATAAAGTCACATACAGACTGCCGTTTTAGTTACATTGTAAAAAAATCAGTATAAATTTACATTATAATCAGAGTAATTTTACTACATTTTTTGTTGTAATTTTACCATTATTTTTTTTAATTTACTAATAATTTGTAAAAAACAAATTTTTTACAGTATAGATTTTCATAACATAATAAAAATCTTTCAAAACTCATTACATTAAAATAAAATAACTTCATGATTTAATTCTGTATTAATAATCGATGCTTTGGCGTACTCTACGTACTACATCATCATCATTAAGAAAATGATATAAATGACACATATAGTAAATAAACAAAGCATAGAAACAAGTTACTAGGTAACAAAATAAGTAACTAGATTACAAAATTTATAAATTTGTAATTAAAAGAAACCAAATTATATTTAAATCAGTGCTGCCTTCACACTGACTGACGTTATATTTTTCTTTATAAATTTCTATTGCTTCTCTGTCAGATATTCAATTGTTATACAAATTAAATTGCTATAGAAATTAAAGTTCTGTATTAATATTTATTTAAAATCGACATTTCGACGAAACTCAACGTCCGTTTTCATCAAGATAAATAATATAAATGACATTAAAGTAAATAACGGAACATAGCAGCAAGTTGCTAGGTAACAAATAAGTAACTACATCATACAATTCATAGATTTTTCAATTAATGGTAGCTAAATTTTATTTATTAAAAAATCTATAAATTGTATAATCTAGTTACTTATTTATTACCTATTTGTAACATTTATCCTGATGAAGACAAACATTGAGTTTCGTCGAAAAGTTGATTTTAAATAAATTTTAACATAATGAGTTCTGAAAGATTTTTTTACTATGTTAATTGAGATATTTTTTAATGCAACTTAATAAATTTTTGTAATTATTTATATGTTTGAGATATATTTCTAATTGCAAGTATGTATTTTGATATATGTAGGGTGGTGACCGCATCAGATTTTTTTTTCAAATTAAAGTCATAAATTTAACAAAATAACTTATTTGAATAGAAGCAATAATATAATCATTTCCAATTAATTCAATAAAATACTATCGATATCATCAATTACTTACAATAATTTTTATACTCGCATCTTTAAATTGAAATTCTACAAACAAAACGACACGATATAAAATCGAATATTATCAATAAAACTAATTAATATAGCAAAATAAACAAATCCTATAAACATATACCTCGAGCAGCAGTATTTAATTAGAAAACGATTCAATAAATATAGAAAATAGAGTATCAGCGCCATTTTACGATGACTGTGTTGCAAGATGTTGGCAATGACTTTATAATTTTTAGCCATCATCATGTTATATGCAAAGCACCCATGTATTTTGCAATTTATAATATCATTAAACCTTATGCTATCCATATAGATGTCAGATGTTTGTAGTCTTAAACTTGCGTCCTATACGAATTAAAGACGATATATTAAAATTATTAACGAGATGTTAAAAGTATATTTGCTGGATAAATAAAAAAAAAACCTTCGTAATCACTAGATTGCCCGATAAGTTTCTGGTTAACATTTTTTTTTAAGTACAAAGTCATTTAAATAAATACATTTTATTTGCAAAAATGACTTTTATATTAGCAAGTTAATAATTTGCAAGTAATATCTTAAGGATCAAATTCATTAATTTTACATTTATATTCAAGTGGTTAGTGTGGACGTATAAAAATATTTATATTATACTATAAAGTCTGTACTAAAAAATTTTTTACTTTAGATGCGAGATTTTTACTTTGAACTTAAAAGTAAATGTGTTTTTGAACTGTAAGCTTACGTTTTTCTAATAGAAATAAAAAAATTAATAGAAAAAAATATTAGTAAGTGACAGTATAACTATTTTCAAAATTTTGTTTAAAATTATTTACTATTTAGTTTAAAAACACAGGCCCGTATTCTCACCTCACTTTTAAAAGTGATTTTTGTCAAAATAACACTAATTTGCTATAAAGAAACAGTAATGCAGCATTTTTCAAAAATAATTTTCGTCCGAATTTAATTACATATTACTATTATATTTTTTTCAACTATAATATTTATAATCTCTTATTATTTCTGTAATTATAAACCATAATTTTAATAATAATTACAAAACTTGATTAATAGTTTTCCTATGAAAACAGTTAGTCCAATTTTTTTTGTTAATGTTTGAAACAGTTATTAATAAATAACCTAAAAAATTATACTATGCAAAATAGATCATCAAACTGACAAATATAATCGATAAAAAAAATATTATAATTAAATATTGCCAAAATATGAAGAAAGTAAAAAATATATAATTAAAATATTTGAGATCCTTGGCTATAATTATTAAAAATAATATGATGTCTAATATATGTTATTCTGATTGTAATTATAATCTGCTACTATTCAAAATAATCATTAAAATTGACAAGGGTTTTGCCAGCTATAAATATTTATTTAAAATAATTTTAAAATTATTGCAATTTTAAAAGTTCATATCTCAAAAATAGTTTAAAATAGATATTTTCTGTGGCAGAAAATTTTTTAAAATAAAAAACTATATAAAATGTTATATTTATGTTATCCTTTCAAAATTCTACAATTTTAACATAGTAAAAAAATCTTTCAAAACTCATTATATTAAAATAAAACGGCTTAAGAATTTAGTTCTGTATTCAAATTCAAAGATACTGTAATAATTGAAAATACCCATCAATATTAATAAAATTATTGATAAGAGATAGAAATTTATAAAAAAAAAAGATAGTAACTGATTTAAATAAAATTTGGCCTCCTTTAATTCAAAAAATTATACATTTTTATAATCTAGTTACTTATTTTGTTACCTAGTAACTTGTTTCAATGTTCTGTTTATTTATTGTATCACTTTTATCATTTTTCCTGAAGAAAATGTATGTCGAGTACGTCGAAACATCGATTATTAATAAAAATTAATGCAGAATTACAACCTAAAACTGTTTAATTTTGTTACTACCATATATTCTGTTAAAAATTTTCCCACAATTTAAATAACAGAAGAAAAAATCCTTCATTAAAAATACACATTTCAATCTACACTACAGTAAAAAATGTAAAAACATACAGCGTAGAAAATAAATATTCTGTAACATGTAACCCAAGTAAAATACACATACTCGTCAAACACTACATAAAAACCAAAATATAAAAAATCAAATTACCTTTTTCAATATTAAATAATAAAAAAATCATTTACATCCAAGATGGCACCTAAAAATAGTCTTCCAACCACTATCACTACACTTGACCACTAACTTGATTCAAAGGGGTTATTTTGTTAGGTTAGGTTAGCATATATTTGCTCTCAAAGGCAAACAAATGTGGTTCTATATGTATACTGCTATGGAGTACATACAATATATGTATATAGCATAATGTACTTCATACTGTACAAGATACATAATACACGGCTCACAAAGAGATCAGGCCTGGGTTCATGCCGCTTGAAGTTACATGAGAACAGGTAGAGAAATTATTATTTACCTAAAGTAAATTTTCTAGTCGAATACTCTGTGTCCTGCCCAGAGGGCGCTACTGTCTTTTACGTCACTTGTCAAGATCGAAAATAAGAATGAGATTTTTAGGTATTCATTGAAATGTTACGTGAATAATTTGTTATTCGTTTCATTGATGCATATTTAAAATTGATCGTTTTTGTTGGTTGTGATTCTTTACGATAATGTTTATACATGAGGCAACGACAGCTACTTCCTATTTTCCTTACTATTATCTATTATCTATAATTTAATAATTATAAATTATAAATTATAATTAATTAAGTAAATTAATTAGTTAGTTAATCTATTAATTAGTTAATATTGCATTGTCATCCAGTTCTGAGTTATGTTTGAAGTTTCAAGTCTCTAGCTCATCGGAAAGTTAGTTTAGCAAAATGTGTACCAAACAGACAAACAAATAAAAACGTGTTAAAAATTAATAAATATACATAAAAATCTCAATGTTTTAATGAAGTTACGATTTTATATTGAATCGCGTTTATTAAGTACTCGTATTTGATCCAAAACAACAATAATTTACAAAGTAAAAAGCCCTTCAGAACTTATTATAATAAAACAAAAATGTTTTAGTAGTAAGTTCTGTTTATTTTAATTATAATACAACGTTTCGGTTTACTACACGTGAATTTTCTTCACATTAAAATTAAAAAAAATTGGGATTAAGTTCTGTACATATTTTATTTAAAAATCGACGTTTTTATATACTTAATCAAGAAAAATATTAGTAAACAAAACAAAACATAGAAACAGGTTACTAGATAATAGATTAAAAAATTTATAAATTATTTAAATATAAAAACTGAATCCTAAAACTTTTTTATTTTGAGTAATATAAAAATTTGTAAAAGTAGCCAAGTAGTTTATTTAAAAAAAATTCAGATTTCTTCATTCCCTCCTCGTTATTTCCTTAATTAAAAATTATTTCTCGCTACGCCACTGACCACGCCAAATCGAAAAACCACTTAAGGTGTAAAACATCTCACCGTAAATATTCCAATTCCAATAACCCATCTAGTGTCCGACCCAAGAACGGTAGACAGAACAAGCCGATATATGTTTCAGTCATTTTGTTAGTCAGTCAGTCAGTCAAAAGCTTACCGGGGCAATTTATTATACGAAAAAAAACGGTGTCCCGAAACAAGAGGAATAACCTCAGTTCGTTACCAAGTTCGTTCACAAACACAGTAAAACGGACCCTGACCTAACATTCGGCCATCATTTCTCCAGAACATCGACAAAGAGAAAGAAACAAAAATCATTCACAACGTCTTAGACATTCCAAATATTTCGAATCTAATTCCGTATTTGACCTGCGAACTATTTTATATAGGGTGTGATCCAAAAGTTAATAAACCAATCATTTTCAAATATAAATAAATAAATTTCATATATACAGGCACAACTTCTATAAAAAGTTTGTTGTAAAATGGTCTGTAAACAACATCCATTAGGCTTTAGTAATACTAAATATACACAAATAAAAAAATAACAGTGCATGTAAAAATTTTAATAACGTACACCATCACGCCATGTACTCAAAAGGGTGTAGCACAAACTCTTTCCATTATCCCGAAATTAGTTTCCTCCAAATATTCCTATCCCGACAAGTAACTAGAATCATAAAACTTTATATTTATTATCTTACTATACAATAAAATAATTTAATTTATAAACAATTATTTGAACTACATACAGGGTATTCAATATAAGTATACCACTTTACATAAATACACGATCATGTCATGTACTCAAAAGTGTGTGGCACAAACTCTTTTCATTATCTCGAAATTAGTTTCCTCCAAATACCTAAACCTATCCAGACAAGTAACTATTACTTTATAAAAATTTAATAGTCTTTAAAATAGTAAAATTTGTTCCATTTCAATAAAAAATAAAATACACTTAACATAGTAAAAAAAATTTAGAATTATTATATTAAAATAAAAAGACTTTAAGTTAAAGCTCTGTTTATTTTATATTAAAATTTGATGTTTCGATATACTAAACTTATATCATCATCAGGAAAAAATATATACAAATATGTAAATATTTAGTAAACAAACAAAATATAGGAACAAATTACTAGGTAACAAAATACAAGTAACTAACTCACATTTTTTTATAATTTATTAATTAAAAGAAGCCAAATTTTATTTAAATCATTGATGCTGTGTCTTTCTCTGTAAATTTCTATTGGTTTAGGCAGTCCCTAATCTAATTGTGTCTGTTTTGTCCAATACTAATTCGTTATGTTTTCTTATCTGATATTCGTGGTAGGGACAGATTCAAAAAAGCCCATTTCTCTACAATTTTATTTAAAATAATGTTCTTTCAAAGTTAAAGTTGTTTATAATATATATTCGTATATATAAAAAATTAATATTCTGTAAGTATAAAGTCATAAAAATTATCTTGATTTAATCAGGCACACGAATGAAATACCGTATTTCCTATGATTTGCATACAGTCAAGTATGTATGTCCTTACTATATAAATTTATACTTTAAAGATACTCTATTAGTAGAATGTGCATAAAAGGAAGAAGAATTCTATCATTTTAAAAACTACTAAAAACAAAATATCAACAAAAATGCAATGTAAGAAATTAAAATTATTACTAATAATTGAAATCACTTTGCTTATCTCTTCAAAATTTATGTTTGTATTCTGCACTGTTCTATAAGCTTTATTTGTCATTTCTTTAATAAATTACATAAATTAAAAAAGATTTATATAAACTTATAGAACAATACAGAATAACAGCATTAATTTTTCCAACAAAATTTAAAAACATAACCATGATATTTATTTATTTTTTTTAATTGCTAAGTAATAAATTCTACGATTCCACATGATTTAACTAGTTTTTAAATAAGTACAATGTGGTAACTAAAGTTACAAACGGAACCGTAACGTTAATCAAAACCACAGAAAACCGGTACCTTTTTCTGAACCGAGACTGTAAACTGTTCCACCTATTTTAAACCGGACACTAAAGATAGTTCTTACTGTTTGCAAAAAAATTGTAATTGTCATAACTATGACACAAGAACGAAAGAGAACTTTACATTAGATTTTTGCAGATTAAATAATGTAAAACAACTACCGATGTATGTGGGAGCTACACTAACAAGCTTCCCACTGCCAAATACGCAATATTCAAAGTAAAGAATTGTGAATGATATTCACAAACTTAGTGTTTAATGTAGAAATTAAATTTACTATAGTTTCTTAACCTGTTTGTATATACATTGTTGTATCTTAAACAGAAATAAATTTATTATTTATATTATTATTATTATTGTATACAGAACTTAATCCTAAAGCTTTTTTATGATAGTTAATTTCAGTACACAAAACTGTAAATATGTAAAAAGCGTGAATAATAAGGCAGATAATATTATATTTTAAAATTATCGAATAGCTTTAGGGTCTAACAAGTTTCGCATCGAATAGAAAACAAGCATCCAATTTATATTCACTAGAATAACAATTTTCACATGATTAAACATAAAATATTTCTTTCTCAATAAATAAATCCAATACGAAACTACAAGATATATTCTCGATTTTCACACAGCAATAGTCCAGGCACAACAGAAAATCTAACATTCCGACGAAATACAAATACTCTCTGCGCTTACAATAAGAAAATACAATATTTCTGTGAGTTTCAATAGCAAGAGAGAGAGAAAGAGAATCGGTGTACGAGCGTGCAAAACAAAAGATCAAATTACTGTAAATCATAAACGCATCGAAGCAAAAACGCTAACAGAGAGAGAGAAGAAAATCGAACCGAATGGAAAAGGAAATAAAATCGTTTAACCCGAGAGAGCACTCGGGTCGGGTCACAAACGTTCTGACTGCGCGTTGAGCCAATCTGTGATTGTGCAGTGTGATTAGTCGCGCGTAGCCTATGGGTCAATCAGACAAAATATCGTTCGTGAAATGGTCCAAAAGATTTTTGATCTACACAAAGTGAAAAACACTTTACAAGGAATTATACCTAAGACTGACATGAGTAAAAAATATTAAAAAAAATTAGTTATGTTCAAAATGCCCTGTTTTACATTGCTATTTATTTTATATTGCTAAATATTTTTAATTTAATTACTTGGATATGTAATAATAATAATAATAATAATAATAATAATAATAATAATAATAATAATAAATAATATTAAAAATCAAACTTTATTATTAATAATATAATATATTTACAAAATTATAAAAATTACATGAAATTACTACTGTAACATAATATTTACATAATTGTGACATTTATAATTTATCAAATTAATTATATTAACTTGCATTAACTTTATTAAAGTAAAAAAAAATTAATTTCAAACTTCAAGTTTTTTAATTTTTTAAATCTTTAATAGATTTCGGCAATTTATTCTATTCAAGTAATCCATTGTGATAGATATATATATATATATATATATATATATATATATATATATATATATATATATATATATATATATATATATTGTTAGTAATACTACTTTAAGTCTTTATAGTAATATAAAAATTATCTGCATTTCTGACATCATAATTATATGCACACTACTATTAAATTTCAGACTGCCACTCATATTTCGTTGTTCATTTGTCTGAAATTTCAGTCACCAAGCACTGATGATTCTGAAAATTCTATAAATTCAATGTTAGAGTATTTTATATAGATTTTAATTAAATTGTACATCCGATTGTACAAGTAGTTTTCGCCTCAGTACTTATTAAAGTTTACATAATAATTCTAAAAAACTCTTCAAAGTACCCTTGCCACTAACACCTGATTGTGAGAAGAAAGAAACAATTGGAATTATTCGGAGTAGAGATATTAGACTTTCAACATCTATGGGACAATCCGAAATACAGTCAGTACAGCAAGTGTATAATAATATTTTCTATTAAAATTGGCTTTTAGTCACGGTCTTATATTTTATTGCTTATTGCGCAATTTATTGTCACACGTTAAATTATTTCTGTCAGTTTATTCTTTACAATGAACCTTTATGCAAGTTCAACTGTGCATGTTTTCTTTACAATCAAAATCATTCAAATTAACTTAAATATTTTTATTAAATTTATAATTGAAATAAAAACAACCTAATTAATTCCAAAAAAAAATTACAGTCAAGTGTACAACTGTACACTTTAACAAAAAATAGCATTCCAGCAAAAGGTATGGAATAAAAACACGCACACACACATACACAGGAACAAATATGTAAACGTTTATGCAATACCAGTTAAAGCAAAAGGGGCAAAATCAGTTAACCACACAGCTAACCGCTATCCAATTAAACAAATAACCGCAAAACCAACCGGTTTTACATTAAAAACAAGTTAATTGGTTTTTATAAAAGCGTCTATGCTTGCGCCACACAGGTCTTATTATCCCTAAAAACTGCTTGTTATTTTTCAATTTTAACAAACGTCAGCTAATTTTTTTTTTTGTGTTGACTTCTTGTTAACGACAAATTTTAATTCAAATTACGAAAACAAGCTACAATATTATTAATTAAATGTAAAAAATATATATACCCGTATCATTTCTTAATATTAATTTCAGATATACGTCTCATAACACAAAATATAATATAAAATAAAACGGCTTTAGGTTTAAGTTCTTTATTCATATTTATTAATAATCAATGTTTCGCCGAACTCAACGTACGTCTTCATCAGAAAAAAATATATAAATGATATTTACAGTAAATAAACAGAACATAGAAACAAGCTACTGTAATTATTAATAAATATTAATACAGAACTATAACCTAAAGCCATTTTATTTTAATAAAAATATATTAAAAGACAATAATAATCTCAATTTTTAACTGAAATAAAACCAATAGCAACTGATCAAACTAAAATTATACATATATATATATTGCTTTTAGTTAGTAAATACTTCAGTCATTAGCTTTATGTTAAAACAACACTAATTTTGTGATACTTATATATAGTACGACATAAAGTATTTATATTTTTTTAAATAAAAAAAGCTTTAGGATTAATTTGTGTATATATTTTATTTAAAAATCAACGTTTCAATATACTGAACGTATATAATTACCAGGAACAATTATACAAATGGCATAAGTAATAAACAAACAAAACATAGAAACAAATTACTAAGTAACAAAGTAACTAGATTTTTTTTAAAACAAATTATTAAATAAATATATATATATATATATATATATATATATATATATATATATAAATTATTAATTAAAGGAAGCTAAATTTTATTTAAATAAAATATAATTATACAGAACTTAATCCAATAGCTTTGTTATTTTAATATAATGAGTTCTGAAAGATTATTTAGTATATTTATAAAATTTTTATAAAATTTTGAATAAATGTGAAAATGATAAATTATTTAAGTAGAAAATACTTGGCATTATTAAGTGAACGTAAGGAAGAAGCATATGAATAAAGCAAAGATATATACATAGATACATTCTTATATAACATAAATACTTGAATGCATTTTGCTGTAGAAAGATACACACAAGTATTTGCACAATTCGCTTTTCGAAACTATTCATTATATCACGTCATTTACTTTGTTTTTATTGTGATTATGAATTATGTTCTATCGCGTTTATGCTATTTTCAAAGCAATCATTATCATTAATAAAGAGAGAGAGAGTTATGTTTCATCATTATTTCGAATGATAATTTTTTTTTTTTTCGTTTCATTAAAATCGTAAACGACAAAAATCGTTGATTTACAGATGCAATTTTCCAGAAATTGTGTTTCATAGAAAATTAATTAAATTTATTGTTATCAGTGAATTAATAAATATATCTCAAGAAGTTTTTTTCTTTTGTAATAAATGACACCATGTTTGAAATATTGTGTTTTATGTTGAGTTTTAATTTATGTTAGTTGTAAATTAATTTTTTTTTTTAATATTTTTTTGTTGTAATTGCTAGACTGAAACAATAGAATATCGTGTTTATTGATATATTTACTGATTTATGGTACAGTTTTGTAAGAATTGTAACTTTATTTCTAAGATAAACACAAATGTAGTATGTTTCAACATATTTCATATTTAATAATTATATTATATATAAAATAAAATTAAACATACCTGCTAATTACTTGATAGTTTCAAAACTTCAGATTACGGGTCCTGCAAAGAAAAAGAAAAATTATAAAAATCGTACATTTTGCTTTCCTGCAAAAAAAGTTAGGAGTATAATTTTTGACAAAAAAGTATATAAATAAATATGAGTATTTATCAATAGCAATTTTAACACATTTGCAGACAGTACGACTATAAACGTCAAATATATTTTCCTATCTCAGGCCATGACGGTCTAAACCGTCATGAGAGTTGGATCAGGCATAAAATCTACCGAAGGATATAAAACCTAGTAATATAACTGTCGTATCAGTCAATGAGCAAATGACTAATAAAAATTAAATACGACAGATTAGATAAATATATGCAGAAATCCTTACAAAAAAAACGTATCATCCAAAAATCTATCTTCATTTACACTGTATTTCTGTTCATGAATAAAATAACCATTAACGATACAGTTCACATTGGAATCTAACTCGAAAAATCTACAGCAATTCAGAAGTACAAAGAGATTAAAATCATCAACAATCACTATCTTATTTGATATAGTTAAGCTCGAATGGAACGAGCTATAGCGAACCACAAATTCATCTTGGTAGGAACAATAGAAACCAACGTTGACAAGTCAAACACAAGTGTGTCAGCGCACCACGTAATGATAATTCTGTTTCTATGTAGATTCAAATTCAGTTAGGACACGAAATTAAGTTCCGAGAATTCACAAAACAGAAACTGTTTTCTTGTTCGAACGAACACGCTGTGTATTTTACCCATATGATATAATCTTTTTTTAACACGTTTCTATTAACGCGCTTTCTTTGCTGTCTGTTTGTCTATTCGGTACAAATTTTTGCAATCGATTTTAAACTAACTTCTCGATGAGCTGTAAACTTGAAACTTTAAACATATCTCAGAACTGGATGACAATGCAATATTAACTAATTAATTAACTAATAATATTAGAAATATTAAAGTTAATTATAAATTATAATTCATTAAATTAATTAATTAGGTTACAGTTAAAGTTAAACAAAATTAAAAACAGAAAATATTTATTTAATAAAAAAAACTACTATACTACGTTTTTAATACGAACTAAAAAGTTTAAAATAATTTCCTTTAAAAAATACAGTTTATAGATTTTTAATTAATAAAATTTGGCTTCCATTAATTAAAAATCTATAAATTGTATGATCTATTTACTTATTTGTTACCTAGTAACTTATTTCTATGTTCTGTTATTTACTGTAATGTCATTCATATCATTTATCCTGATGAAGACGGACATTGAGTTTCGTCGAAATAAATACAGAACTTTAACCTAAAGCAGTTTTATTTTAAAATATGTTATATATATATATATATATATATATATATATATATATAATTTATCTACGTTCCATTTGATTTGCAATGAATAAAACTTAGCTAACACAGTTTACATTCCGAAGATAGTCTATATTGTGATTTTCCGGGTTAGTACCGTTTTGATTTACGAATTACGAATACAATACGTATTATGCGGAATATATCAACAGAAATTACGGTATTTATGTTTTATTATATGATTTACAACAACAAAATCATATAGTATATTTAAACCCGTACATACGTACTTATGCATATATTTCGTATATATATATATATATATATATATATATATATATATATATATATATATATATATATACTGTAATAAATTTATACATGAATACATATATGCGCTCTTATAAACTATTTTATTTATAAGTGGCAATTTATTAGTTTAATAAATGGATAAGTACATTACATCTGCAAAGAATTAATGTATGAAATAATATAGTATACTGTATTAATTATTTATTGCTAGAAATTGTACATGGTGATCCATCCCGATTCACAGTAAAAAATTATTGTAAATTTAAATTAATTATCATAGTAATTTTACCGAAGAAAAACCACTTCTCCAAATTTAGTACAGCAAAATGTACAAATTTTAAGTATAATTGTTGAAAATATAATGTTCTTACGAATTTTATACGAAATTTCTAGAGGTTTTACTTGAAATTTTACATAATTTTAAAAAAAATCGTTGATTAATTTTACTATGATTAGAAAAAAATTTAACTAAAATTTTTGAGAATTTTAAAAGATTTTTACTTGGATTTTAAGGAATTTTAATTAATTTGTACATCAGATTATACAAGTGATTTCCCCCTTGATGACAACTATAAAATAAAATTAAAAATATAAAATTACTAACAAAATAAATATTTTATTTTAATATAACGAAATCTGAAAATTGTTTTACTATGTAAATATTGCTACTTGTTATATAGGCAACATGCAATATGTATCGATGGTTGAATATATTATCAAAGATCAATAACCTTTTAAAATTCTATTTTACTTTTAATAAATTTAATTTAAATTTAAAAACAACTAAACATAAGACAAATCATTTAAAGATTTTTTCTGCGAAATAAAAAAGTATTCGTAAACCTGCAACAGTGTATGAATTGTAACTTAAATTTATTTAATTAATAGCTTCACATTCCAGTTCTCAATTTGTCACCATTTTCATTAGATGCACTGAAATGAAACCTATTTGAAAATAGCTTATGGCTACTTTACACAAGTCACTCATAACTAAAATTCGTATTTGTTTGGAAAAGTTGAGTGCTCTAGTGTCAGGTAAAAATAGATGTATCTAATGCGATCATGTGTCTTGTCAAAATTTTTAAAAGATCGAATATGTTATACGGGTAAAATTATCACAACGTATATTAATTTGAAATATCATTTATAAAAATTTATTTACTGTTTTTAAAATATTGGAAAATAAATTTTGATAATACAGAAAAATAAAATGACATTTTATTTATAATTATAATTTAAAAACCTGCTGTGGCCACCACAGAACCCAAAGTAATCGTATTAAATAAATTTATGGAATAAAAAAAAACTACTGTAGTAACTAAAACAAAACTGTCGACTGGAATTATACATATATCATAAAAATATAAAAAATTATACAAAAAATATTTAGCTGTATCAAAAAATGTTACAAATAAAAGTTGTATCTGTAAAAATCTCGATATGTCAAATTTGGTATATAATTATAATACCTCCTTTATCGTATGTAATATGACGGTCGGTAAAAATTAATAAAATATATCTTCCTTTAATTAACAATTTATAAATTTTATAATCTAGTTACTTAGTAACTTGTTTCTATATTTTATTTGTTTATTATTAATATCATTTGTATATATTTTTTCCAGACGAACATACTTATGTAGTATATCGAATTTTAATTAAAAATTATAAAAAAACTTAAACCTAAAACTTTTTTTATTTTAATATAATGAGTTCTGAAAGATTCTTTACTATTATTTTATTAATTACGTATTTATTAAAAACATCGACATTATCTACTAAACTAACGTTTCGGCAATCTCTACTGAATTCCGTCAATTACTAATTATTTATTAAATATTAACAGTCGACTAATTTTACAAATTAATACATAATATTTCTAATAAAAATTAAATATTAATTTCAACATTTTCATATTAAATCAATACAAAAATTTCCAACAAACTCATAAAACGCATATGCGTCAAAGTCTGACATTAATATAAATTTCCAAATCAGCAAACAAACTTATAAATATCTAATAATAGTATAAAATACAGGTTAGGTGAAAACAACAACAATTCACATACTATTTTATGGGGTAAGGAGAGGAAGAGAGAAAGAAGGGATGAGGGCGGCTCGGGGAGGAAAGATCGTTTGAAAATGTCACGAAATGAGGCGAAAACATGCAGATAGCGTTGATCTATATACCGTGTCAGTGCATGCAATACACGCACAAACCGTACAACAACACAGCATAGCCCACAAATGAAAAACGTCGTAATGCCTAAGTTACAAATCCAACGTGGATTTTATTTTCGGACACGGCTCTACTAAATTTACTCCAACCAATTAAAATTTTAATTCATTACTAATCTGCGCGTATTTATCATTATGGTCGTGGCCTTCGCGTGTTACCAGTTTTTTTTTTTATGCAAGATGACACTGTGGTGCACATAATAAGGTATTATTTGTATACAATGATATTACTTAGTAAATGGAAAAATAACAAATGAATATTATGCTACAAAACTACGGCGCTAAACTGGAAATACATAAAGATAATTTAATATTTAATTCTGAAAAATTATTAAATATTATTTGTATATACTTATTATTAATATTTTTTTTAAGGTAGATACACTAACTAATTCCGAACTATTCCGATCATTAAATTTAGCTTAAATCTATAAATTTAATGAACTTTAAATATGTTTCAATTCTGGACACTATTTTAAGTGTGAAATCTATGTAACTTTAAGTAAATTTCAATTTTAGTAACTACTTTAATGTCGCTATTCTGGATATTAAATTTATCTTAAATCTTTAAATGTAAAAAACTTTAAGTATATTTCAATTCTGATCACTACTGTAAGTGTAAAATCTTTATCTTAAATTCCTGTAAATTTAAACGACATGCATGTTCAGAATTGCTCTATTTAAATTTCTTTACATGAATTTAAACAAAAAATGAAGCTGTATTTTAAAGTATAAATTCTTCGATTCTTTCTGTAAAATTGATATTAATCACAGAATTGTTAATATATTAAATTGTAAATATAATATATATTTTA
This sequence comes from Clivina fossor, assembly GCA_963966155.1. NCBI lineage: Eukaryota > Metazoa > Arthropoda > Insecta > Coleoptera > Carabidae > Clivina > Clivina fossor. Next base: position 1,742,957 of record OZ014565.1, on the reverse strand, counting down.
TAATTTGTATGTAAATATATATTTTTATATATTTTGTATATGATTGTATAAAATAACTTTTTAATAGTTAAATAAATTATTATTATTATTATTTAAGTTGCCAAGTTAAAGTCTCATTTAAGCTAAAGATATTTAAATTTAAATGTAATGATCAGAAGAGCAGCATAAGTGTGAAATATTTAGCTTAAATTCCTTTAAATGGCATTTATGTTCAGAATTACCTTATTGAAATTTATTTAAGTCGCAATTTAAGTCTCTTTAAATTTAAATGTGATGATAGCAGCATAAACTTCAACGATATAAAATATTTCATAATTTTTTTGTAAAAATTCAATAATTTTTGATAAAAATTGACATTTACATGAAAACAGACAGTTTTTGCCAGAAATTAACATATTTCGTTAAAAGTCAATAGTTTTTCTTAACATTTGACAGTTTTTGTCAAAAACTGATAGTTTTCATAAAAGTTTCAAATATAGTAAAAGCTATTTTTTGACTAAATGATAATATTACCAATGATAATTATACTTAAAAATAGGCTATATTATTAAAAATAACAACTTTATGTATTAAATATTCAAAAAAAAAATTATAAATCAATTATTTTTTATATTTAAAATGCAACATGATTTACTTCCCAAGTATTTGAGTGGCAGTCTGAAATTTAATAGTAGTGTGCATAATTATGATGTTAGAAATGCAGATTAATTTTTATATTACTAAAAACACTAAAAGTAGTACTACTAATAATATATATTTTATAATGGATTACTTGAATAACTTTAATTCAAGTTAATAATTAAGTTGATAATTTGATAAATTATAAATGTCACCAATTATGTAAATATTATACTACAGTAGTAAATTTCCTGTAATTTTTATAATTTTGTAAATATGTAATTACAATATAATTAATTAGCCAAAAAGCTAAATAAAATTTGATTATTATTATTATTTTTTTTAATAAGAGCCGCGCAACAAAATTATTATTATTATTATTATTATCCCAACTACCTTATACCTTCATTACGTATACCACTTGCACAACCCCAACCTGACGAAAAAAAAAAACAAAAAAAAAAACAACATTAATTCCGCAAAAATAACTTACAACATTCATGCAACCATCACGCAAAAATAGCTACACAAGCGCATAAATAAGATTTTTCCCTAGCACGCTTCCATTTTTTTTATATATTTTTTTGTCCTATTTAGAACCGCATCGCATCTCGCATGACAGTTTTAATTTCGACGCCATAGCACCACCTCTCTCCCTCTCTCTTTGCCAGACTCCAGACGACGATATATTCCAGTCAAGAAGGCAAATACGTACCCCATGGAACACGTTCCCGACATTTTACGCCGTGTGTGTGTATCGTTGTCGTGTTGTAATTGTCATCTGCGGTGTCATCTAGTTAACACGATGACGGGGAATTACATACGACAGCCGTGTTACATTTGCAGTTTTCAAATATTTCACTTTTTTATTTTATTTTTATTTTGCCTTGTTTTGAAAATGGTGGTGTTCAGTTACTTTGCGCAGGAAAAGAAGATAGTGAATGTCGGAAATGCAAAAAACAAAAACTATTTTTGTCATAAATGGATGTGCACATGAATATTAATATACAAGTTGTATTTTTAAATAGATTTTTACTCATTTTTCTTGTTATCTGACCAGTTTTTACAATAAAGTCTTAATAAATCTAAAAAAATTTTAAGTTAATAATCATTTTATTTTTCTTCAATCGTATCCATAATATTAATATTACGTTATCATATTTCCTATGTAGAAAGTGGTCATTATGTCATTAATACAATAATGACATTATTATACAACAGTCAGTTACTATATATATATATATAGCACTGGTGGCAGCACTAAATATAACTACAATGTCAAGTGTATTTAATTGAACATCTTCGGCGGCCATATTGAAAACTATTACGCTAAGTTCAGTTATTTATTTTCGCGTTATTTATTTTCGCTTGAATTTTAATTTGATTATTTTAAATGTGTGAAAAAATGCAAAATGTACCGCCAGATTTGTCAGAAACTATATATTCGACCAAAAAAACATAGCAAAATGTATTTAATTTGACAACTCCGATGGCTATATTAAAAATTATTAAGTCAAATTAAGTTAACTGATAATTGTTGTTTATTTTTGCTTGAATTTGAATATTAAAAATATGTGAAGATGTGCAAGAAACGCAATGTATACCGCCAAATTTGTCAGAAATTGTATATTTTACACATAAAAACCAACATACTTAAGTTTTTCATATCACTAATGACAAAAAAAATAGTTTTATTAACCACCCTGTACAATTACTCGATTTTTCATATACATATACCAAAACATAATACATCTCCTTTTATTTCTATCGTCATTATTTATAAAAAAAATTCTAGATAAATCATTTCCACGAAACAATTAAACTAAAAGTAATAAAAAATATAAATAAATCATAATGACGATTATAAATGACCTTGTTTATACTAACCTTGACTCGAATTTAATTACAGTCGACAATTATAAATGCAAGCAAAGGGTTTAATGGCCCCTAGACATATATATAAAAACCCCACCTAGTACGGCTCTGAACTTGCGTGATTACACGTCCGAGTTGCAATTCTTTCCTGTCTAGGCATCAGATACGAATCTAATTTAAAATATTTTTAAATTTGCAACCAAAAAAAAAAACTTACATGCTTTATTAATGTTGATTCATATCCTGTCTCGCTAATTATTATTTGAAATCTTTCATTTATCCTTCAGATTCAGAAAAAAATCCAAGGATTAATTTATAGAGATGCTATTTTTCTTGCGTGCAATTTGCATACGCTGGCTTGTCTAATGCTAAGATATCAGATATGAAAAATATTTACGTGTTGTGGTATTTATCAAGTTTGCTATGGCAAAACAGTTGACAATCTGGTAGGTAAATCAATATTATAGATGTGTGTGTGAAGAATGTAGTGTGGCTATTAAAAGTAATCTTACGTTAGTGGATTGAATGTTGTTTTGTAAATATCGTAGGTAAATTCTGTAAGATAATCATTCGCGTAATTTGATCTTCAGATTAAGACATTATCGCGTTAGAATAGTGGTTGAGAAATGTGGCATTGAAAATTATCGGAATGTAAAAACAAAAGTTTTATTTTTAACTTTATTGTGTAAAGCCTCATTCAGACTGCTGTACAAGCATAAGAATTTGACCAATCCAAACGCTTGGCATTGAAACTAAAAAGTGTGTCGAGTGTTTGGATTGGTCAAATTCTTGTGATTGTACTTCTTTTTTGATTTGAATTTCGAGAAATTGTCATTAGGATCATTTAGATATTAATAATTATTGAAATTAAAAAAAAATGACAAAGACAAACAAACCGACAGAAAAGAAAGCGAATTAATAAAAACGTGTTACAAAATAACAATAATTTAATACAATTAAATTATTTACCATTATTTTAAAAAATACATTTTAAATAAATTATTTGACAACATTACTATTTATGATGACATATTGCAAAGTTTCAATTTGTTCTGCGACATCGGTACAGTAGTTAGAGTGCTGGTTTACCATCTAACTAAAAGTCTAGCTATTATAATTACCAAATTACAATAGCTATATTTTTTAAAATAGCACAATACTTAATAATAATGCTATTTAATAATTCTAAATATAATAAGTTTTTTCACTCGGTAACGACGTTATTTTGAAATATTTCAATTGTATTTAATAATTATTTAATAATATTTTTAAATATAGTTATGGCAATACTAACAATGTTAAATAATTTTTTTAAAATGATCTTTTTATTAGTGATACATATTTGAATAGTATCATTGTATTTAATCATTCTTATTTTTTAATATCTAAATGTTCCTAATGATAATTTCTCGAAATTTAACTCGACAAATAATTATTTCATATATTGTCGATTTCTCAAGTTAATTAGCTATGTCAACCTTCCAACCAAACACTCTGTATAATCACAAAAAATAAATGATCTTAATTAGATAAATCGCCAAATACATAAACAATACGTATATGTCAAAAATTTGATAATTATCTTCATTAAAAATATACGGATCGAATGTTAGTGTCAATTCAAATTTCCGTTTCACTTAAGTTTAGTGCCAAGATTGCGGTGGTACGAAAGAATTATAAAAAAAAATTCAATCACGCGCATTTCCCAGTAAAATAACAGAAGTGATACCTGATCTTAATAGGTCGCTGAACGTCCACACCGGAAACCTATACCACATCCTGTATTGTTATAACCAATGCCTACTGTGATGATCTTGTCATTTTTTTTTTTTTTCAAGATGACAAACGTGATATCGCACAGGTAAATATCTCTACATTCAAAGAACTTCGCAGTTATTTACTACTTATTATCGATTTTTTACATGTTTTTCAACATTTTTTTTAGGGAACTTTTACAACAAATACAATAAACAAGAATTATACCGTTGAAAAGTGTATTTATTAAAATTTTCACCAGTATTTTTTTTTTCAAAAAAATATAATTTTCACTTAAAAAAATCAAGTCAAAATTTAGATTTGCCAATGGTAGCAGATAAAACTAGCGTTCTACATTTCTGAAACAAAACCAAATTAGATGTTAGTACTTGTAATACATGTAACTTTCGGTGAAACCTACAAAAATGTATAATTTTTACCCCTAACCAAAAAAAAGGATCAATTTTAGACACTTTTTAAAGAAAGCCGCCATTTTTAAAATAAATGTAAAAATTATATATTTTATAGGTTCCAACGAAAGTTACATGTGTTACAAGTAATAACATCTAATTTGTTTTTGTTTCAGAAGTGTAGAACGCTTGATTGACGCCATTTTTTTTTAAAAAAAAATTGACTTTTTTTAAAAAAATACTGCTCAAAACTTCAATAAATACACTTTTCAACGGTATAATTCTTGTTTACTGTACTTGTTATAAAAGTTCTCAAAAACTGTTCAAAAACACTTAAAAAAATCCATGCGACACACGCAAAGAAATTTGAGTGTTATCAAGTGTTATGTATTTTATGAATATGAACGAAGCAAAAGTTGTCTGGATAGAAATATTTAGCGAAAACTAATTTCGGTATAGTGGAAAGAGTTTGTGCCGCACCCGTTTGGATACATAGCGTAATTGTGTATGTATGTACCATTTTTAAATATATGTACTTTATACTAGAAGAGGTCGGGTGCGAAATAAATTGGTAAAAAAATATTGAAGTAAGTCAATTAAAATAGTTCAATCATCTTGAGAAAATATTTAATAAACATTTGTTTAAACAAATATATGTGGACGATTTTTAAGATGTACATCTGCTGTCTAATTAGCAGGGTTGGAATGATTTTAATCATTCGATTTAGTTCAATATCAATTAATTTTAGTTAATTACTTTTTAACTAAAAATTTCTAATAATTGTTTAATTAAAACATTTAGATAAATCTAGTACAAAATAAATATTTGTGATCCTGCTTTGTTTTTTTGCAAATGTTAATGATAAAAGTACTTAGGGTATTTAGGGTATATAATATTGTAAAATTTGTTTATGTTATTAGAGCTATCATCGCCTGTCCAACTATCCTATACCTATTGAGTACAAGGAAGAAAAGAATTTTTATTATCTCAATAACTACATACATTTGAAAATAACAGCTGATTAATTTCAGCAACACTCTGCATTAAAAAACCGGTGATTATTATTAATAAAAGTATTAAAATCAAAAAATGTTTCATTGAAATGAAACCTACAGAACTGTTAATGAGATGAAACTGAAAGTATATATATTCACATATGAATAATATGAATGAGAAATAGGATGAAATTTGAGTGTAACTTAAAAGGAGTCTCCTCGCTGGCAGATGATAAAGAGGCATAACAGTGCAATATGAAGAAGAATGCTGTCAAGCTAGTTGGTTCCTCTCTTGTACGAAATATAAATGTGTTGAAGAATGAACAAGACAACGAGCGAAAAAAAAAGAACAGTGACGTCTACGTCAATCTATTTTATTTCTTTAACCTCTTTACGAAATCTCAGTCGAGTTGAAAAAAAACTTAGTTTTTTATAGATGCGTATATAAGGCTATAGAATCGAGGAAAGCAATGCTTGCATATGTAAACTTTTTCTGTTTAGGTTTTTTTTTTAGATCAATTATAATGTAAAAAAAAACTTGTTGGAAAGGTTATTGTGCCGGCTTTACATATTTGGATAATAAAAATAGTATATTTTTTTTAGTTAAATATTTGATATATTTTCTGTACTTTAAATTACATAGTGAAAAATATTTGACACAAAGTACAGACTTTATTGCACAGTTTTAAACAACTAAATAATGATGAACTTGTTTCTTTCAATTCAAATATCGTAAATCTGGATCACAGTCTTATATCAGGTACATGAAAAGATAACAAGGATAATAAATCAGAAACAACAAAAATATGAATTTTACTCCATATAAACAATATCACATAAATACTAACAAATAGAAATTAAAAAATTTTCCCCAAAAGTTGACAACACTATTCAAAAATAAAATTACGTAATTTTTATAGGCACTAAAAATTTTTTTTCTAAAATTTTTATTAATCGTGGATAAATATTGAAATCAAAATAAAACTTTATATAAATATATATATAACAAGCCGATAATAGTTTCATTCAACCCAGTATTAATGTTTTACAATTTCTAAGTTTTTTAATTTGAGAATTTATCTAAGTCCATCTCTGGCTTTTCATCCGAACGATAAATTTACCAAAAAAAATAATTGCAACAAAAATTGAAAACACTTAACTAACTTCAACACCGCAATGCGCGCGCATTTATTTCGATTTTTACTTATTTCGTTTTTAACTACCCGACACGTTTTCGCTGAAATTCCGTAACTGTATCATCATAAAACCGTCTCCGAACCCATCATTAAACCGCAAGTGCAAGTGCAAACATTCAATGAACGGCATCATCGTCATTTTCTAGTCATTTATTTTTTTTCTCGTTGCGGAGAACATTCCACACGATTGTAGCAACAACGTTCTTAGCCAAATTGCAGCGCCATTAAAACAATCACAAAAACAAAAGAAAGCGCACACGGTTACAGAAAACAGAAGAGAAAAAAAAACAACATCGATGTGCCATTAAAGTTTACACGATCCAAGTTGACTAAAAGTTTTACCGGGAGGCAGGATCATGTCATTAGTACCTCTCGATGAAGTAATGGTGGCGCCTCGATCGTGTCTTGATTATTTTTTACCCCATTCGGTCTTCGGCTGTTTAAACAAATGCCGATCAACAGAAACAGACCGATGGTCGGTCAATTCGTGTTCGATTAACTTGTTTATCGCATTTAGAAAAAAAAAATAGGTATATTATTGAATGGTTCGATTTTTTACTCCTAGGTGTAATTTGCTTTATAATTTGTGCAAGTATAAAAAAAAATTGAATGTCTATGATTTTTTGTTGTATTAACCGTAATTTTACGTATTATGCTGATTTTACACCATACATTTTACTACCTAAAAATCTGTACAATTTTCTGTACAAAATTATATATAAAAAATATACAAAATTTTGAGCTTGTATAAGCTGATACTTGAAAAATTAAACATAAAAAGTTAATGTTTAAATTATTATATTATGACAAAAAAAATTAAAAATATTATTGTCACAAAGGATGTAATTACATTATAATTATATAAATACATGTCTTAAAGATATTTCGGTGTACTTTGCTTTGTTTAGTATGTGGTAATAAAAAGGAAGTCTCTTAATTGTAACCAAAAAAAATCTGTCTACTAATTTAGTTATATATAATAGCCAACTACTTTAATAATTTCTATTAAAATTCTTAATTGAAAAACATTAAAAATACGTGAGGAGCATAATCTTTAATTAAACCAACAGCTTTTTTGATCTCTCGAAATAAATATATATTTTTACCACTTTGACTGCAAAGAATTTTTTTTAATTTTTAATTAATGGAAGTCCAATTCTATTTAAATCAGTGCTTCTTCACACTGATTGACGTTATCTTTTTCTTTATAAATTTCTTATCAATCTACCGTTCGTCAAAACGTCGTTTATTAATCAATATTAATACAGAACTTTAACCTAAACCAATTTATTTTATGTAATAAGTTCTGAAAGATTTTTTCTATGTTAGAAAAAATATTATCTTCAACCATTTTACGGGAAACTAGTGTGTCAAAAAACTACTGCTTTACACACTCACAGACTGTGAAAAGATTTTCCTCTATATTTGAATTCATAACCATCATTAATTTTTCAAGCAGCATAATAAAATCTATAACGATTATTAATGAACATACCAACCACATACATTCTGCAAGCATAACTGATCTAAATAACTTTTCCAACATTAACACGTAAGAATTATTAGGAAATAAAGTTGTCAGTTGATTGCAATTTTATGAATAATGTAACATAATAATGCTACTGCTTGAGTTAGATATTGCGTACCGATTCTAGAGTACAAGCTGGATAAATTTACAATAATTCACAATTACGCATATATTATTTTACTGTTTTATGTTTAACGCTCGTTTCTACATCGTAAAATTATTTAAACTATGTGGAGAAAATAAACAATTATCATAAATAAAAAGATACAAATGTACATACAAATATTATCGTTTATGAATGTCGTAAAATTTCTGTCTCGTTTTATTGTTTTTTTTTTTACATTTATAAGACTAATATAAATTTGTACGCGACCATATGGATTATATTAAGTTTCATTTAGGTTTATTGACTACTTGTATTATTAAAAACAATTGCAATAAATTTAAAATATGCATATGTAGGTTTATGAACTTATATTGTTATGTAGTAGAGATTATACAGAAATAAAATTAGCTATTTCATTTAATATAAATTAAATGACAATTTTAGATGATTTGTCTATTTTTATTTTTAATAACATTAATTATTTTACCTATATAAAAATTAATTGAAATAAAATTGTTATTTCAAAGAAAGTTATCGAAATCCCACTAGAAAAGATATCTAAGTATCATTTTGCCTGATGAAGATGTACGTTCAGCGCGTCGAAATGTCGATTATTAATACAAATTAATACAGAACTACAATCTAAAGTCGTTTTATTTTAATATCTAATAATATTACATAATCATTTACTCTTGAATGAGATATTTTATCTAATAAGATTAGAATGCTTAAAAATCATCTAAAAAAAAAATTTTTCTATGTAAGAAAATTTAGAAATATGAAATTATGTAAAAAATGATTAAAAAGCAGGATTGGACTGATTTTAATCATTTGATTTAAATCATTAGAATTTTTTAAAATTCACTAAATTACTGATAGTAATAACATTGAAAACAGATAATTTTAGTATATATATATATATATATATATATATATATATATATATATATATATATATATATACCAACAAATATTTTATTACTCATTCGCTAGATCTAAAGATGACCCTAACGGTTCAAACTACATTAACTAATTTTTAATAAATATTATGATATTTTTACACAGTAATAATTGTATTTTATTATTTATCTTATAGTAAAATAAGTATTAATAATATAAAAAATAGTGAATGTATACAGTGTAGCCACAATATACCAGTACATACATTTAATTTTATTACTGTACAACAATAGAAAATATATATCCTCAGTTAAAACCTCATGCACTCACAATATCATTACAAAATATTGTTCTTCTACTCCACACTCCACAACCAACTTCAATGTTATTATTCCCCTTCATAATTATTAATATCACTCGCGCAGTACCAGCAACTGCCGTACTTTAAAAGCAAGAAGCATTACTAAATGGTTAAGTACTTCACCAACTCATAATCTTAGCGTATATCTGTTATGAATATATGGTACTCATCTAGACGAGAGAAAAAAATGTATAACCTCACTTCTTCGTGATTCGTCGGGTGTAAATATATTTTATAGGCAATTGTCTTCAGTGGCATAGTTGGACCATTGCACACTCATAAGGGAGTAATATACACAACTAGAATGTAATGGCTGTATTTATTCTATTTATATTGGGAACTGTGACATTTATGTGCTAAGTTTATCGTGCCATACAGAAGAAAATCATGGATAACCCCGGAGTATAAGTGCTAAGTGGAATATTATTGCGCGGATAAGTTACGGACTAATGTTTAATCGTAAATAAAAATTAAAAATGATATTATGATGATGGGGGAAATAGAGAATTTTATTAGGAATTCATTGATTTTAATTAGAATTTACAGTTATTCACATATTGTCTACGGAGGCAAGGAAAGGGGTATAGTATTCGGTACCACAAAAAACGTGAGGCGCATACAATAGTAATAGATTTATTTCGTTTTAAATCTTACAAGTATTGTCATAGCTATTATGTATTATCTATTATTCTAATTAATCTAAAATCATATCATTCATAAAATCAAATTTCATATTTTTATTCTACCATTCTATACATTTCTAATCTACCTTTGTTTAAGTTCGTAATGTGTCGTTTTTCATCGACAATGCTCCATATTATATTGTACTTTGAAATTACGAATACGAACAAGATTACGATTACACTGCAGAACAGTCAGCATTTACGGAATTGTAAAAAATCGAACCACTTTATCAAATTCTCTACACCAAAATGTACAAATTTTAAGTGTGATTGTTGAGATTCTAGAAAATTGGACAGATTTTACTCCAAATTTTACATCATTTTTACAAAATTTCCAATTTATTTTACTAGGATTGTACAAGTGATTTAAACTTCGCAAATACCAAATACATACTTGCATTACATTTACATCTATAAATTCTGGCTCTAAACATAAGCAAATATTCATCTTCAAATACTGCACCAAACTCAAAAATCTTACAAAATCTTCAATTTCAGTAATTAGTAAATTAAAGAAATATAATTCTTAAATTATTTTATATATTCTTTATGACCATAGCTTGATAGCTTTTAGTCAGCATATAATTCTTTTTCCCTTTTCAAAGTGTGTTTCACGTCCTAAACCGCTCGGCAATGCCAGCCGGCTGAATTCTTATATTATGTTTAAGATTAAAACAATTTAAAATGTGAAATACTTTTATATTATATATATTTATATTAAGACAGTTAACTATTAATAGAATATTTTTTTATTTATGTAATAATCATTTGTCTAAAAAATATAATAAAAATAATTTAAACCATAATTGTTATTTAATTATATATCTTCACATACTGCACTAAACTTACAAATCTTACAAAAATCTTCAATTAATTTTACCATGATTTAAAAGAATTTTACTAAGATTTTCAGGAATTTAAATTAATTTTTACACCAGATTGTACAAGTGGTTTCCTCTTCGTAAATACCAAATACTTGAATTATATTTACATCTATAGATTCTGCTTTAAACATAAACAAACATTCATCTTCTCATACTACAACTAAACTTACAGATATTCCTAAACAATGCAAACAATATTTCAAACACCCGCTAACAAATTACATCTAAACACTAAAATTATGAAAACATGTACGATATCATACACGACACATTCAGCAAATAAATATATACACAATTTAAGTGAGAAATGACATATGTACAAATTCTAGCCTCGACAACGATAAATCATTGGTAGTAGTGTATTTACAATTGTTATTCGCAATTAATCTTAAACAATTAAGAGCATTGCCAACATGTAAGAGCATCACTTATATAAGCAAGCAAATGTTATCCGAAGAGGGAGAAGTTCTTAATCTTGACTCTACGTGGCGTGCATGTCGTTGGATTTAGCGCCCACGTATTTTACATTAATGTGAGCAGATTCCTGTACGTGAAACACATATGTGAATGTTTAACAGACAAGCTTGCCCTATGTGCAGAAATGTTTTTAGCATTAAATTGAAGAATGTTTTATTCATGTAAAATTCCTGTCAATCTATTACATTATTTGATATATTATGAAATGATTATTATTAATACTTCTGATAATAAAAATTAAAATTTAACGTCTAGATATAGAAGATCACGCGAAAACATATATACAATGGATGAAGCTAGAGTTACTTGTCTAAATAGGAATATTTGAAAAAAACTAATTTCGCGATAGTGGAAAGAATTTGTGCCAAATTCTTACGCACAAGCACAAGAATTGACCTATAAAGTAATTTTATAGTTTTGGAAATATTTTAAATTCTTTTTAAGTTTGGAAAACTCTGTTCTGTACTGTATTATACCTACTGATGAAGATCAAGTTCAAAACAATAATTTTAAAGCAATAAATTTTCAAATTAAAAAATCGTAAAAACATTTAGCCTCTTTTGACTTCCAAACAAAACCATTAAACTAAATGATTCACCAATTATAAGATTTATTTGATCCAACATCTATATTATACAGTGTCGAAAATCCCATTAAAATCAATAATATAAATCAAAAAAATAAAACAACTTTATGATGTAGTTCTGTATTAATATTTATTAATAATCGACGTTTCGACAAACTTAACGTTCGTTTTTATCAGAAAAACTAATACAAATAACATATACAGTAAATAAACAGAACATTGAAAATTTATAAATTTTTAATTAAAAGAAGCCAAATTTTATTTACATCAGTGCTTTCACTGTGATTGATGTTACCTAGTAACTTGTTTCTATTACTGTGTAAGTCATTTAAATCATTTTTCTTGATGAAAATGTACTTAGAGTACAGAATTATAACCTAAAGCCGTTTTATTTTAATATAATGAGTTCTAAAAGATTTTTTACTATGCAAATATAAGACAAGACACAAGCAGATTCTTTATTAAATTTTACTATCACCCATATTGTTACAGATATTTTATATGCATATATTAACAGAATATAAATATACAGTGACATTACTTTTGTATATTACCAGCTAGCTTTTATAGTTGCTAACACGCTTTAAAACTATTTCGGTGCGTCTAATGAGCAGAGAGACACAGGTTTTTAGCGTTTATTATCGAGTTTAGCTATAGCTAATAAGAATTTCTGTTTCTTTTAGGTTTGGTATTTACCGCTGTTTGGTTACTGGTTGGCTAAACGTTGTAATTAGGTGTAAGCAGACGGTAAATAAGGAGTTTTGAATTTTATTATTATAGGTATAAACATGTGTGTGCATAGATTATTTCATAAATATGTGTGTAAAGTATTCACAGAAAATTTTATAACTTATGTTAGAGATAAATATATACGTACAATGTGGTTGAAAGTCATAAAATTTATCATTTCTATAAATTTAATTTCAAATTTTTAACTATTAAATACATTATTTATTTTATAAATTTTATAAATATTTTAAAAAATCCAATCAAAATTTATTTAAAAAAAAAAGTAAATTAACACAACACAAGCTTTACCAGTATTGACCATAGAAAGCCTAAGAATAAAATCGTTGTAAAAACACATAAATAAAATAAATAACAAAACACAAAAGCATTTAAATAGCTATTTAGAAAAACCAAAACAAAAAAAAAGTCAGCGAAACATAGTCGGCGATTGTCATTTTGTTCGGCGAATAATAAAAACGAATAAAAACAACGAATAAATGTCATCTCTGGAGTTTCGAATACAACACACAGTGTGCAGTGCTGCGGTGTTGTCTGTGTTACTGGGCACCAAAGACTATATACGCAGTGTCCACGATAAAATATTATTACATATCTGTTTTGGAATCGCTGAATCGCATGATAAAATTACATAATATGACATGTATAAAAAGTTTAATAAAATTTTAAAAAATATATATTTTTAGCTGTATACATAAGCATATTTCTTGTTTTTCCTATATCTAATAAAATATCTTCCTAATATAAATAAATCTATACCTTAAATACATATTACAAAAAAAAGTACACTGTAACAAATCGATAATTTTACATAAAATTATTTAAATAAAAAAAATTAATATACCACGTTTTTTTAAAAAAAGTAAAAAGTATAACATAGCTTTTCTTAGCTCCATACAGATTTATAATCCCATACAGATTCCTGACAATAAATACACTGTTCGAAAAAAAATACCCTTATTAGTGCCTATATAAGTCCGTTCCTTAAAAAGGGTAAATATGATTACCTTAAATAAGTAAATTCAACAAAGTACTTTATTATCCCAGAAAAGGGTAAAAAGGCAGTTATTTACCCTTATTTTTCGTATTTTTTGTCCTTCCATTAAGGTAAAAAGTCAAATATTTTAAAATACACAAGAGCAGGGCAATTTTTTGCACTAATAAGGCTACAAATTCAATTACCCTCGAAAATTTTTACTCTTTTACCCTATTATTTTGAACAGTGTAATAATAGTAAGAAGTGTAAGGAGTAGCTGTCGTTGCGTCCCACATTCTTCGTGTTAAATCTTACAAGTATTGTCATAGCTACTAAAACTTATAATCACAAATTTTCAGGACAATCTGTATGGAGTCAAGAATCTGTAAGGAGTTATAAAATAGCCGATTTCGGTTGCACAACTTGCAGTGCTTAAAATACGATGTGCTCCTTCCTCTATCTTTCTATACATCTAAAGTGAAAATTCTTCCTATAAAATAGGATAACAATAATAATTTACTAGAATCCTCGCCCAAGTTTTCCTAACCTAAATAATCAGCCAACGATTCCCTGAACAACTCTTAACAATCCGCGTTCGCAAAACCTAATTCCTCCGACACAAATAAACAAACGAACACGAAACTTTTTCCCTCCAATTCCAAACTAGATAAAACAAAAGAATTTCGCGCGTTATCTTCTGTTAATTGGCGGACGAGTAAGGAAAAAACAACAAAACAACCACTAAGTTAAACCATCCTAACCTAAAAATAAAACACAACCAAACAACACGAGAGACGCCAAACGGCCGATATCGACACCGGCAAACGATTCCTTCTCGATTCGAATTAATGGGTTAGGATCAAATTGTACGAGCAGCTACAGAAAAGATAAGATTTTGAGAGAATTTTTTGTGTGTAATTGCACTGTAAAAAATAATTAGCGAATTACAGAAAAATAGCAGTAAAATTTTACTATAAAAAAATCTGTAATTTTGATTTACCATAAATATTCTGTATTTCTATCTCAAAATTCTGTAATTTTTACATAATTCATAATAATCACATAAAATAAGTAAAAATAACCTAATAAGTATGTAAAATTGCTTAGTTTCCGCAAATTACATCATATACTTAAGGTAGAATTACGTATTGGTGGTATAACTTCTTAAATTATGTAATATACAGCTTGCATATTAATATCTGTAAATATTTATCGAAATAATAAGACTTAGTACATATTTTACCTATATAATAATACTAATAAAATATTTTAAGTGTAATTTATTCATTTCAAAATACATCCTTTATGTAAATTTAGAACTGTATGTAATTACCTATACCAAAAATAATATTACAGGAGTAAACAAATTTTACCTATTTATAGTAAATTCCCGACAGCAAATTTATTGAAGTTCTGTAAATTTACTAAGAGAAACTTTACTAAAGGAAACTGTAATATTGCATACATATATACTTTTCCATCCCGTTGGTAATATCATATTATATAATGTTTGTAATAATTCTGATATTATGTATTTTTAAACAATTATGAATAAAATTACAGCAGTTGAGTACCATAATAAAATAGTGTCTCATAGTTAGTAGATAAATTACACAATTTTTTTAGAGCGTGTTTAAGAAACTAAAAATATTTTGAAATAAGTTGGGTAGGTTAAGATTGATATATAAGATGAATGATAAAAAAAATTTGGTAGAAAAAGAATGAATCAGTGGGAATATACAACAGGTGACAATGTATTTGGAATTTGAGACAAAGGTGAAGATGTAAATTGTGATGTTTGGTCTACTGATTTCAGCTGATTGTTTTTTCTAGTCTGTCTGAAGTCTTTCCTTTATTTTTTTTTATTTTATGTATATTTCTTTTTACTTATATATATATATATATATATATATATATATATATCTTGCTTTCACATTATAGATAATAGAAAATTTATTATAATATTTACAATATATAAAATTCATTTCTTTAAAAAAATTTACTTATAGTAAAAATCTTTCAGAACTCATTTTATTAAATAAAAAGGCTACAAGATTTAGCTTTTTTTTATTTTATTTAAAAGTCGACGTTACGAAGTACTCTACGTTCATCATCATCAGGAAAAATAATACAAATAACATATATAATAAATGAACAGAACATAGAAACAAATTACTAGGTAAAAACAATCAGTAACTAGATTATAAAATATATAAATTATTATTTAAAAGAAGCCTTCAAACTGATTAATGCTATCTTTTTCTTTATAAATTTTTATTGCTTCTCTTATCAATCTGCTGTTAATATTGATAGGAGTCTTGCAATTATTACAGTATCTTCGAATTTTACATCACATTGTGCAGTAGCAGGAAAATCTGCTATTTTATAATCTAGTTACTTATTTTGTTACCTAGTAACTTTTTATTTCTATGTTCTGTTTATTTATTGTATATGTCATTTGTATCGTTTTTCCTGATGATAATTATTAATAAAAAATTAATACAAAACTACCACCTAAAGCTTTGATATTTTAATTTTACATATATTGCCATTAGTTTACAAATATTTTTGTTTTTTTACATTATATTATCTTGAAATAACTACAATTTTTCATAAAAAATATATTCATTTTTGTTACAAAATTAAAAATAAAAAATATTCTTATTATAATAAGTTTCTTTTACCTGTTTCTCTCTAGCAGGAATGAAAGTACAGATATCATCAAAATTGCTTACCTGAAACAAAAAAATAATTATACTTATTAATATTTAAAATCAATAAAATAAAGAAATCATTTATACAAAATTAAAATGTACGGAAAGTTACAGTACTATTATTTCAATTTAATATATCTACTATTTTCGAAATTGTTATCTAAATCCCATATTTAAATATTCATTGTACTTGTAGATATTTCTAGTATTTAAATATAAATATTAATCAAATTTCCGCAATAGTTAGTCCAAATAAACTTTAACAAAAACATATCTTCAATTTCGTTATATCAAATACGAATAATTCCAATCCATTCCGCAAGGAACCAGTCTACGATTCGAACCACTAAAATTCCCAAATAAAAACATCCTCAAATCCAATCACCCCCAACATAACAGCAGATTAAAGTCAAACCAAAGCACAGCTCGAAGGAAGCATTTGTTAGAATTCTCACGATTCCACAATTCAGTATTGTAACCAATGTCTGAGCGCAACAAAACCATCATCCTTTCCCTCCGAAACGTGAAACATTCGAATAATGCCATCGACATTGGGCTCTAATGGTGTTATTTGTATGGAAAAGTTAACGTTCGATTGTTTGGCTAAGTCGCGCGAGCGGTTATTTTGGTCGTTTGTTTCAGCAAATTGTCCGATTTGTGGTAGCCAGGGCCAAAGAGTTTGATCATCGGACGAAATTCCAGAATGGATGGACGTAGATATGTGAGGATTTCATTGTGTTTAATGAATTTTTATTGTTTTATTTGTGACAGTGGTTTGGCGTAAGATTAAAGTTTATTTTATTAAGCTGCGCATTGTCTACATTTTGTGACACGTTCAGCGGTAAAAACTAAACTAAACTAATAAAATCTAAACAACGAATAAGCGAATTTAACAAATAATGCAAACTAGAAATCTGTGGCACTCTAAGAGTGATTTTATTTCCCTAAATAAAAGCGGACTTAACTAAATCAAATACAAACGTAGACTGACAATGCAACCAACTTTACTCAAAAACTAAATTGTGATTTCTACAGCAGTTATAGCAAAAATTTGTATTCTGTTTTGTCTGCGTTTGTGGTTCAAATAAATCACAAACATAAATAGAACAAAACACAAACCAAGTCTGAAAATGACCAGTCAGTCGTCAGAAATCAAAAAAAAAAACGAACCTGATAGGAGATTTAATAATAAGATTAAAGTTGTTGCTGTTCTTCAATTTTCTTGAAGAGTATAATATTATAATTATTTTGAATCTAAATATTTGTAAATATTCTAAAATATTCTATTGATGAAATAAATTAATAGTCGATTCTTGAATCAGATTTATTAAAATAATCTTTTAATTACGGACTCTTCAGAAAATGTGTAAATAATTGGAAGTTAAGTTGCTTTACGAAAACAAATAAGTATTTTTGTATATTTTAATAAATCTAACTGACTCGAAAATCCACTATTAATCTATTTAGCCAAAACTCCAAAATAATAAATAATAATTCGTAATCAATTTTTATATATTCCATTATTATTTATATTAATTTGTAAAATAAATAATAGTTCCGTTAATCAAACTGCTGTAATATGCAAGTAAAATAAAAAAGTAAAAAAATAATATAATTTTAACGTAAATAATGTCTATATTTGATTAAAAAAACAAAATACACAAAAAAAAAACTAAATTTAACACATTATATTCAAGTGACATTTTCTAAATTTATCTGTATTATCTGCACAACAAATTTCATTGTATTAAAATAAAAATGCTTCACGATTAAAGTTATGTATATAATTTATAATTAAAAATCGACGTTTCGATATACTCTACGTATATCTACATCAGGTAAAAATATACAAATGACATGAATAATAATAAACAAACAAAACATAGAAACAAGTTACTAGGCAATAAAATAACTATTTGTATCAAAAACTCGAGTTTATACGAAATTATTTACACCAACTGACAAATTGATTGACAGATATCCCTCGATAACAACAAACCGTGGAAATAAATACACAATACACATATACATCTCAAAGATCAGAAATGAAACAGAACCAAATTAGGTATTGTTTTGCGCTTGCTTGCAGTACCTGTGTGTGTTTGTGTCGATGAGAAAGAAATGCGCTAAACGTAAAGGTATAAATACATATAGGTAAGTGTGGTATGAGACTTCCTGTTTTGGTAGTATCTTGACTTCTTCCCGCGATTAATTGTGTATAAGGTCGCGTACGTGCCGTGCTTAACGATTCGAAAAACATTTTGTTTTTGGAAACTGTTCAGTACAAGTATGTTTAACAATTTGTTCGATGCTCTGGTGCTTAAGTCTGGAATTTCTGCATTATTTTACAATTGTTTTGTTTTAGATATTTTTTGTAAACTTGCTTCAAAATAAACGAGAGAACTGATTAAATTTTTTAAGAGTCATGCAACAAAAGATTAAGATTTTATACACTATACACCAGTGGCGTAGCCAGGGGGTGTTAGGGGGGGGGGGGTTAAAACCCTCCCCACAAGAACAAGGTTATGTCTGTTTTTCACAAAATTATGTCTGTTTTTTACAAAGTTATGACTGTTTTTTCAAGGTTATGACTGTTTTTTACAAGATTATAAAGTTTTACACAAGTTTATGTCTGTTTTTCATAAGGTTTTATGTCTGTTTTTCACAAGATTATGTATGTTTTTCACAAGATTATGACTGTTTTTTACAAGGTTATGTCTGTTTTTCACAAAATTATATCTGTTTTTCACAAGGTTATGACGGTTTTTTACAAGGTTATGACTGTTTTTTACAAGATTATGAAGTATTACACAAGATTATGTCTGTTTTTCACAAGGTTATGTCTGTTTTTCACAAGGTTATGTCTGTTTTTCACAAGATTATGTCTGTTTTTTACAAGGTTATGACTGTTTTTGACAAGGTTATGACTGTTTTTCACAAGATTATGTCTGTTTTTCACAAGATTATGTCTGTTTTTCACAAGATTATGTCTGTTTTTGACAAGATTATGTCTGTTTTTCACAAGATTATGTCTGTTTTTCACAAGATTATGTCTGTTTTTGACAAGATTATCTTTATTGATTAATATTATTAACCCCCCCCCTTGACAAGTTTCTAGCTACGCCACTGCTATACACTGTAAAAAATATATGTAATTTTACATAGGTTTTAACAGTAAAAATAACAAGATTTTGTAATTTTTCTGTGATAATTTACGTAATATTACATTTGTTATAAAAAATTACATAAATTTTTTACAGTGTATATAAGTAAATCTTATAAATTTGTTCAGAATCCTGTCGTTAATTCGGCTAGATAACTAACAATAATATAATATGTATATATATTTTACAATTTGATACCTTCCTCTATGCATTTCGTATCCGTTTGCTAGAAATTCACAATTCGTAAATGGTTGTATCGCAATCTGATTTCCCGACCGGTTATTGAATTGTTTATTGAACCGGTTATCAAACTAAACTGATTATTGATTCTGATGCCCTGCCAACAATTCTCTACCGTATTTGTAAGGCCCCCCTTTGCCATATATTGTGTTCGGTTTTATTTTGAACCTTTCTACATTGGACACGCACGGCACAGAAAAACTGTTACAGAATCGAAATTAAGAAGTTATATAGAATGCGCATTTTATTTTAAACGTTTAACTTGTCGGAAGAAAAAATTATGTGAATGGTTGACTGGAAAATATTCTTTTTTTTAATAATTTGATGTGGAGTTTTAATTACAGCAAAGTTTATATATAGTGTTCAAAAAAAGTTTGAAAATAATTAAGTAATAAAAATTTATAAGTCTAAATGATTAAAACATATTTAATTAATATTTAATAGTTAAAAAATATATTTTTGTAGCAGAGATACAGTTCAAAACACTACTAGAATATTTCAAATAAAAAATTATCAAAAATCCATTTGTCCAACTACAAAAACTTATAGTTAAAAATCTTTCAAAACTCATTATATAAAATAAAACTGCTTTAGATGCAAGTTTTGTATTAAAATTTATTTATAATCGACGTTTCGACGAAACTCAACGCACGTTAGGAAAAAACCTAATACAAATGACATTTGCAGTAAATAACAAAACATAGAAACAAGTCACTAGGTAATAAATAAGTGACTAAATCATAGTATTTAATAGATTTTTAATTAATGATAGTCAAATTTTATTTAACTCAATGCCATACAGATAAATTTTCTAACATGCGTTAAAAAATCTACATGATTTCAAAAATACTATAATAATTGCAAGACTCAACAATATTAACAGTAAATTGATAAGCGAAGCAATATAAATTTACAAAGAAATATATAACATCAATCAGCGCGAAGGCACTAAACTTAAATAAAATCTGACTTCCTTTAACTAACAATTTGTAAATTTTGTAATTTAATTACTTGTATTTTATTACCTATTAACTTGTTTCTATGTTTTGTTTGTTTATTATTTATGCCATTTGTATATATGTTTGTATATCGAAACGTCGAATATTTATTAAAAATGTATTAGAATTAAAACCTAAAGTTTTTTTAAAAATTTTAATCATATAGTTGAAGCTAAAGTTGCTTGTACGAATATAAATGATTTTCAGAAAACTAAATTCGGTATAGTGGAAAGAGTATGGGTACATGGCGTGATTATCTATGTATAGATAATAGGTACAGTTTCCAAGATACAATGTAAAATTTCCTCTCCAAGTTATCGCAAACCAATTTTCAAATATTGGCCTATAAAAACACAATACTCTTATTACAAACACACCTCGAAGGCTTTTCCAAAAAAAAAAAAAAAAAACTAAATCAAAAGCGGGCCCTTCTATTATCCATCATTCCTTTACAAGACCCGCCGAATCAAGAATACAACAAAAATAAGCCCCGTCAAAATTCGCGTGCCTGACTCACAACCATTTATTCCACGGTATACCTTTAACAACTCGTCATACTAATTTAACTCGGGCCCACGAATATACTCGTTTATTCCCTCCAAATACATCATTTGCCCAAATTGGATTTGATAAATTAAGTTGTCAGGCTAATAAAGAGAAGGGCGCCCTAAAAATGCGGATTTTTTTTTGCCCACGTAAACCAAATCATAATAATTTGGGACCAGATTGCATCGTGACTGCGATGTATTTCCTTCCTTAACATTAAATATAAAAGATTCGTTTTTCTTTTTTCATTTTTGCGTTTCGGTTCGATCATATTATTCGTGCTTTATTTTTTTTTCTTTTCATTTCGTAGATAATAATTACGTAAGTTGGTTTTGAATGAAAGGCTGTCTTCGTGGTTTTACGATTAAATTAATTTTTATTAAATATGATGAAAAATGGAAATAGATTATTTTTATTTTTAATATGATGCATAAAGGTTCTTTCAGCAAAATTTTCATTTCTTTTATAATGGACTTAAACCCTGGCAATAATATATAATTTTTTAGTGTCTAACTGGTTATTCTAGGAGTATTCCAACTAGCTTAAATGCTCAAATTATAAAACTAAATTATTGTATATAAACTATATAATATTTTTGTTCTATAATTATTTCCTTTTGTTCAAAATTTGCACTTTAAGCATTATACTATGCTATTTCTTCGACTATACAATAGAAAATTACAATTTTTAGTCTAAAATAGATAATGGCAATTCAAAATAATTATAATTTAAAAATTTCACGGCATTCTAAGAGCAGCGCTAACTAACAAGTCAGCTATATTGCAACAGCTAAGATTCTAAAGAGTTGTAATTGAACAAAAATCATCAGTTATAATTTTATACCTCACGATTGTGAATTATAAACAGTATACCTTAGCAGAATATGTATATTTTATAAACGTATTACTCAAAAGAAGTAGAAAAAAATAATAATTTGAAGTGAAACAGTTTTTTAATATCTAAAAAAAAAAGAGTTTCTAAATTAAGTTATAAATATTTTTATTAGAAAACTAATATAATATTTTATTAGCTCATTTGCATAATATACACTGCAAATAAATAAAACAAAAACTTAAAAGATAAACTATTCGTTGTTCTGTATGTCAAATTTGGTTCAGCCTCTCAAATATACTATTCAAAAATGCAAATTTTTACACCTTTAAGAATTTCACAAAAACTCTGTTGACATCATCATATCTCAAGAACATTTGAGAATGTTTTTTTTTTTACATTTATTTCATTTTTGTTAAATCACTAAATAAAATATTTAGATTGTATTTAGAAAATGACGTTTATCTTTATTGATTAATGTCAAAGACTAATCTGTTTCACCGAACCATAATTACAAATATGAAAATTATGAAATATTATCAATCAAATATCTAGCTTTAAATGTCCGTTTAAACTAAATATTTCCTTAATATGCATTCTGAATGAATATAAAGATAGAGATTTAAAATTTTCAAGTAAAGTACTGTATAGTATGGGAGCAAAATAAGAAAATAAATTTTGTAAATAAACAATGTATATAAATAGTTTCTCTTAAGCCTAGTTAGAGCACACATTTCTCCAAATCACTTTATTCTAACATAGTAAAAAATCTTTCAGAACTAATTATAGTAAAATAATATGGCTTTAGGATTTAGTTCTGTATTAATATTTATTAATAATCGACGTTTCGACGAACTCAACGACCGTTACATCAGGAAAATAAACAAAATATAGAAACAAATTACTAGGTAACAAAATAAGTAACTAGATCATAAAATTTATAAATTTTTAATTAAAGGAAGCCAAATATACTTTATATTAATGCCTTTACTGTTATTGATGTTACCTTTTTCTTTACAAATAGCAATAGAAATTTATAAAGAAAAAGATAAAAATTATACAAATAACATTTACATTAATAAAAATTACTACAGAATTAAATCCTAAAGCCGTTTTATTTTAATATAATGAGTTCTGAAAGATTTTTTACTATGCTAAATTTTCAAGCAATAAGAAATTAAACATCCAATACTATTCAATAATATTTTTAGAACTAATAAAAAAATATATACTGTGTCAATTCTTTCTAACATGTTTACATAAAAAAAAATAAACAATTTCTATAACAAGATGAAAATCAATTTGAAAATAGAAAGGTTACTGAACTACCTCTTAGCAGAATCAACCGAACAAAACTTTTGATACAAAATTTCATTGGTAACAATGACGTCATTTGGGTGAATATTTTAAAGCAAAGGTCAGTTACTTTTCAAAAAAATCTTTTCTTTTTTTTAATTTAATTATTTTATTATATGAAAATTGTTTAAGTAGATATTCTTAAAAACCAATTAAATCTTAAATTAATATAACGAAAAAAAAATAAGTAAAAAACTTAATGTATAAAAAAACATTACTTATTTCATAATAACTACTTTAGTGGAAATAAGTAATTTCATAATTACTAGCTAAGTAATTATTTAAGCAATTTGCTACTTTTAAGACAACATTTTTACAATTAACGACACAAATATTTAGTTTTTGCAACATTTTAATCAAGGCTACATATTTTTTGTCCATGTTTTTGTTTTCTTTACAAGAAATAACAATTGTTTTCTTATGCTATTTTTTTATTTACTTGCAAAAAATACATTTTTGCAAACATATATTTTGATTGGAAAATTGTAAGACGTAAATGTCATTGAATGCAAGTAAATAAACAATTTAATTATTTATATTAATTGTTTAAAAGTTAAAAACAATGTCACTCACAATTTACAAGTATTTTTTTATAATTTCACTTGTACATTTTTTTTTCTATTTGTAAAATATATATGAAAATTTTTTCATAGTTTTGCTGACGTATAATTTATTATTTAAAGTACCTCAAAAAAAATCCTCTTATTATTTTAAAATAAATTTACTAAAAGAGACTTAACTAAAAAAAACTGTAATATTACATACATATGTACTTTTCCATTCCGTTGGTAATATATCATATTACATAATGTTTATAATAATTCTGATATTATTAATTAAATAATTATGTGAAATTACAGCAGTTGAGTAAATATTGAGCACCATAGTGTCTCATGGTTTGTAGGTAAACTTTCATATATTTTTTACAGTGTAGTGGTTCTGAAGTCTGAACCAAGTTAATGAAAAAACAGCGCAAATTCATGATTTCAATTTGATCAGTTGTTGTTGTTTAAGAATAATTTTTATTGTGTTTTCATAATCCGACTAAAACATAAAACTTAATTTTGAGATAAATTAGAAAATATAAATAAAACTTCAGCATCGAAAAATCAGAAAAAAAAAAAAAATGCATTTAACCATCTTCCTGTATCAAACCATTCAATCTTAGCGGTCATCCGAATCCAAGCAGCTGATTTTGTTAACCGAGAGCGTGTGAGAATGTCTTGTTGAGCACACAATGAATGTATATCCAACCTTGTACGGGGGGAAGAAGTTAAGGGGGATGGGGTACAAGGTCTTTTGGGTGTCGGTCTGACAGGACCCCCATCAAGGTCGTTTAATCGACAAGAGGAATTCGGCGTCTTGAAAGCGATGAAACGCAACTATATACACCCGTGCCAAGTCGGGTATCTCGGCTGTAAACACCAACTACCCCCTAGCTCGTTGTTATTGGGGGTATGTGATGGAACAAGGGTGGGCGATATTTATTTATTTATTTTTTTTCATCGAGACATTTCAAATTAAAGGATCCAAAACTAAAGCCAAATAGACAATATATTACTGAATAAACCTATAGCAAAAAATCGGAAACTCTCGATTTAGAAAAAAAAAGAAAGTGCCTAAAATTCAAGAATAGGGCACTTAATTAAACTTTAATTATTGACTACTTAAATTCCAATTTAAATGTGTCGTTCTCCTAAGTTCCGCTATCTTTTTCTTAAGCTAGCGGAACGTTCGATTTTTTAAATAGCCTAAAATTTGGAAATAGGGCACTTAATTAGCCTATAATTTGCCTTTTATTGACTACTTGGATCCCAAATTGAAGGTGTCGGTCGTCTAAGTTCCGCTAGCTTTAATTACAAACTCAACTAAACTCAACGTCCGTCTTCATTTATCCTGATGAAGATGAACATTGAGTTCAAACAACACACGAAATCCAAGAATTTCCTATTTTATTTCATAAAACGTTTTACAAATACGAAGATTATTCTAAATTATTTAATTACAAGTATAAAATATAATTTTTACAAAAATTATTCATACATTTAAAAAAATTAACAGCCAAACAATGTTTTCAAATGGCAAAACCACCATATTTTTTTATAATCTTCTCACCTCACCCTGTTTTAAACTACAGTCCTTCCCTTCGGCTAGCATCAGCATTTTTTTTTTTTTTCCTATATCTCCCGTCATCCCTTAGGGCACAGCGAAGGCCACATAATTGTATCTCACACAACCACATACCTCAAACCTGTCCTAATTTTACTTTCACACGGCTAGCTGACGACAGCCCTGGTCAGGGCATTTCAGGACAGAGCGGAATAGTGGCAAATACGTTTCTTTATCAATTTCGAGATCGTAAAAGTGTTGATTATAAATAAATTTCAATACAGAACTTGAATCTAAACCAGTTTTATTTTATATAATGAGTTCTGAAAGATTTCTTACTATATTACTTATTGTCGTATTTATTATAAATAATTTTGTTTTTATACAAATATTTATTTTAATGTATATTTTTGATTAAAGAAATTACAAAAAAAAATGTGCAATAACCCCAATTCATTTATATGTGATGCGTGATACAACTAAAATCTCAACCCCTTAATACGTTTACATACATATTACTTACTGTGTTCAGTTGTTTTAACTAACCTGGTGTACTTTTCCGTATTTATATTACAAAATAAATGTAAATATACTCGATTGACTGAGCCAGGAAAACAATGCAAAGATTCGTACAGTAACCAATAAAAAAACAATAAACTTAGCGCTGACGTAGGTATATATTCGTTAAACTCAGTGAATCAAGTATAACAAAAACAAATTTTAAAAATCGAAATGGCGTATACGTCACTAGTCCACTGAGTGCCTCATTTGACTGCTATCTGACCCAACGAGACATAAGGAACCTATATTAGAAGGTATCCTCTTAGACATATGTCTACTGTTGCCTCCGTTGAAAACCGTCTGGAATTTATAGGATTAGAATAGCGTTTACCTTTTTCTATTTTTCCCGTTTTTTCTCTGTCTCTCTCTCTACTTTTATTCGACGACAATAGAGATTATTTCGACATGGTCGTTTAGGTATTTAGTTAAATGGTTATTTGAATCTATATGTGATGCGATTAAATCTACATATTAAAGAAGAGATAATATTGTAATTGTTTTTAAGGTTATTAGAAAACTGATAAGTAAGGTTAGATACGAGTAGCATTTTCTAAGAATTATTGTTTTGATAGTAGCTAGTAATTTGTGTTATTAATTTATAGTAATTTTTAATCAATATATGGTTGATGTAATTCACAATATTCAAATAGATTTTATCTTATTATACTGGCTTTACACGATGCATTTTTCTATACAAAAAAAATGTATAGTTTTCTGTACAAACAAAATTATTTATATTACACGATTCAATATTCGATTCTATATAGAAATCTGTACAGAATTAGAGAAACAATAGAAATTTATAAGGAAAAAAATTAACTGATTAAAATAAAATTTGGCTACTTTAATTAATAATTTATAAATTTTATAATCTAGTTACTTGAAATTTGTTATACCTAGTAACTTGTTTTTATGTTTTGTTTATTTATTGTAAATGTCTTTTGTATAATTTTTTCTGATGATGACATACGTAGAGTATGTCGAAACGTCGATATTTAATTAAAATTTATACAGAACTCAATCCTAAAGCCTTATTATTTTAATATGAGTTCTGAAAAACTATGCTAATAAAAATTTTCAATTGTTGCGAATTTATTTTAAATTTTCAGTAAAGCAATTATCAATGCCTTGATTCTTTCAAGTTTATGTAAATATTTGATTATTTAATAGACAATTAATCATAGCAATATCAGATCAGATGTTGTGTTTATTTTTATATATTTTTAGTGTGTTGTAGATTTCGTGATGTTATTGCGAATTTATTTTTACTCTTTTATCGGATTAAAGAAAATCTATATTTAACTTTTTCAGTAAATAAACACGAAATTAGATGTTTGACAGAAATGAATTACGGCGTGTTAAAAATAACAATTTTCGCGAAAATCAAAACAAAAATATCTTCTTAAATATCTTTTCCTCTATTAGAAAATAACATTTATAGAACATTTAAAAAAAGTGTTAATATACACATATATTTCAATGTACTTATGAATGACATTAAAAATCAGTACACTTAAATTAATTAAATTTAAAAATTATTAATTAAAGAAAGCCAAATTTTATTTAAATCAGTGCCTAATGTTATGTTTTTCTTTGTAAATTTCTATTGCTTCTCTTATCAATCTACTGTTAATACTGATGAGTCTTACAATTATTTTAGTATCTTCAAATTTTACACCATAAAGATTTTCTAACACATGTTGTGAAATAGCAGATTTATTTGCGTAGTTTAGACGTGAAGGCACTAATTCAAATCAAATTTAGCGTCCTTTAATTATTATTATTATTTTAAATAATTTATAAATTTCTTTAATCTAGTTACTTTGTCATCTAGTAACTTGTTTCTATGTTTTACTTGTTTATTATTTATGTCATTTGTATTATTTTTTCCTGATGAAGATATAAGTAGAGTATATCGAAACGTCGATATTTAAATTATATATAACTTCATTATTTATTGTGTAAACGTTTCTGGACAATGACACTAATATTGTGTATGAATTACACAAGTTATATATTTTATTTTAATATAATATGTTAGTGTTAAATATTCTTAAAGTGTAAAAAAATTCATTCTACATCACTGACTACCGAAAAATATTCTAGACGTCACATCAATAAATGTCCCCATACACCCATATGCCAAGTACAAAATTGGTGAAAATAGCAAACCACTTATATAACACGGATTCAATTTTATAGCAAAAGGGCCGGCGCAATCTGTCACAACTTATAAAGTTCGTGATTTTTGAATTAAATGGTGCATCAGGCCATAACGAATTGCCTTCAGACATGTTACTTACGGATTTAAACCCTCAACGTTATAAACCGTCATTTAACTGTTGTTTTTTTTTCTTTTTTACTCTTTTGCGTTTCTCTTTTATTTACTCCTACGCAATTTTATTTAGTTTACAGCTCTCGCAAACGTGGTGCACATGAAGTTTTAGTAGCAAATTGAGCTATTAACTATAGCGAATTGTTTTAAAGATTTCTCGATTTTACTGCACGAGAGCAGTGAATGACTATAAAACGTGTATAATGATTTAACGATATACAATTCGAGTAAGTTGTTTTTTTTTTTTAATTTTTAAGTGGCTATTTGTGGGCATAGGACAACTCTATTTAACGAAGAAATTACGATGTGATTAACTAGTGACTGATAAAAAAAAATGATATTTACCATACATGTTTTACAACTGTAACCAGGATTTTGATAGAATTTATTTTCTGTTTGAATTGACGAATTTCTTCAGCTATTAAAATACCATAAGACAATTTTTGACAAGTATGAATAAAAGCTTTTAAAATCATGGTAAAATCAATGAAAGATTGATTGATTGATAATAGTAAGGAATATGGGAAGTAGCTGTCGTTGCCCCACGTTTTTCTCTCGGAGCAGGTAAATTGCACGCCGCGATCAAAAACCCCAAATTTGAATAACCAAATTGCACGCCGGTCAATCGTCAGACAACCCAAATGGATTAAGACGAGTCGAGTTGTCATTAATCATCTGCGCCACTGTTGACTTAGGGTAGGTTAGGTTACGTATAGGTTGTTTAGTTATGTTATTATTCAATATAGACGCTTATCACATCGGCGCAAATGATAGGTATCCATTTCAGACAAAATTTGTAAGTTTGGAGAACAACTCAGTCATGTAGTGTAACCAAATATCGGCGTGCAATTTAGCTCTGCAATATTTCGGTAAAGAATTAAAACCCAACAGCCGCGTGCAATTTGTATGTACCCTTTTCTCTATAGAGGTTATAAATCTCTATGAGGCTAGGAGAAATTATTTTATACTTTTTAGTCCGAGTTAAAAGAGTGATATACTAATTTTTTTTATTTAAATAATTAATTATTTTAATATAATAAGTTATGAAAGATTCTTTACTATGTCAATCCTTGTACTTTATTATAAACAAAACCATTTTTCAATGTTATTCATTTAGCTAAGAAAAGATTGCCTTAACCTTGTATGTATAATAAGTGACTTGTAAAAGTAAACTTGCGAAAAATCTAAATATTTCTTTACTCTGAACAATAAATTTTCGCACTCGTTTTGTGTTGATGTAATAACTAACCATTATACAATATCGTTTCCATGGAAACAATCATTTCTAGCGTATATATAATAAATAAACAGCTTGTTAAAATAGATTTTCAACACATTGCGCGCGCGGTATACGCTTGTAATGTTTCATTCAACGCAAGTCGAGCGCAAATATTATATTTACTACCTTTACCAACTTCTTCTACTACTTTTTCTCTTCTTTTGTTTCTTTCAAATAAAATACGTTTAGTGTTTTGCTTGTGTAATTATTTCGACGAAGTCAGCTGATAAAAATAAATAAATGTTTGTTTCCGTATTTGCATTTTTTTGCATATTTATGGTATACAAGTGCAATTTTAACGCGGTAATAAAATGGTGTAATACGATACTTATTGCAAGAACATGATGTTAAAACAACAATTTTTTTTTCATATTTACATCACGTTTAAATTATATTTCTGTAAACTGCCATTTTTATCTAGTAGTACGTATCATGTATTCTGATCTATATCTTTATGTAGTGTATTGTGTATACTATAAAAAATTAATGTAAATTTAGATATTCCATTAATGTAATTTTTATATAAAAATGTAATATTACGTAAATAATCACAGTAAAAAGACAAGATCCTGCTATTTGACTGTGAAAAACTATGTGAAATTACATAAATTAAAATTACAATTTTTACAGTGTAATTTTAAACTTACAGTTTACAAGTAACAATAAAAATTTGTATGATCTATTGACCCTCAAAATTTTATTGATCTAATTTGTGTTTTTTCAGATTTTATTTCTCACAAACTAATGCTAATATTCTGAACAGCGATGTAACGTAACAGCGTGTTTTTTTTGTCGAATGTAAAATGTAAAATATAGTTAAAAAAATCAATTTTTGTATGCACTTTTCTCATGATGTAGCAAATACAAACAGGAGTAACTATCCTTGTTTGGTACCAGTATAAGCAATACATACATACACAATCACGCCATGTAGCCAAAAAAGTGTGGCACAAACTCTTTTCATTATCCCAAAATCAATTTTCTCCAAACATCCCTATCCAGATAAGCAACTTTAGCTTCATCCACATTTATAATATTTCTCATACATGCTCTTCTATTGGAAACTTTTACTCAAGCTAGCCACTCTCTCAATCATACAACTTCAACAACTCATCGGACGTCCACGCAAATGTATACCTTCAAAATCATATAAATACCAACCAAACGTTCAATAATATTAATATCTGTAACATCATCCACAAATCTTTTCATAAAAAAATCCATTATTACCCAATTCCATCTATTGTCAAAAGCTGATGATGCGCATTACAAAACACAATATATTACAGCCATCACTTCGCTGCATAAGAAGAAACATCCGATTTTGCGATCTCTGCAACTGTATGGCACTTATTACTAGAGCAAATACATCAACGCCTATTAATCATGTCATGTACCATAGATAAACAGTCATCCTATCACCCTGTTTGAGCTTCACGAATACCGAAGAAGAGGGGGCTAAGCATAAACATCATAAGCAATGAAATGACGCGGAAATAAACCTCTCGAATGCAGCAGTTAAACAAGGAAATATCGAAACGTTTGTTTTGGAAATCTGATGGAAATTTATAGATTTTGGTTTGAAGTAAGAAAGGGAGCGATTTGGTGCATATATTTGATCATTGAAATGTTGCGCGTCATTTGTTTTGTTTGATTCGTTTGAAATAAAAGAAAGAATAGATTTATTAAACTAGATATATTTTATTGGTGAGAAAATTTTTATTTTGTCAGTATCAAATAAAATCTATGGTATTTATATGTAAATAGAAAAATTCTACACCAAAACAGAAAAATGACGGTAGTTTTAGGGCCGGTATTTTGAATCTTGATTAAAATTATTCGGTAGTTAATTAAATTAAATACTTGATTAAAATGGCATATTTTCTGTATTTTGTATACTGGTTACATTAACAAGTTGTTAAATTTATATGCTCTATCTATCAAATTTAAAACCTGCCTCATTTGAAAGTTCGATTAGTTATTAACGAACTTAACCAAAACACAAAATACTTAGTAATACGAATCTCAAGAATCATAAAAAAACTTCTATTAAATTAAACAAAATTTTCCCATTAGTCAGATATTATACTGATATTTTCTTAGTTTCGAAAAAAAACTTTAATTATTATTAATAATAAGAATATTTAACGTTTTTAAAACGAACTAAAAAATATAAAATAATAATTTCTGCTAGCCCCATACAGATTTATAACCCCATACAAATTTCTGACCCCATACAGATTATTCTGAAAATTTATGATTGTAAATTTTTAATAGCTATGAGAATACTTGTAACATTTAAAACGAAAAACGCGGGGCGCATGCAATATATAATAGTAAGGTGTGTAAGGAGTAGCTGTTATTGTGCCCCACGATTTTCTGTTAGCTACAGATTCGTAAAGTGTTCAGAACTGGTTTATTAGTTAATAGAAAAATTCCATTTCACGGAAAAGAAAAAACATTCTGTAACACACCACAAATCTTACAGATGTAAACAAATTATTAAATTCATTAATAATATTTCCCTGTAATACTAAAACTAAAATTGAAATTCTTCTAATTGCAATAATACGATTAAAATACATAAAATACAAATAACTTTGCAGTTACAGAAAGTACGAACAAACACCTTTATGCTATGTCAACCAATAAACAATTCACAAACGCATCACTGCACTATACTGCATTTTGCATTTTGCAATCACTCAATTACACGCTTCGGTAATTATAAACATAGCGTGAGAAATAAATGGCGCATCGTTTATTAGTCCAACTACAGCTCAAGCCAGACTCTAGGGCCCGTTTATTATCATTGAAGCGAATCGAACCTGCTGCACATAGCATCTTTGGAGAAGATAACTTTTTTACCGACCCGCGTCAGTACTTGGAGTGGGCGCATTGCAGATTTATTGCTTGTATTGCTGACGAATGTTTTAGGTTAGGTTAGGAAAACGATCGTATACAGTAAGACAGGGTTATTCGTAAATTGTAAAAATAATTAAATAATTAATTATATAAAAATTATGTGATTCCTTTTAACAAGATCGTTAATAATTACTAATATCAGAAAAAACAAGCTTGGATCGATAAAGAAAAGTTATTTTAGTGCCTACGTTGATTTATGGTAGTAAATGTTGGGTTTGGCTGCAAAAGCATAAAAGCAAAAAAACTGATTTTTACGTGGCGTATGTGGAGTAACTAAAAAATAGGGTACGAAATAGATTAGTGTATGTTAAGTTAAGTTAAGATGGTTCGGTCATCTTGAGCGAATGTCTAATGAACATTTGGTTAAAAAGATATATGTGAATGATTTTAAAGGTATACGTTTGCGTGGACGTCTAATGAGTAGATGGAGTGATATGATTAAGGCATTGCATTACATTGGTAATGTCATTTAAATCAGTTTATCCTGATGATAATAAATTAATTCTAATATAGAACTCGAACCTAAAGCAGTTTATTTTATATAATGAGTTCTGAAAGATTTTTTACTATGCTAGAAAATACAGTATAGAAAGAATAGCTTTTTTTTTGCAAAAAATCAATAAAAACAAAAAATCTAATAAAATTAACTGCCTATAGTTATTGAAGTGTAAATAAATATATGTGCCTGTACATCAAAGTTATCACACAAGTGACAAATATATCACAAATTAAAAATATTGTTGAGTAATATATTTTGGTCACATGACATACGTTCACATTATAACGGTATTTGACTGGCAATAAATTATATTTTATGACAAAAAAAATGTAATTTTTACTTTTTCATTTATACACATTATATACACACTTTCTTACTTAAATCCTGCTATTTTAATGTTAATAGTTATATAAAATTACATTTTTATATTGTATGTAACAAAATAAGTAACTAGATCATAAAATTTATAAATTTTTAATTAAAGGAAGCCAAATTTTCTTTAAATCAATTAATAGTCAGACTGATTGATGTTAGCTTTTTCTTTATAAATTTCTATTGCTTCTCTTATCAATCTACTGTTAATATTATCTAACGCATGTTATACAA
The DNA here is from genome assembly GCA_963966155.1 of Clivina fossor. Classification (NCBI taxonomy): domain Eukaryota; kingdom Metazoa; phylum Arthropoda; class Insecta; order Coleoptera; family Carabidae; genus Clivina; species Clivina fossor. The sequence continues at coordinate 1,708,696 of OZ014565.1, read as the reverse complement.
TAGCAAATTTATCTGGATGGTTTAGACGTTTTGACCTCTTATATGCTAATCTAGTAAACAATTCTACTCGTCTACTTATTTTGTTACCTAATAACTTATTTATATATTTTGTTTATTTACTATAAATACCATTTGTATCATTTTTCCTGATAAAGATGTACGTTAAGTACGTCGAAACGTCGATTATCAATAAATATTAATACAGAACTTCAAACTAAAGACGTTTTATTTTAATAAAATTAGTACTAAAAGAATTTTTACTATATTAAAAAAAACATATCATAAATAAATTCCACCCTTATAGACTAGACACATTACCCAATATTTACTCACCTAACCTAACCTAACCTAACAAATAACTAAAAATCTTGAGTGAGAAATAAATGCATTTGATAATACATAGAACGTGTCAAAAGCGTTTACATATCGTAAAATCGAAGTTGGTCTGTCCGGAAAGAACAAATATTAGATTTTGGGTGCTACTTTGGCCTTAAATCTATAAAGGTGCGTAGTGCTGTCTAGACATCCTATAAGTTTGATTTTAGCTTCAAGTCAAATTTAAGCTAATGTTTAGTTGCGTGGTAGATCTTAGGTCAGTTGATAATGAATAATGGAGTCGTTCAGATACCGACAAATAAATTTTAGTATTCTTGGAATTTAACTGATATATATTCATTGGGAAAAACAAACATTTATTACATTTTTATAGGTTTTCTGTTTTTGATAATGTTATTCATAATTGTCTATAAAAAGTAGGTTGCGTGTTAATCAAATGCAATATTTGTCGGTAACATTAGTTATAAATATTTGTACATTGACAAGCAAACATACCGAGATGTTACACGCCGATTTAAATGAGCTTCAGGTATCAAGTAGAATACTAAAAACTAAGCGACACGTTTTTTTTTTATCGGCAACCGTCAAGGTTTAGGGGGTGAAAATCATCCCTAAAATTTAGAGTAAAATTGGTTTTTCCGATGGCATTAGTTTTTTTTCTATACGATTTGTAAAGTTACCCTTTTGCATCCCTAACACATATTTTACTCCATATTTAATTGTTTTGTAATTTTTTTTCAAAATTTTATTTTATATTAAGATAGCCCAATTAAAAATAAAATTGAAGTGTTTTTGATTTTTTTAATTATTTATTGTTTTAAGGGGTTATCTACCCCTCATGTAGACACTCGTCTGTACTCATAAGTAAGACTATATATATATATATATATATATATATATATATATATATATATATATATATTCATATTAAATGATAGAAAAAAGCATTAGTATTGTTTTTATTTGCTTTACATAAGAAATATTATAAAATATTTCAAAAAAATTATTTATGAATTTTAATTCTGTTCATAAGTGTTCAGTTATTTATATTGATTGTCGCCTGGTTGATTCAAGTGAAGACTTCGAAATATCTCGAAAAATAAGCATCAAATTCTTGTGTTTGTATGTCAAACTAATCGTAAGATTAAAACGGCAGTCTGAATGAGACTTTATTGTTGCTCCTGTTATTTGTAATAAAACTCACCAAGTAAATTTTCAATTTCGGACTTCAATTAAAAAACTACATAAATAATTAAAAAATAATTAATCGTACGAGAGAAACATGTAATAGGTTATAAATTAAAAATTATATAATTTCCGTTCATAAAACCAACATCCTGTTTCGATTTTAAATTTAATTTCCGTTTTTATAAATAATTATAAACATTTTTCTAAATATATAATACAAAAATGACAAAAAATATTAATATGAATCATGACACGTACAAATACCAAGTTTAAAATATTAATATTAAACTGGTTTAGGTTCAAGTTCTGTATTAAAATTCATTTATAATCGATGTTTCGACAAAACTCAACGCTAGTCTTAATCTGAAAAAAAAAATGTCATTGGTATCAATTTTTTCCTGATGAATACGAGCGTTGAGTTTCGTCGAAACGTCGATTATAAATAAATTTTTATACAGAACTTGAACCTTAAGCAGTTTAATTTTATATAATAAGTTCTGAAAATTTTTTTACTAGTTTAAAATATTAATTTGCACATATTAAAATATTGAAAAAAATATTTTATTAAAAAAATTTTTAATTTTCAAATAAGCCTTAAAATAAAGACAAACATTCTTTTTTAGTTCATAAACAAAATGTTTCTCCATATGTCATCGAAACAATTAAATTATAATAAAACTACAAATACAAACAAAAAGTTATAAAATTCAGTATATTTAAAAATATGCAAAAATAAGCAATAAAAAATTGATATCTATCTATAATCATTAACTAACACACAAATATTATTTCAAACCATATTTTTTTCTATAAAACATTTAATCCACAATTTCATTTAATAACCCAGTCCAATAACCACTAATAGAAACTTCACAAATAAACACTCAAAACAGCACCAACAAAAACTAAAAATCAAATCTATCCATGGAAAAATAAAACAAGTAAAAAACATGCATCCATTGCATTCGATATCTTCGTCAATCTCTCGTTGCATTTAAATTAGCGAGGCGCGCTCTCATCGGGGCATTTGGCGTAGACCGGCATAAGTGAACTCTCCGCGCGCTGCAACCCAGACCAGACGAGGTTTCTTAATGGAACACCACGAAACCGGAGCCCCCAGATGCATTAAAAACGATAATGAGAAAATGAAAGATTGTAATTAGTTGCATATGCGCGCGATCATTTCGAATTCATTTCGATTTGCTCGTATTGGTAATAATGGCTGATGAGTTTGTTGAGATGTATCATAAAGTAAAATGATATAACTTTAAAAAAAAAATCGCTATTAAAGATTACTTCTGATTAAAGTATCTGTTTTGTAATTCGAGAAGAATGGTAATAGACAAATCATTAGCTTACTGCAGAACTAGTCTAAATCTATTTTAACACGTTATTATTTCTTTCATGTCTGTTTGTTTGTCTGTTCGATACAAATTTTGCAATCGATTTTAAACTAACTTCCCAATGAGCTAGATACTTAAAACTTTAAACATTTAATTAATAATATTAGAAATATTAAATTAAAGTTAATTTAAATTAAACAAGACCAATTAGCAGAAAATAATTATTCAAATTAAAAATATACCACGTTTTTAACACGGACTAAAAAGTATAAATTAATTTCTTTTAGCCCCATACAGATTTATAACCACATAGAAAAAAATGTGTTTCAATATTTATTTTGCGCTAAATATATCCAGATATTTTAATTAAACAATTATTAAAAACCAAATTTAGTTAAAAAAGTAATTAATTAAAATTGATTTAAATCACTGAAAAATATTAAAGATATTAAATGATTACAATTGTGATTTAAAACATGATTTAAATCAAATGACTAAAATCAGCCTAATCTTGCTAATATAGAAATGTATAAAGTAGTATGCTTAAATATGCTTCTTAACAAGGCCATATTTCAAGTTTCAAGTTTTTAAAATATATATTTAGTAACATTAATTCTAGACACTGGATGTATCACTTAAGACTTAAGTCAAAACATATTAAATAAAGAATTATTTTGTCGTAGTGAATAAATAAACAAACATTTGTAAATTAATATCAAAATCAAAACAAACAACACATATTAATGTGTATATACAACAGTGTATATATATATATATATACAACTCATATATTCTTCACAACTAATTAAACACATAATTAGACATAATAACAACACAGTGTGCCACTTAACAACAAATTAATTAATTAAATTCTAACCGCAGATCATTTATTTAGGAAAAAAGCCACAACATTTAACTTCTTCAACTTTCTCTGACATCGTCAAATTGTTATTTAATTTTCTTCAATTCTTTACATATCATGTCATTTGTAATTATTTATTTATTAATGATGTACGTACAGTAGATCGAAACGCCAAAATTTAATTAAAAAATATACAGAATTAAAATCTAAAGCCTTTTTTATTTTAATATTCTGAATTCCAAAAGATTCTTTACTTTTTTTAAGTATCTTTAGCGGCTTTAAATATTTTTCTTTGACTTAACGAAGAAAACAAAATCACATTATAATCTGCTATAGAAATTAATTAAAATCATAGAAAAATTACAGTTCAATATAGTCTAATTACAAACTATAAATGTAGTTTTATTTAAAGTAGAAAAAGTACAATAGCATTAATGACTGTATTGGTCCAAGTAAATTCTAAGTGACCATTTTACCAATTTAGAAGGCTATTATATGATAATAATAAGTATATTTATGACATTAAATATAAGTAACGCAATGCTAGTTATAGAAAAATATCTGCAAGAAATAGTCATAATACGAAAATAAACAATAAGATTTAATAGTTTGGTTTAATCAGTATAAATTAGTTATTGCATATAATAATTTTATTTAAAAATAAATTGTGTTTTTATTTCGTTATTGCATTAAAATATATTTGTTTATTATTAGAGGTTATTGACCTATATATAATAGAAACAAAATTAGAAGCATATGAGTAAACCCATATATAGACCACTTTAACATCATCAGTTGACAACCCTACATAACAATAAAATTATACTCCTATAATTTTTGTGATTTCTAAAAGAATATTTGACTAATTTTAGATAAATAATGTAGCCATAATTCATCTTTCAAAATTTTAGTAATTTTTTCTCTCGGAAAGTTGGCAACTCCGTTCAGCAGTAAAATGGTATAATTTTTGTTAGCACTAGGAAAGTCTTTTGTGAAAATTTGATTAATTTCGGATAAATAGTAAAGCCAAAAAAAAATTTAAAAAGTTTAAAAATTTTTTCTCAGAATGTTGGTAATCCTGTAGGGTAGTAAAATTATATAATTTTTGTGGATACTGAGAAAATACTTTGTGGAAATTTGATTAATTACGGATAAATAATATAGTCATAATCATTTCCTTTTTAATTTAGTAATTTTTTTCTCGGAAAGTTGGTAACACTATATTTTGCTAAAATTATATAATTTATATGAGTACTAAGAGAATCTTTTGTAAAAATTTGATTAAAATCGAATAAATAATGTGGCCACAATAAATTTTTAAAAACACTGAAAATAAATCCATCTGCCCATCTTGGTCCTAACTAAATCTACCCTGCATTTTTGGTGCAAATTAAATAAACACTCTAACATCTAACATCAATTTTTCTTAGTTTTTAAAAATGTTACAGACACCGTATCGAAACCTATACCATATTTTCCTTGCTGTCAAAGTAGTAAAAATATTACACAAAATTTGTAATATTATTTTAATTTTATAATAAAAAATATTATTTATTAAAATAATTTTACTTTAATATTTTAATATTACCTACATTCAATTTAAAATAATATAAATTTTTGAAGTGAAATTAATCAGGTAGAATTTAAAAGATTAAAATATTAACAAAATAAAATTAAAAATACGAAACATCCATATTACATTAGCATTTTTTCATTAAAATCACAGACAGAAAAAAACCAATTCAATCTGTTCACTAAATAAATAAAAAAAAAACAAAAGCAGTGAAACAAAAAATAATCTACGTCTCTATAATTTAAATATAATATAAATTCAATCAATCAATAATTCAACTATCAAATAATACTGCAATATAATTTTGTAAAATAAAGCATGCGATACAATTATTAAAAAAGACTGCAAAATATATTTCAGTAAATAAATGAACCCGGTTGCACAAAGCATTGTTAATTTAACAATGAGTTAACTAGACAACTAGATTGCCAGCTGTCTTTGAACCGGCTTATTGACTGATCAGTTGGCAAGTTAACGAATTAATTAACTTACAATGCGTTTAATAATGCTTAAATTTTTTAAAGAAACTTATTTAAGTTATAGCTATAATGTTATAAATAAAGTTATAATGAAGAACCATATTAATTTAAATATATATGATGATAAATACGATTTAGAAATAAATGTAATTGAAATATCATTTTTTTACATATTATACATTTTTTACATAAAAAAAATCGTAACTTTGTTTAATGTAAAATATAGCTTTTTGCCCGTAAAAAATAATGTATAATTGACGTATTAACCAGCACAGAATATCCATTTTCCGCTTTTACTCGTATTAATTGCAACTTGAGTCTTGGCGAGTGCTACAAATTTTTTATACTCATGGAAAATGAGTACAATTCTGTGCTTGTTGTACAATATACTATGACAGTATTTATGTACAATTATAACTTCTGTTTGGAAAATAATAATTACATATTTATATATAAAATTATACAATTTCTTGAAAAGTAAATATCAGTTTTAAGCTTCAGAAATAAGTGAAAACAGTAAATATCAGCTGTAAGCTACAGAAATAAGTAAAAACAGTAATAAATAGCTTATATTAATTTTTAACTTTTAAAATATTTGTAATGACAGTTGAAATTGATAATAATGATATATATATATATATATATATATATATATATATATATATATATATATATACGTGATGGTTATGTAGATACATATATGAAATAACAGAGAATATGAACTATGTTAAAATAATTGGTATGAAATTAGCATATGTATTACCATGAAAGTGCTAATTGAAAATTTTAATATTCATGTCAATTGCAATAATTATAATATATAGATCTACATTTACCTGACTTCGCAGGTATATGCAATCTGAATCAGACTGTATTTAATTATTATGTTCGTACGACATAATTATTTTTGAAAGTCTGCATATGAATATGTTTATTAATAATATTTATGTTTTATTAATTTAAATGCGATTTGTAAATACATTTTTTGATAACGAACGCCAAAACATATGATATTAAATTTCATTTTAATGTTTACAGAAATTAACTCCAAGGATATTTATTTTTACAAATAAATGGATAAATGGATTTATATGTGTATTATTTTTGTAATCTAATAAAGTTTTTTAAGAAAATGCAATATTTTTACGTAATATTAGTTTTCGTATGGTCCGTTACTACAACTACACAATAGAAAATTGTACTTTTTAATCTGACATAAGTAATATTTCAAAATGTTACATTAATATATTAATTTTTAATAATTCAACTATAATTTTAAAACACATAAGTTTATAAATGTGTACGTATTTTATCATCAAAGTGTTTTTACACGGCTAATGCAATTCCGTTGAAGGAGTCATTTCATGACTAAAAATGAATGAACATTTGGCTCCATAGACAAAGATTGGATAGAGAAAAAATATTCTGAATGTATATTTATTTGTGTTTTAACAGCTGTTCATCTCACCACTCGACTTGCTTCTGTCCACAAGTTGATACTTTTGCTGACAGATGGCGTCAAGAGATTTCAACACATTTTTTTCAAATTCCTTTTTTTTTATATATATTTCTTACTTATATAAATCAAAATAAATTTCTATTTGTATCAGTAACTGTAAATACGAAATCTTTGTACTAATAGAAATTGAAGTGAAAAAATAAACTATAGGTAAATAATAACAAATAAATTGGCCTGTCTCGGTCGAACCCGTTGAGCAAACGAGAAGTTTTAATTGGTACCAAGCCAAATTCTATTGTTCGCAATTTCTAAAAAATAAAAATTTATAATTAAAAATTAAAATTATCGATATATTGATATATCGATATTTTGATATCTCAGAAAATTTAAGATTTATGAAATTCTAATTTAAAGTAAAAATATTTGAGATTATTCCTATATATGGATGAAGCAAATAAAAAAATCAGTTATTCCAGTTACTGGATTTCTTTAAAAGAAAAAAAATCATATTACAGATATTTTTTAAAATAAATTATTTATTCCTAATGTAAAAATTGAAATATCATTCAAATGTAAAGATACATTGATATATTGTTTAATTTACTTATTAATTGATATATAAATTTTTCATTGAGTATATAAATATTTAAATTGTATCAATATATATCGATATTTTTTAAATATCAAATATCGATATTGAAATTTCATTATCGCTCAGTCCTAATTGTACAGCCCTTAAATTTGGTATAAAATTTGAAAAAAATAAAATTACAAAAAAAATAAAGATATTTTTAGAAATAATAATAAATTTATAATGTGATTCATATTGAAAAAATGTTTTGTTTATATAAAAGAACATATAATAAAAATGCATGTAAAATAATTTTATTAGAACTATTTCATAATATGCTCGAGTAATTAGATAAACATTTTGTTAATAACTATAAATAGTGTTTTTGTGCTGATACAAATATAGAAATTTAATCAATATATAATAATTGATTACAAATTACCATTTATATCTCTATAAGATTATCGATAAATATTAATGAAATATTCATTTAATTAAATCAATTATTTCCGGCATATATATTATATATTTTCTAAATAAGGAAAAAATTTAATAATTTATAATATGTACTATTTATACTTTTATAGTCTTCTTAAGTAAACTCAATTACTATATTTATCTATAGTATATTCCAAGAAAAAGTGAAATAAATAAGTTTTCTTTTATAAGCCAGTTTAAAAATATTTATTCAGTTATTTTAGTAATTTATAAGCTACCGTCGTAATCTTTAGATAAAATAATATATTTAAAAAGAATACAAGACTGTTCGAAGTACAATCAGTGCAGCAAGCGTACTTTATTTTCTATAGGTTGTCGCTTTAATCATGAAATTTAATGAAGAGCTATTGCTATGGCTAGAAATGTAAACATTTCCAAGAAAATTCCCACGTTTAAGTATAAACAATACTGTTTCGATGTCTACGTTAATGTAGGGTAGTGAATGTTGGGTTTTGGCTGCAAAAGCATAAAAGAAAAATGACTGTTGTGGAAATGAGATTTTTACGAGGGTATATGGTGTAATTAGAAAGAATCGGCTACGAAACAGATTGGTGTATGATGGGTGTAAAAATGGAAAAAAAAATTCTTGCAAAAGTTGGTGTTAGTCAGTTGAGCTGGTGCGGTCATCTTGAGCATTTAATAAACGTTCAGTTAAAAGAATATATGCGAATGATTTTGAAGGTATACATTTGCAAGTGGACGTCCGATGAGAAGCTGGAGTGGTATAATTGAAAGAATGACTTGAGTAAGCGAAAGTTTCCAAGTACTAGGAATAAAAGAGCATGTATTTCTAGATATCATGAATGTGAATGAAGGCTAAAGTTGCTTGTCTGGATAGGAATGTTTGGAAAAAACTAATTTCGAGTTTGTGCCACATCCTTTTGAATACATGGCGTGATTGTGTATTGGTAGGCCCTCTATACAAGTTCTTTTGTATATTGCAAACTTTATTAAGAAAATAGTAATAACCATATGAGTGGAAACATCTTTTTGTCTAACCCTATATTTTCGAAAATATAATGTAACATATACAAGTTTATAAAAACATTTTATTAATATTTTTTATATGCATTATTAGACAATATTTTTTTCCAGACAAGCAACACAATTACGCTAAATTAACTAAACAAAAAAACTGCAAAAAACAATTGACAATCAAGCCAAAATTACTGACTCATTCAGGCACAACTTGCAATTTTCTTTACATAAAAAAATACTTGTTAATTACATTATTAAAGACAATTAAAATTTGTAAAGTAACAAAAAAAAAAACTTGTAACTACGCCCAAGAACACATCAGGCACACGTCAAACAAAAAAAACCTTTTGCAGCACGCTTTAGATATTGTATATTTTATATCTGTTCTTATTTTGTCATTTGATAAGTGAAAGAGCATGTTACACCATCGGTTCGTATACACAAATCCAATAAATTTACTTAAAACTGTCGTAAAAATGCTAATCTGATGTTCGGTTGCCAACTATTTAATACTACCTGATAGATTTGATCGTTTTTTGTTAGTTTTTATTTGATACGTATGCAATATAAAACCGTAAATGCCTGCTTAAAATATTAAACCTTTTAAAAAGTATTTTAGTAAAATATGTAAAACAATTTTAAAAATTTTAAAATAGCATTAAAAATAGCTATTTCATTTCATTCGGAAATAAAATAAACTTAAAAACGAAAAAAAATTGTGATTTCAATAAAATTTGAACATATAATCAAAAACTACAAAATAACTCAACAAACAAGAATATATAAATATACAACGAACTAAAAATATATATATTTAATTACATTAAATCGATATTACGACATGTAATTGTCTATAATTGTATTAGATATTTCATTTAATATGATTAGAAGACTGGAAAACATTTATGATTTTTATTTAAAAGTAAAACATTAAAAACATTTTAAAAAAAAAAATTTTTGCTACGTATCAGTTTTAAATTAATATTACTTAACAATTTATACATTTAAGACAAAAATCAATGTAAAGTTTTAAAAATGCATTTGAAAGTGCGTAAAAGAAATTAATATATTTAAAATTATTTATGTAAAACATATGACTAACAAAAACTATTTAAACATTTAAAATTCACTACAAACGAGTACAAACAATAATTATTTCAACAAAGTAATTTAAAATTATTGATAAAAAAGTTAAAATTGGTATGTACATATCACACTTTAATTACAACCAGCATCATTCATTTCAAATCCATATTTTAAAAATAAAACTGCTTTAGTTTAAAGTTCTGTATTAATATTCATTTAAAATCAACGTCCGTCTTCATCATGATAAATGATATAAATGACATTACAGTAAATAACAGAACATAGAAACATGTTACTAAATAATAAAATAAGTAACTAGATCATGAAATTTAGAAATTTCTGATTAAAGAAAGCCAAATTTTATTTAACTCAGTGCCTTCACAATGATTGATGATATCCTTTTCCTTATAAATTTCTAAAGAAAAGGATAATTAGGATAAAAGGATATTTAGATTAGACAGGTAGAAGATTAGATAGATAATTTATTTAGAAAATAAAATTTTCTTTACCCAAAATAATATAGTATATCATAGTAATTTTATAATATTTTTTATTGTAAATTTACCAAAAAAAACTATAGTATTACAATAAAAAATATATTAAAATTAATAATTTATAAATTTTATAATCTAGTTACTTATATTTTGTTAGTAACTTAATTCTATGTTTTGTTTGTTTATTATTTATGTCATTTGTATATTTTTTCCTGATGACGATATACATAGAGTATATCGAAACGTCGATTTTTAAATAAAATATATGCAGAAGTTAATTCTAAAGCGTTTTTATTTTAAAATTGCTATCATTATCAAGCTTTTTTTACAGTGATATATTTATTTATTAAAAATAACAATTTTTAATAACATATACATATGTCAAAGTTATATTTTTCAAATACCTGCTATATTTCAGCTAGGATATTTAATACTGCAAAAACATGTTGAAATTATTTAATCTTAACCTATATTCATTAAAACAACACCTTTATTAACATAATGATTCACCATTGCAGTATTAGCTCAACATAAAAAGACAGTAAAACACAATTTTATATAAATTATTCTGCATAAACTTATGGCATTTTTTTTAAAATGACATACGTACTTATATACAATACGTAATAAACATTAAAAATTACGTTTGTTTTATATACACAAATTAACATAAATTTATTAAATATTCATCAATAAATTAACAATTTTAATTCACAGTTGTACGCATATATTATATCAGTAATTGATTATAACAAAAAATAAAAACAAATCTAATAGGTTTTAGCTGACAGACAGAACTAACTTAAAAATATGATTATAAACGGTTCCATTAAAATAAAAATTCCTATTGGAATATATTAAGTAAAATCGGACACCCTTTTATAACATTTCAAAATTTCAATAGGACTATTTGATTTATGATCGAACATATACAAGATTTTTATATCCAATTTCAGACCTCCCCCAAATCGCATATGTCATGGCTTAACAAATACGTGCGCAATCATATTAATGATATAATTATGAAAAATATCGCTTACCCCGATTTTTATTTGTATTTGCACTTTACTTGAAAAAACCACTATCACTAAAATCACTATAACAACTATTCGAAAAGTATAATAAAACAAAAGTTATTGTCACGGAATAAAATGGCGATTATAGATTAAACAAAATCGAGAAACAGGTGGTATAAATTGTTATTGACTCGCCCGATCAGGTTTTGACACATTCACGTAATAAACGTACGTAGACGCGCCGGATGAGGAGTACGACCTCGCTCTGCACAGGTCGGACACGAACTGAACGCGAGTGAAAAGTTCTCGGTCGTATCAAACAAATGCAATCGAATGCATTGGTGGACTATTGGAGGGGGGAAATAGCTGGCGCGATTTTAATTAAATGTAAATAAACGAAATTAATATAAGTGAATTAAACTCGCGTTTATTATATCAGTGGATTCGGGTTTTGTTTTATTTTAATTTCTATATTATATGATGTAGAAAATGTTAGAGATATTGGCCCGTATTCATAGAGTACTTTTAAATAACAGTGTATATATATTTTAAAGTATTTATTTAAAAAATATTAGAACTGTTTTTAAGATTATTTATACACTCGGTAAAAAAAAAACGCGCCACTTGAAAAATCTGAAAAATTACCGATTTACAAATAGGTGTAACTCGGCCAATTTTGAACGAAATTAAATGAGATTTTTTTGTATAACAAAGTCTGAAGTCTCGTGACTGTTTTGAATTTAAAAATTGTCGAACTTTGACAACATGAATAGCATACAAAAAAATTTACTCAATTTACTAAACGGGCGTAAAAATTCAAACATTTCTACGTAAATTGTCTTTAATTCCAAGGACCTAAGATGCTTTGGCGCAAAGTTATAATTTTTTTGAAATTTACCCTGAATTTTACAAGTTTTTGGGGCATAACTCGGTTAATTTTTGATAAAAATAAATGAATTTTTGAAAAAAAAATTGAAGCCTTCTCTTTAAGGCCGTGCAAAATAATGCAACGTTTAAGCCATTCCGCACCTCACCACACCCAGCAGGAAAAAATGTTTTTGATTTAAAAAATTGTCAAATTTTGACAACATGTGTTGTCAAACTTTAACATGTGTGGTAAACAAAAAATTTTTTCGATACAATTTACCAAAAGTGCGTAAAAATTAAAACATTTCTACGTAAAATTCGCTTACTTTCAAAGACTTACGATGCTTTTGCAAAATGCTTGACAATTTCGAACTTTTCTTTTAACCGAAGAATGTTTTACCATTGAACACATTTGTTTGGTCGTTAAAATGGTCTAAATGTTCAAAATTTGTCAGAACTTTAAACTCGCAAAATGCAGGGTAAATTTCAAAATAAAATCATAACATCATCTAAATAGCAAATATCGTATTTGCCCGAATATAATGAGATATTTTTTGATTAATTATATCCTATTAAAAAATTGACGCGCTAAATTCGAGATCTAAGTAATGAAATGTAACAATTCTTGAATCTTATTTTCTTTAAATTGTTTTATGAAAAATGATTGAATAGCGTTAAATTCGAATTATTATTTTTTTCTAAATATCTTTAGAAAAAATTTCGGAAAAATACGGTAAGTATGCTTACTAAATACTAATAAAATAAATTTTCTGTCATTATGTTTGTTACTGAAAAATAAATATTTTTTAAGACAAAATTTTTTTTTTTTTTAAATCTATTGCATAAATCTTTCCTTTAAAGTTACTTAATCAAAATTATAATTACAATGATAATTATTAGTAGAAGTTTTACAATATAGAAAACGTCAATAAACATTTTATATTTTTTCAATTCAATTTATAAAATTTAATTATTAATAACTGTTCATAAAACATCAGCTTTCTCCATTATCATAAAATTATTTATCGAATTAAAAAAAACAACAAAAAATTTTGAATACTAATTAGTGTTAAACAGTAAATAATTGTCAATTAATTTACGATAAAAATATATCTTCGGACAAAATTTTTCTAACAAGGTGTGTCTCATACTTTTAAACATTTCTTTTTCCATAAATCATTGATACTTATTACTTATTGCTTTGTGATACTACCATAAATAGATATGTATATGCCGTAAGCATAAATACATAGAAAATTTTTCGTAATATGACTTATTAATGCTTGTTAAATTACGAGGTACATGAAAAGAAAATTGTTATTCGATAGTTCAATATTTTAAAACGTGAAATATAATATTTTTTATAAAAATTGTTTAAGCCACAAATCATATGTCAGTAATTATGAATCATTTTTAACACTTATTTTTTCATGTTGTGTATTAATTTGAATTATTGCAGACATTATATAGTAAATTAATAAATGTAGTAATTTAGCGACTTAAATTTTAACTAGTGCAATTCTATACATGCGTGCCATTTAAATTTAAAGTTTTACAATTAAAGTATTTAAGTAGTGACCAGAATTGAAATTTACTTAAAGTTAGTAAAAAATATTTCAGAACTCATTATATTGGAATAAAACGGCTTTATGGTATAGTTCTGTAATAATTTATTAATAAATCAACGTTTCGACGAACTAAACTTGTATCTTCATCAGGTAAAAGATAGAAATGACACTTATAGTAAATAAACAGAACATGGAAACAAGTTACTAGGTAACAAAATAAGTAACTAGATCATGAAATTTATAAATTTTTGATTAAAAGAAGCCAAATTTTATTTGAATCAGTTACTAGTCACACCAAAAAAATTAATAAAAAAAATTGGCTTCCTTTAATCAAAAATTTATAAATTTCATGATCTAGTTATTTATTTTGTTACCTAGTAACTTGTTTCCATGTTCTGTTTATTTACTATTATTAATTTAAACTTAAAACCGTTTAATTTTATATAATTGCTTGAAATTGTTTTGCGTGAGCGAAAGTTTCCATGTAATAGAAACAGAAGAGCATGTATGAGAAGAATTATGAATATGGATAAAGCTAAAGTTGCTTGTCTGGATAAGAATGTTTGGAGGAGCCTGATTTCAGGATAGTGAAAAGAGTTTCTGCCTCATCCTTTTGGGTACATGGCGTGATTGTGTATGTATGTATGAGTTCTGAAAGGTTTTTTACTATGTTAAAAATTTATAAATTTCGCGATCTAGTCACTTATTTTGTTACCTAGTAACTTTTTTTTCCATATTCTGTTTGTTTACTATAAATGGCATTTCTATTTTTTCTCCTGATAAAGACAGACGTTCAATTCGTCGAAACGTTGATTTATTAGTAAATTATTACAGAACTATAACCTAAAAGCGTTTTATTCTTATTTAAACTTTTTGAAATTTAAAGATATAAGCTAGATTTAATAAGCAGAATAGCGCCATAAGTCTTTTCCAAAAAGAAAAAAAACATTCATTCTGAAACAAACCCCAGTAGTATATCAATTACAAATCGCTTGTCCACCTACAAGCCAAAATGTCTAATGTCAGTCAGTCCAAGCTGACATTCGGGGTAGCATTTCGATTCCAAAGGTTTCCAAAGCGAGTGACAGGCAGGGTTGGACTGGCCCGTCGGGGCACCGGGTTTTCCCCAGTGGATCGTCGATAGTCAAAAAATTAAAACTAATCTCTAAGTTTTGCAAAAATTTAAGAATTGATTATTCTAAAAACATCAATTTGTGAAAGAGTCATTTATTAAACTGTCTTTTAATTTAAATTTTATAAGTGTAATTTTTACAATTCTTTATTTTTCTGTAATGTCATTTCAATGTAAATTAGAATTAAAAAAATATAAAAACATAACTTATTTCAACATTTTTTGGTATGTAAGGTGGACCCTATAGGGGCCTAATTTTTTAACCAATCCAACCCTGGTGACAGGACACGGTAGCGAATAGAGACGAATATTCTCCGGGGGAAATGCCACTGCACCGCCAAACACCGGTGCACGTAGGGGTAATCGAGAGTCCGGTGTCTTGTGTATGTTTCTCTGTGTTCTCCGGGCTTCGACATGGACACATGTCATTGTTAGTGGCTCTGGGTGCCTTGTTGCTTATGTCCCGGATATAAGACATTACGGTTATACTGTGACTGCATGTATGTATGTATATTCAAGATTGGTATAGCAGCTGCAAGGTATTAACAACTAACAACTAACACTATGTCTACGTGCAAAACATAAACTACACAGAGGAAAAAAGTATTCTAATTTTTATAATATGTATCATAAATTAGTATTATAAAAATTAATATAATAAGATTCAATTTTAAAAAAACTTTTTTAAAAACCACGCTTATCTGTCATTTACATTATTCAATTGAACAAAAAAATAGTTCATGTGACAGATGTCATTAGTTGTATTAAAAAAATAAATATAAGCGTGTCATATCTTGTAATCGGT
This sequence comes from Clivina fossor, assembly GCA_963966155.1. NCBI lineage: Eukaryota > Metazoa > Arthropoda > Insecta > Coleoptera > Carabidae > Clivina > Clivina fossor. Next base: position 1,692,441 of record OZ014565.1, on the reverse strand, counting down.
TTTTTTTATATAATATTGTGTTGTCTCCTGGAATGAAACTACATGGAAAATTTCAGTGAGATCAAATGATAGGAAGTGGTCTAAAAATTAGTTACAAAATTTGACAGTGACAATATGACTGACCGCGACAACAACAGAGTGAGTTAATATAAGCGTGGTAATAATAGTATATTATCATAGTAAAATAATTTTCAGAACTAATAGTATATAAAAACAGTTTTAGGTTTAAATTCTTTTTATTAAACGACATTTCGAGAGGAATTATGAATGTGGATGAAGCGAAAGTTGCTTGTGCTGGATAGGAATGTTTGGAGGCGACTGATTTCGGGATGATGAAAAGAGTTTGTGCCACACCCTTTTGGGTACATGGCGTGATTGCGTATGTATGTATTTCGACGAAAGCTAAACACTCGTCTTCATCAGGTCTAAAACCTTTCGTCAAAACGTTGTTTAATAAAAATAATTAACAGAATTTAAACTTAAAACTATTTTTATATTAATAGTATATTATGTTACAAGGAGCAGAAAGCGAGCTTTATTGTTCTGAACCGGGTCGTAAACGTAAAAAGAGTAATCTTCAGATTTTCATGATCGGTATCCATTAAATTTATAGAATTTTCTAGGTTGCAGACGTTTCATCATACATCGTAGATACCATTCTCAGTGCTTGGTCCTTCAGTCACCAAGCATTGAGGATGTCATCTACGATGTATGGTGAAACGTCGGCGTCCAGGATAAATCAATGGTTGTCTAATATCTAATAATGCGATAAATGGTGTCTAAGTACTTTGTACTTGCGGTCAAGGCTCTCCTAGGGCTGTCGTACCAAATATGATGATGAAACGAAAATCGACGTGTTTCAAAATTTTTACAAAAAACTTATAAGTTCAGGTTTCATACTTTGACACACTATCAATATTATCTAACATAAATCTTCAACAGGGACGGACTGCCCTATCTGACCTATACACATTTATTAATAGTATTAACATTATAAAATTAATACTCGTTACAAAAAAAATTCTTGACAAATTCACTCCTGCACATGTAACAATAATCCTGCGATAATTTTTAATTGTTATTTTTAAAGAGAATATAAAAATATTTAATTTCCTCAAACTATGACTCTCCTTTTAACAAAAATATAAAACTATCAAAGCCATTTTGACCCTAAAATAGAAATATAAATTACAATCAGTAATCAGTTGGTTATACTTTGCCAAGTATATACCAAGCCCAGATATAGTCACACAAAGCAGTAGCTATGCAGGAGAATAATAGTGTGTAGTGTACATCTATTCCATCTCTCACAACAACTTCGAGTTCGTTTGGCATTGCTCAGCATAAGTAGCAACATTTAACGTTAGCTAACAAAACGGGCAACGAAGCAACAGCAATAGTAGTATCCTGCAAATACCGACACGAATTGCACAACAATTTATCACACACACACACAGAGAGAGAACAAACATCTAGCCACAGAGCGCGTATCTCTCACCCAACTCGAGTAACAATAAAAGACAAGGGGCACACACATGCATATCCCGGATAAGCATAATTTCATTATTAAAATAATAAATCTTTTTTGTGTCTGACCATCATAAATCATTCGGGTAAGAACGGCGGTGACATGCCCACGCTTAAGCACGCGTCGGTCGCTCTTATTCATTGCGGTTACCCATATATGCTTTTCGGGTATTTCAACTAAACGCGCAGCGATCGCTCAAATCACAATAAAACACACCGTTTTAGGTTAACTACGCATTTATGTTTTCGATGAAATGTCAAAGCAATAAGGCTAGTTTCGCTTCCGTGCTATTGATATTTGATAAACGACTTTTGGTTAAAAGTTTCTGCGCTAATATTAGAACCAAACTAGGCGATATTAAATTATTGGCTTTCATAAATAATGCGAAAATAAGTTGTCTAAAATTCCATATTTAGAACAAATAACTAAATTGAGAAAATGTACCTATATACAATTTATATAATGTTAAAAAAACAAACATCATAAAATAATTATTCCTGTTTACCTTATATAGTCTTTATATGTTCAAATATTTAGAATTTTCCTGGGCTTCGAACCATGAAACCGAAAAAAACATCATTTTTGCTGGAACGAAAACCGGAACTGAACCGAACTAAAAATATCGGTTTTTAATTCATGTTGAAAACATTTTTTCATTTTTTGTTTTTTGTGGACGAATACTCAGTTAATGAAATTGAAAGTGAAACTAGGGATCACTTTGAGGAAGGTGTATTGTTTGATAATAACTGTGAGTTTTATCGAACAGTTAAAAAAATGTTAAAAAGAGATAATTGCGTTTCGGAGCATTGACAGAGACGCACCATTCTGATGATGATTATCAGTTGAAATTGAGATAAGTATCAATTAAATGACGCCCGCACGCGACTAAACCAATTAATGACTAAAGATGCTTACATTAGATGCAGTTAGAGACAACATAATTCTATCATGCATGCCCATAATTTGCATGTGTTACCACAAAACTCTTTTGTAACAATATAAATTCAACATAAATCAACATTACGAAATCTAGAAATATACTTTATATTGTGCATACAAATTTTAAATGCTAACCATGCTTTTGAAACGAGCTGCAATTATTTGAACATTCACTGAAATATAGACAACCAACATTACTTTTATGCATTTTTTTAGTATCTCTGTTGACTTTTCTGCTGTATTGTACGAATTATAAAAATTCTAATGGAACACTAATAATATAATTATTACTAATTTTTAAAATAATGCTATATATACATACAAAAAGTTTATATAGAAATGAACAAACATTCATCTCATATGATAAAACACTCGATATATATAAGACATTTGAAATAAAAATAGCATTCTACCTTTTTTTATGTTTCCTCATTATTTTCCTCCTTAATTTGCAAAGTTCGTAAAATACACACGACTCATTAATAACCAACAATTAACTTAATAAAGACACACACACACTATTATACTACGTATTATTACTTAATTCTGGGCAAATATTTTGAACATTTAATAATCAAACAGAATTCTTTCAAACAAGTAAATTGAAACTATTAAACTAAACTTTATAATATATTTTGCACTATTAATTACTTATAAAACGATAACTTATATTATAATCGTTCATTAATTAACAAATCATTTGATCATCAACCATTATCAACAATTTGACATTTGTCAAGTTGTAGTAGGTTATGTTGCCTAGTAGCTTTAAATAATAGTTTATATATATTTTTTTTTAATCACTAAAAATAAAATTAATTTAAGTAATATATTTAAAATTGTAATATTTTTAATAAAAAATTAATAATCTAATTTACTAAATTAACATTAAAAAAAAATTTATTTCAAAATTATTTTTAATTCATAATATAAATATTACTTTTCATACTAAAATAAAATAAATTCAAAAATAAATTAAATGACAAAACTAGGGAATAAGTTTAACAATAAATAAAACAAGTAAATTAAATACAAAAACTTTATTTCCAAATAATCAAGTAGATGACTCACAGCGCCTGTAAAAATAAAAATTTTATTTTATCTTTCCAAATTCCAAATAAAACTATATATCTGAAATATATTTTAAAAAAATTCTAAGTATAATTGAAACCTTTCAAATATTTAAAATATGATTGATAAAAATCGATACTTATAGAACCCCCTGATTATTTTTACTCTTCCATCATTGTGTAGTTTCCAAAGTTTCGGAAGAATTTTAAAAGTGTTGCACATGTTGCAGAAAAATCTTCAAGTGACACCTGTAGCACACACAAATTATAATTAGTATTTATTAATTAATAACAATAATGAATGAACGTATAATAACAAAGATATTATGATAGAAATACATCTACTTGAATAAGAAAAAAATATTTTAAAAGTGTTAGTAAATATTTTTTATGAGAACTACATTTCGTTATTATTTGAGATAATAATTATAGTATTTTTTATAAACAAAATATATAATTGCATTTTTCTATATGTATAGTTGCTTTCTGTGAAATATTTTTTGTATATTTACCCGTTTCATATATTTTTCAAGTTTGTTGAATTTTTTATCCACATTTTTATTTTAATTTTGTGGAAAAAAATTGTAGTTTTTCTTGCCTTATTTTGATTATTTGATGTTTCCCGATTGCTACATGTGAAGTAATTATTTTATGCATTTGTATTTAATTTTCACTTAAAATTATTAGGAAAATGAAAAATACATTTCAGTAAAAATGTTTTTGCATACAAGGGATTTTTTTTTATATGCAATAAAAATGAGTAGAAATATTTTTATATTTATGTTTTTTATATATTTGTTCTGGGGCTTCGTATTAAACATTATAAACATATATGCTTTTATTATAATGTGCTTCAGCAAAAATTACAACAAAAATGAAATCATAAATCGTCGAATCTTATAACTAAATTGTAGAGAAAAAGTGCCTAAAGAAATAAATGAAATAAAAATAATAAGAACTATTTCCAACTATTAAACAATTATTATATTAGGTAAGTAAACTTGAAGAGATTCAAATACTTTACCTATACTGGCCAGAGTGAGACGTGATTTCCTTGTTTTGTTTTGCAAGAGAATTGGTTTTTGCCATTTATTTTTTGGCAAATAAATTTATTTATATAAATTATTTTTATTTTTGTACGACATAACACTACGTTTTATTGAAACGAGTATTTGTCTTAAAAAAAAAAAATTGTTCGGGTTGGGCATTGCTTAAGATGAGAGTTTTCTGAAAAGTATTTTCAACAACAAAGAAATAAAGCGATCGTATTTTTTATTAACGATCAACGATAAGTAAACAAATAAACGATAAAAATAATGAAATTAAAACATCATATTTGTATATTACAAACTAAATTAACAGAATATATATTAAAAATATTTGTTTTGAATTTACATGCAAATTATAACAGTAAAAATTCATAATTACCTTCCATTTTATTTTAATTAATAACATTTTGTAATTTATTATGTAGCTTGTTAATACAAACTTGCTGTTTTTATTAAAACAGCATAGATTTTTTGGTGGATCTTCGATATATATTTCTTTTAGTATATAACACAATTTTATAAAAATTGTACAATTACTTACACTTTCTGTTTGGTAATTATTTAACTTGTATTACTAATAATAAAATTTACAATAGAATCAAAATTGATTTTATTTATACTTGAAAGGGTTATGAATGAAAATATTAATTATTTTCAATAAAGAGAAAAGTATATAATAGATTTATATTTAATTTATAAATAATTGTGATAAAAAAATAAAATACTGTATTAAAATAAGTCAGAATTTTGGAGACAGACTGACGCAATAAAATTTACGTTTATTAAAATTATAATATATGTATTTTTGTTTTGTAAACGAATTAATTAAGGGTGATCCAAATTGATTGTCCGTAAAGTATCTTTTATCAAGATATTTTTAAAACAAATATTTGTTATCCTATTTTATTTTTATATTATATATTTTCTAATCTTGAATATATTTATGATATTTTTCGTTTTGTATCACAAATTTTCATTTTGGTAAATAAATTTCTAACCTCTGTACTTAATTATTTAATTATACATGCCTACGTGTTTTGTATATTTTTGGATACATCTGACACTGTCATTTGACATTAGCTGTCATTTTGTATTTGTTTAATATTATAAGTATAACACAGCGGCAAAGTAAAATTATTAAAATATTAACGAAGCAGCAGCACGGACAATCATTTTTAGATTACTCTGTATAACTTTTTTTTTAGATATTTTTTAGTTATTGTAATTAACTAAACTTTTGTCTGAACAACAGATAAACTTAACCCTTTATGCTCCAATATTGTTATTATAAGTAGATTCGAATTTATATTTGTTTTAAGATATATTTAAAAAGTTTGTACATGAATTTTTGTTATTAAAATTCATTTTTCGATAAACTGCTACTCTTTTGTAAAGTTTGGTGATTTATTAAACATTACCTAGAGCCTTTGGAGTTGAGTGCAAGGTTTAAAAAATATACGATGTAGTGAAAAACCAAATTTCCACTTGAACATTTTTGTCAGTCTGTCTCTAGTTAAATTTTTCTTATATTTGATTAGGGATTATTTTTTTGTCTGTTTTGACACAGTTGAATTGGATTTGGGATAAATTAATTCAGTAATTAGTAAAATACATATATTAAATAAGAATAAAAATACTGGATCATTGGAGCATATTTTAAAATGTATAATAAAACAGTAGTAGTAAAAAAGGATATATATTGAATGAAAAGTCTGTAGATTTTCGTAGTTTTTAACACAAGAACTATATTTGTTTTTTTCAGTTTTAATACATCATTCCGGACGTAAGTCACAAGACATACAACAGCCACTTTTTTTTTCATATTTTATTTATTTTAATTTTTTTCATTACCAGTAAATGTTATTATATATTCTGAGATTGCAGACAATGTTAAAAAATGAAAAACCCTAATGGAAATTAACTAATCTAAGGTATAATTTCATAATTTATCTATATATAAAAAAAAATCAATACACTCTATTTAATTAATTTATAATTAAATGACAATGACTGTATTTTATTTGACATAATACTTGTATTTATAAATATATATATATATAATAAATGTTCATCTAAAAAATAAATCTTCCAGTTAATTGTTACGAGGATAAAATTAAAACTATTCGTTTAAATATTATAATAATATAAATTACAACTAAAGCATATATAAATCGTTGTGAACAGAAACGTGGTCGTCTTTTAACGAACGCTAAATCTCTGTCACTTTGTTCACGTTGCGTGGTTCAAATGGTTAAGAATTATCTCATAATGAAATAGTCAACTATTTGTTTTAAAAATAATAATAATATTACAAATATAAAATAGAAGATTGGTAAAAACGGCAGTTACTAAGATTTTTACCAAATACACATTGTTTTTTTTTGTTTGTTTGTTTGTATTATTTTATTAAACTTATTTTAGTTAAAGTTAAAATCGTCTCGCCTGACCTGCGGAGTATGCATCCCTAGAATATCCTGTTCCTGAAACAATTTTTTGGAATAATTCCCAATTCCGTGTTAATTAAATTATTCGACTAGACAAGCTGCGATATAATTTTATTATTAATAATATAATTACATTAACAAAAGCGAGAGCATATTTTTCTTTTTTTTTAATATTTTGAATTAATGCCCCAGATGGAAGAAAATGTTGTTTTTATAATAATTTTATTCAAAATCCATACAATAAAAGAATCATCATATTTGTAGGAAATATACAATATTTTTTGTACTTGCCACTTAAACGTTTATAATAATAAAATAAAATGAGATATTCCTAGCAACAAAATACAATATTCTTTTTTTTGTCAAATTTGAAAAAACAAAAACACACAAACTCAGAAAAATGTCTTCTTATAAACAAAATAAATAAATACTTGAATAATGTTTATAATATTTAAATCAGGTGTTCTATTTTTAATAATTAAATCACTTTTTTGATCATCACTGTCTTCAAAGTAGTATTCCATGTCCATTGTTTTTCATGGCTTTGCAACTACTTTACCTTTTAAATTAATAAAGTATAAAAATTTATTATAAAAAAATTAGAAGAAACATAAATATATCTGCCCTAAACAAGTAAAGCAAAAATATTGTTTATATACAAATTCGTAATTCAATAGAATTATTTTATCATCCTTAGTAGGTATTTAATATTATATGTAATGAAATAAGTTTCTTTTCTGTAATGATATTTTTATGTCAAAGATATATGATTCTCTCTCTGATTTGAAATTGATTTTGTAAACATTCTTTGATAAATAAAAATGTGGTAGTGGAATTTTAATAATATCTGACTGACTTACCGTAATCCTGTTTTCCGTATCCACCACTGGCTGCGCCAGCATAGCCTTGCGCGTCTGAAATTAATCAGAAAATAATGCACTTAAAATATGCGTCCATCATCAACTAACTAAATTGTTATTTTGCCAACTTTTAGTTCCCAAACATGCAACTCATTTAAAAAATATATATATATATTGAAACTAAAAATTCTTTATTAAATTTTTATAATAATAAGACTTACGAAGTTAATATTTAAATACTGTAAGTTTTAATCGCAGTGAATTACAAAATTTGGAAAAATATTTTATTCACAATTTTGTTAACTTAGTTTAGTAATTATTTGCGTTTCACACTAATAAAATTAAAATTAAAAATTTCTTAACAACCGCTATCCTTTTTCAATTTCTCATAAGTTAAAATAAAACTAAATCCTGTCTCTCACATTTCTACGAATGAATAATATTGCTCAATCAAAATTGATCCTTCATGTTACCAATACTTAATTTGTTAATATCATGCATAGCTGTTAATTTATATTTGATTAATTCTCACTTTAATTAGTGGATGGTATTAGTATTATTCTGTCAATAAAAATCAATTTTTATCGTTGTTATTTAAATATCAAAATACACTTGACATAAAAGTATTGTATCAAACTTAAAATATTATTAATAGAAATAATACATGTCTTCTAGTTGAAAAAAATAATCAATTTTAACATGATACTTCATATATAATTATATAAAATCAGAGTTTTCCGGTATAATAATTCAAAAAATATTTATTTTCTAGCATTAATAAGAAGTGATAAAAGTCTACCGAATATAAGATTAAACAATGATAACATTTCTTATAACTGATCGATTGATTTGATTCTGCAGATTTGACCCGAGTTTTTCATCCATTTTTATCAATATCCGATTTTATTAACAACTTGTTCGATTAATTTTGAATCCACCTTAAAAAGGATCCAATAGCTTTAAAATTTAAAATAGTATTATTTCAAGTACCATTGGTGTATTCCTAATCAAAAGGTTTTAAAAATTAATAATTTACTGTTCGAAATAACGATTATTTTATTCATTTAGGACATAATTAGTAAAAACAACTCCAAATATGATTTCTCATAATTGTTACTTTTTATATAAATGGACGAAAAGTTCTCAGGTTATAAAAACAAATACTGTTTTAAATAAAACAACCAATTCCGATTTAGGTGTACATATAAAAAAAATAAAATAATAAGACTATAGAAAAAATAAACAAACCAAATTGATTTGAATAAGAATTTTAATAATACTTTTTTTTAATGCTTGTCCGCAATATTAATATCACAAAATTAATACAAAATAAGTTAAATAATAATGCTTTTTACATAAAAAACGAATTAATGAATACCCTCAAGTTTATAATAACAATAATAATTAAGATTTGCTAAATAACAACAACGTATCGTGTATCACTTGGCAGTAGTTGCGGACTTTGCACTTTTATTAGCAGTGGTAGTGGTAGTAGTAGTAGTGTAACTCATAGCAGACGGATAAGGTTGATAATAATAAAACGGGTAAAACGTACCATATTGTGTCGTTGAAGTGGCATAGCCCCGCGAATCATCAAAGGAAGACTGTGCTTGACTGCTGTATCCCGCTGAACTATTGTAACCGGCATAGTTATCCGTCGACGCACTGCCATATTGTGATGGATAACTGGAGTCGGCACCACTGCCCGGGCCATAACCGCCCGTTTGTCCGTAACTGTTACGCGTATCGGGTGCGCCCGTGGGATAACCAGAACTGACGTAATCGCTAGTATCGTACTGTGAATTACCACCGTACGGGGTACCCGCGTAACTTTGACTGTTGTAACCGCCCTGGTTCGGTTGGTTATAGGTTTGACTGTAACCGCCTGGTGCTGGTGTCGAGAAGTTACCGCCTTGGCCGGAATACGGTTGCGAGCGACTGCAATAAAATGGAGTTTAGAAATAATTTTATAAAAAGATATTTTTTATATATTTCTTCAAATGCATAAAATTATTTAGTTATTTAGTTTTGGGTTTCGGGACAATAAAAAATATATATGTACATATTTTTTTTATAAAAAAATTTACTAAACAATTTTAAAAAATAATTTATATATATTATTAAATAAAAAATACTTAAATAAAATCCTGTATTCACATCGAATTTCGAAAATAAAATATAAATGTAAGAAAATTAACAAATTTTATGTCAAAAAGATAATTAAACTCTATATTATAAAATCAGATAAATTCAATATTATTTATCATTTTGTTTAAAATTATTCGATATTTGGAAACATTTACAAGAAAACAATTTAGATGTAAAGGATTATATGTGAAAAGAAAAAAAAGATGAAAAATACCTTAATTATAAATAATGGGTCTATTCGGTTCATAACTATAAGACCCGTAAGTGTTACAAAAAATTTTGTATAGTAAAATAAAACTCTTCTATTTTTATCATTCATCTAATGTTGCAGATCTTACAAATGTGAACCGAATTTAATGAACAACAAACAAAAATTTGCTTACCCTGGACCACCTGGTGGTGGTGCACCATATCCATTTGTCGGTGGTGCATTATCGAATCGTGGCCGTTTTCCTCCCGGTCCACCTGTAGGCAACGAACCACCTCCCCGTTTGCCAGCCTGCATACCTCCTCTATCAGGACCACCACGTCCACGTGATCCATCAAAACCTCTTCCCCTCGGTCCACCACGATCCATTCGTGGCCCGCCCCGGCCACCTCGATCGCCCCGACCACCAAAATCGCCTCGGCCACGCATCACACCACCCATTCCCCGTCGCATTCCACCGGGTCCCCCGCGTGGTCCACCCCGATTCATTCCACCAGAGAGTCCACCGCGCGACATACCACCACGTTGACCGAGACCACCCGATTGTTGGTTTCCGTTATCGCCATTCGGTCCCGATGAGGGCGGACCGCCCGATTGCGATGGGAAACCACCACGGCCTCGCATACCACCACCGCGTGGACCTCCGCGCATTGGAGGACCACCACGACCACGCATCATTGGGCCACCACGTCCCATTGGACCACCACGGCCCATGGGACCGCCACGACCGCCTGGGCCACCTCTGCACAAAAGCAATTTCACGAAAATTAATTTTTGAATAATCGTATGCAAATTTGATACAAATTTGTCACGCTACATAGTAATTACGTTGAATAATAATGTAGAAATTTATAGCATAAATTTATTTTATCTTAATAAAATATCTATAAAGGTAGGACCCATCAGATTCCAATAATAAAATAAAAAAAAAACTTTTATAAAAATTATATTTAAATTAATCTTTAGGTTAAAATGCTGTATAAAATATTTTATTACAATGTTCCAAGCATATTATAAAATTGGTAGTGATGACAGTGAAGAATAAATACATTATTATTACATTCTAATTGCAAAAAAGATATATAATTCATATTTTTATACAGTTTTGTTTTTGTAATTTAGCACTTATGAAACCTACAATTTATTAACGCATTCTCCAATTTGGAAAATAATCTCAATATATTATCCTCAAGAAATTTCTCAAAAATTTTACATTACTACGATCAGACTTACGATGCAATTTTCTTCGTATCTCGAGAAACACATAGGATTACGAGATATTATATCTTTAACTAACGCTACGAATCTTAGGAGATGGGAATAGAATTGCAGAATGAACTGGTAAAATTATTTTTATATTCAAACATCTCAGCTGCTACTATTTGTAAACCAATTGACAAAATAAATTGCGCAAATATCGAAATAACCTAAACTATTTTATCAAGGTTACGAATCCGTGAATTTTTCCGCAAATAATCAAAGGCTATTGACCTTAATGCGCAAAAAGAACAAATACAAAAAAAGAGAATATTATCTCAGTTCAAATTATCAACAAAATATTAATTTCAGGTTTCAAATGTCAAAAACATCATCGATAATATTCAAATGGTCATTTAGAAAATACATTTTCCGCGAAAACGACGCGGTGAACGAAAAAAAATGGCGGGCTAACCCTAACCGCTATTCTCAAATACAACTACCATAGAAAATAATTAAAAAATGTAATTTACCTCATTCCAAAACCACCACGGCCTCTTGGTGGTCCACCAGTAGGTCCTCCACGACCGCCGCCGCCGCCGCCGCCCCCACGATTGCCTCCCCGGCTGGGGACTTGTGTATTAGAAGTTGGAGCTGCAGCGTCTGTCATTGTCTCTAATAACAAAAATACTCATTACATAACCAAATTTATAAATTACATCAAACAAGGTCGACATTTAACACGACCATGCATAATTCGAACATTTTTACATAATCTTTATATAACTAGAGCATGCCGGCCGCATAGGACTTGCTGATAAAATTTAAATTATGCGTAATTTTTTCAAATAAACGCGTTAAAAATGATATCTAAGCATGTAGAAACACAAAATCAAAAAGATTTTATATTAGTAAACATTACTTACATGTTTTATAAAAAGATATAAACTTAAAAGCTGAACACACTAGCTCACACAACAAAGAACAATTCAAAATGGACGTAAGCTTGGCGTCCGCGTCTCTAGTTCACTTCCTTCAGCTTCATGAAAACGGATGTGACTTAAGCGCATGCTCAGATTGACTTAGTGCTGCCATTGTGCGCAAAAGTTAAAACATCATATTGTAATTATCGTCAAAAGATGTCCCTGTCAACACCAATTTTCATAAAATAAAAATTAATTTGTACATATCAAAATTATTTTAATTTTAAACTAATTGACTTTATATTATTTAAATAAAGTTACATATGCAACATTTGAATATAATAATAATCTACTATAGCGAAGTATACCTATATTTCAATTCATTATACAGTTGTACTATTAATATAAAATGTTCTTTTATTTCTAAGAAATTATTTAAAATTAAAATAATAAATATCTTCAAAAATAACTTTTAAAAAATTCTATTATAAGAAGTACAAGAAAATGTAATTTAAAATTTAATAATATAATGTAATTAGTATGTACGCTTTAGAAAAACAGATCCGAATTCGTTACAATTTTTTAAACAGTAATTGTTTATTTGTTATACATTTTTATCAATTCCTGTATTTTGATAAACTAAATAAAAATAAATAAATTTAGTAGAAATACAATTAACACAGTATAAAAATAGTTTATATAAATAAATATATAAATAGCATTTTACACATATATACAAACATTTTAAAATAGAAGTAACTATAAAATATAATGTTTATAATATTAAATAAATAACAGTAACATTTATATTTGTGAACATGTAAATAAATATTTTCTTATAATAGTATTAAATAGTATAAATATTAAAATAACAACAAATGTTGCAATTCTAATTTGACTTGTAAAAACTACATATTATAAATAATATTTTTATTAAATTTTCTACAAATATAATATTAGTTTTAAAATATTAATATTTTTTTTTCTTCAAAACGTACTAACTTATATCCTCTATTATTATAATATTATGCTTTGTATCAAAAGAAACGTTTTATTAAACTTAATTTAAATATACAATTAAAGATCAATATTAAAAATTATATGTAAAATATACTTTATTTATCATATATCAAACATATTTTATACGAAATCAAGTCTTGCTTATTATGTATTTTAAAATATTAAAAAAAATTAATACAATCCTGTTTCGTGTATGTACGTATGCAACGTTCTATTTCTTACTTATTATAATCCTGGTCTAAGATGGATAATGTTTTTATTAAATTATCGTTCGTTACATTTTTTTTCGCAGTATTCCGGTATAAAATAGGGGTGGTATTGCGTGGAAAGTTTGAGTTGCTCCCACGTAAGCGTCTTCAGTATTTTGGCCAATGGTTCGCTCTCCAATCATTTTCACACTGAAGTAGTTCGGATCTCGATTTTCTTCAGTTTTTCGGTTTATTATTTTCATTAGAAAATTTGTAAGTAGCGATGAATTATTATTTCAAGTATCAATTAAATAAATCAGAAATCAAATTTATACTACTTTAATTTTAATAAGAATTTATATATTATAATTTATTAAAAGAAATATATAAAAATTGTAACTTGTTTTAACGTCAATTATTTTTCTTGTAGTGATTTGGAAATAAAATAAAAAATTATTATCCGAATTCTAAATAATTTTTAAGTGGAATACTAATTTTATAATATGTTAAAAATTATTTTGTTTATTTATGACAATTATTATGTTCATATATTACATTCAAAACTTCTCAAATTACATTTAAAAAAAAATTGAGCATTTTTTATATTAAAATAAAGATATTATGTTATTTTTCACATTCGTATTTAAATATGATTCAAATTTGTATAACTGAGAAATATTAGAGAATGCTTTCAAGTAGTTAAAATTAAAAGGCATGTATGAAGTGCATCATCAATGTAGACAAAGAAAAAGTCTGCATAAGGAATAAGAAAGATTTTGTGCCACATCCTTATGGATACATAAATAATAAATTTATTAATTATTTGATATTTATCTTTCAGACAAAGTTAGGATTAAAAGATATACTCTATTTTAGAACATTATATATTATATCAACTTTTAATAATTCAATTTTTTTACTGTGTCATTTTATAATTATACTCTTTTTGTCTATTTTAATATTATTTTCAATATTTTTTTTTGAGGTTTTCAGATTTTATAGATTGTATTTGTATAATTTGGTAATTTGTATTAAATATTTTTTTAATGGATGTCTGTTAATCGTAACTAATGAAGTATAAGTCAATCATTTTCAATCTAAGTATTTGAATGATCTGCTCATTCTACATAAAGTTTATATGTCTCGAATTTTTTATAAATTAGACAAACTTCAAGCATTATCATCATAAGTAATTATCACTAACTTATTTACTATAATCACAATAATTTTTCAGCAGCCCTGATAATTACGCCTCAGTATGGTCTCGTTTGTTGGCGAGCCGCGTTACGCGGCTTGGGGTAGCAGTGGTGTTCAAGCCGGAGCACTCGGTGGCAACATCACCGTCGTGGATAAGGTGCTACCCGATATGTTGCACATGATCGATCCGCACTGGTATCAATTCCCGCCCATGAACCCCCTATGGCACGCACTACTTGGTTTCATGATCGGCGTACTTGGATTCATTTCAATTTTCGGTAAAAATGACACTCATATGTGAATCAGAATTATGCAAAAAACAAAATCATCTAGAATGTAAATATATTCAAAGTAGACAGCATTATATAGTACTACTTCCTTCGGAATATATAAATACTTTAAATTAAGCGTGTACAACTTGAAGCAATATATTTTTAAAAGACAATGGCTTGTACTACAACCTTGATATAACAATTGGTTTAAACTAATACCATCATAAGATCATGACTAAATAAATGAACTACGTAAAACACTCTAAAACTGAGTTTGTAATACCAACCAATAATTTTCATACTTAAAGATAAAAAATTATTATTATTATTTTTAATTCTCGTTCTTACATTATTATGCTAATTTACAGAATATTTCTGAGAATAAAAATAAATATATTATAATGTATTGAATAATGTTTTATGTAATTAGTTCAAAATATAACAGATAAAACATAAAAGATGAAATAGTTGGATGATCTCTGACCACTAAGTACATTGAGTACCTACTTGTGTACCCTCAGATCATTGATTAAAATTTTACACACATTTTATTGTAATTAAAATTTGTGTTTTAGCAAATTCGTTCTAAATTAATCAAATATTTATAAATAAATCGTAAATTTCGAATCATGAATTTCAGTTATTTCCTATTTTTCAAAAAATTTCAATCAGAAAAAATCTACTGTAACTTACAAGAAAAAATATGTTTTTAATATACAATAGTTTGAATTAAGTTCAATTTCTTGTTTCCCCTTAAAAAACTTAGGCCCGTATTCTCACCGCATTTATAAAAGTGATTTTTGCAAAAAGTACTTTTGAAGTGTACTTAAATTTATTTATTAAGCATTTTATAATAGTTTATTTATATTTTATAATATCAAATATAATAAAAATAATCAAAAATAGAAAATCTATTTATATTTGATGAAAAACAGAAGTAGGAAGTTATTTTGAAATTAATGATAAAAGCACTTTTTCACGAAAAAGTGAGGTGAGAATACGGGCCTTAATTTCCGGAGATGTTTTTTTAAAAAAGTTACGATTCAAATAGCTGAAACATAAAACATTTACAGGTAATGGAATGGTAATGTACATTTTCAACTCAACGAAATCATTGAAAACTCCATCAAACTTATTAGTGGTCAATCTAGCAACGTCTGACTTTTTCATGATGTTAACACAGTCGCCAGCGATGGTTATAAATTGTTACTACGAAACATGGGTTTGGGGTAATATTGTTAAACAGTTTACTCTGTCGAAACTAATTTATCTAAACAATGCATAATCTTCAGGTCCATTATTTTGCGAATTATACGGAATGTTTGGCTCTTTGTTTGGTTGTATTTCGATATGGACAATGACATTGATTGCTGTTGATCGTTACAATGTCATCGTCAAAGGATTATCGGCAAAACCGTTAACGAAGAAAACTGCTACATTACAAATTCTTGGAGTATGGGTGTTTGCGACTACTTGGGTTATTTTCCCGTTCGTTGGATGGAACAGGTATCTATTGAAATCGTTTTAAAACGTACTTAATATCATTAATACTTAATTGAAAAATTATGGTGTTACTGTTAATAATACTAATATCTATTTTTCAGATATGTACCTGAAGGTAATATGACATCATGTGGTACAGATTATTTAAATAAAGATTGGTTCAGTCGAAGTTACATTCTTGTGTATTCGATCTTCGTCTATTTCTTACCACTTTCGATTATTATCTATTCATATTTCTTCATTGTACAAGTATGTTTTATTTGGTTTTCTATATTTATGATGTTATTACAGATATTGACATTGAAATTCCAAAATAACATTTTTCCTATATTTGCTTTTTATCAGAAACGGTTAGAACTATATTTTTCATTATTAATCGAAATTAAATTTTAGTATCAAAAATATTTTTTTCTATTAATATATTTCAATAAAATATAATATTTTATTATTATTTATTCAAGTAACAATATTTTTATATTTTGTATTTATATTTGTTTTTAATATATTTTAAGAGAAAAAAATTAAAATCTATCTAAAATATATAAATTTAGTTTGCTCAGAATATATAATCCTATGTTATACAAATACATGCTAATTGCTATTAGCTTATTATCTCTACATTCTATTTTATATAATTTAAACAAAATTCGAGAAAATTTAATTTAAAAAACATATATATATATATATATATATATATATATATATATATATTTCTTAAGATATTTACGGAAAAAAATTAAATATAATATAATTATTAACATAGTAAAGAATTTTTATATTAAAAATTGTACAGAACTAAAAACCTGAAGCTTTTTTGATATGAGATATAAAAATATTTTCTATGTATATCTCAATATATAAAATAAATTCGCAAATTCCTACAACTTATCTTTAAAAAGAAAAACAATTAATTTGATAAAGTTTGTAAAATATTCATTGTGAAGAAGTAAAACATTATGTAAAATTTGTATATAAGAAAAACTAATAAAAATATTGTTAAACAAATGCAGGCTGTCGCCGCCCACGAGAAAAATATGCGAGATCAAGCGAAAAAAATGAACGTTGCATCGTTGCGATCATCGGAAGCTCAGCAAACAAGCGCTGAATGTAAATTAGCAAAAATTGCTCTTATGACCATTTCGTTGTGGTTCTTCGCATGGACACCGTACCTTATCATCAATTATACTGGTATCTTTGAGGGCAAGAAAATTAGTCCTCTGTCTACCATATGGGGTTCATTGTTCGCCAAAGCTAATGCCGTTTATAATCCCATTGTTTATGGTATCAGGTAAGTGCATTATTTATTTTTTCCTTGAGTTAATTTTAAATTTGAAAATCTTTAAAGAAAATAATATTGTTAAAAAAAATTAAATATATTAATAAATAAATTAATTAAATATATATTTCTATAAAAGTTATAAACTGAATATTATATTTAGATTTATTGAAAAAATATTTGACGTAATAAGTTAATGGTTAATAATAATAATTGTTAAATAAATTTGTATATTGAAAAAACTACCCTAATCATTTTAATATCTGCTTTTATTATAAATATTTTATGATTTTCTAATAACAAATACTTTCAGTCATCCAAAATACAGAGCAGTTCTGATGAAAAAATTCCCCAACTTGTCTTGTGCACCACCTCCAGCAGACGATACAGTTTCTGCTGTATCTGGAGCTACCGCTGTTTCGGAAGAAAAACCAGCTGTGTAATTTATATTTGTCAAATTATTTCACCAGCGTTTCTTTTCTAAAATAGGTTTTATGACGACCAGGCAATGTTTTCGGGAAACGATTTTCGGATAATTGTTAATTCTAATATAGATCCCACCCTTTTATATTGTGTATATATTTAAATGTATCATTTGTTTTAGTAGTCGTTGATTGACTTACAAAATATTAAAGAAAAAACAATATTTTATTTATAAATAAATCCCAGCAAGCATGAGAAACTTTGTATTTATTTATTGGTTTGTAAATCTCTATCCTTTTTAATTTAATTATTTTTAAATATATTTAATTTGTGTGTGTGTGTGTGTGAATAGTAGCTTGTAGACGAAACAAAGAAATAAATAGGTTATAACAAACAAATGATTTATTAACCTGTATACATAATAAGGTACAAATATAACCACATAAGTGCAACCGATCTATTATCGAGACAAAAATAACAACTAATTAAAATTAATTATTAAAAAATAATACAATTATTTCATCATATCTATCGGTAACGTCCTACATACACCTTATATAAAACATTATGACGTTCAACAGATATATTAGTAAATTAAATACTTATTACAAATTAATACAATTATAATCACAAATAAATGTGTGTACAAACACAGAAATTATTAATAACATAATATAATTCATTAAACCATAACAATTTTCGATATGGGTGACGGACTATCATTTTCGTTATTTGGACAATCTATAAGCTCGGAATATCCACTTTCATCACTGCAAGCGGAATCATTTTCACCTTCCGATCCACTGCCACCATCTACATTATCCACATGGTCAAAGGTTCTTTCTACGTCAATCGATCTTTTTTTATAAACTTTCAGCGAACTGAAATCGGTCTGCGATTCGCCAACAGGTATCAGAGATACCTCCTCCGTATCGGGCACTTCTTGCGTAGATCGTAGACTATGTTTTAAATTGCAATATTTACGAACATCCGCGCAATTTGTCAGCCGTTCCAAGCTGGTGACACGTGCCAGCACAGTGCCGCCAACTTTAAAATCGGGTTCAGTCTTCTTTTCAGGTAGATCGGCATCGGACGTTACCGTACTGGCCGATTCGCAGCCGCTCGACAAAGAGCCTTCATCGCTGTCGAGGGGAATTAGATTAGCGGGAATTTCGCCACGATGGAACCAAGACAGATCGATGTTCTGGTCTTCGCGTTCGGGATGGAACGTTTCCGAAACTAGATCTTCAAGAATTCTGTTGCTTCGTTCGTCAACGGATTCTTCAATGATTGTTTCTTCGATTCGTTCAATGCGTTCAATGATTCGATCCATTCGTTCAGTCAGTAGTTTTGGTACGGTGTCCCTGGATTCGTCTTCCTGTTGATCACGAATTGGGTCCAAGTTTGCGGTTTCCGCCAGTCGTTGACGCAATGCTTGCCGTTTGTCCATCAATGCCGATGTGCTATCACAGTGTCTTAACATCTTAATCCTTCTGAATGCATCGCCGATATCTTCTTCTTCTTCGCCTAAATTCTCTTCGATTATCGTCAATTTCGGTGCAGATTTCGAGCGTTCTAATGGTGGACGATAATTTGTCGAGCCCGTGCTAAGCATGATCTTTCGCCTGGGCATCGATGGATTCTCGTAGACGCTGTTGACTAACGAAAGTCGGGCGTTCTGACGCGAGATTTTATCTTTTTTGAATTCGGCTAACGCCTGACTGAGACTAGTTCGGAGCTGGTTTTCGATTTGTTTCGCCATTGAATTGGACGAACAAAGTACGGCATGGCAACGTAATTCATGACGGAGACGACGACCTTCATGTCTGTAATAAAACATTCTCGAGTTAGAAAACGATTTAATTATTATAATTAACATTTATTTTCTAATTTGATTTTTCTATTATTTTATGATGATGACAATTACGAGTACTTGTTTCTTTAATCAATGTTGTGATTACGGTAATTTTCTCATTTGTTAAAATGCTATAAAATTCAATTTTATCTTATATTACGTTAGGTTTTTTTAGATACAAGTTAGACATATATAAATATTCAATAACCAACCATTAAAATTGTTTTCGAAAATTATATATTCTAATTACTGGAATAATTAAATTTCAACAAAAACTTAATTATACTTCAATTATTTAAATAATTGGTCGGCAACAAATTCTAAAAACATATTTTTTTATTAAAATCAAAATATGATAACAAATGTAAATATTATAATAAACAATCCACCATAGATTTTTATTAAAATTCTAAAAATTAGCAATAGTTTTGTATTTGTTTGTTATTGTAATATATAATAATAAAAATTAGTTAGTTAAAAACTAACCTGTACACCCAACAAAATAGCCGTGGAAATTGTTTAGGTGCAGTGCAGAATGTGATCCTGTTAGCCCAATATTCGGTGAGTCCATGATCCTTTGTGTGTGCTTTTAATCCACCACCACTAACGGTTAATTCCATTCGGACATCGGGACGAGACGATTGTGTATAATTTCGCCATAACGTTGATAATGGTTTCTCTACGCAACCTTCACCTGTAACAACGAAATTACATTTAGTTTCTTTGAAAAAAATATGCCACAGAAATATACATTCTAAAACATTATTTCTATATTAAAATAATACAGCTTCCAGATTGTAGTTCCTCTATATCCTCCTGAGACCGGGCGACCATTTAAATGGACACTCAGTTTTGGCTGCATATCTTTATAAATGTAGAATATTGTTTTCTGAGTCCCGTCGTCCATGTAAATGCACATCCTACTAGTGACATCTGTAGTGTCTATAACCTAATTATTTTTCTGGTGTTTAAGTTTCTTAACTGTCAAAAAGTGCAAAATGGCTAGTTTCAACCGCTGCACAATTGAATGTAAGTATTTAGTTTAGTTTGAATTATAAATTAACAACAATTAGGTATTTTAATATTTATGAATGGGGTTATTTTATGAATTTAAAATTATAATTGTACAAATACTTAGAGATTATATATTGTCGCGTAAATGTTATGTCCATTTAAATGGACGCCAGGTTTCAATGCCAAAATTTTACTATAAATTTTATAACCTCACTCAAATGTGTTTTAATTATAACTGTTAGTTCTATTTTAATTTTAGCTATTTTTGGCAACAATAAATATTTAGAAGTGGGTAAAGATGATGACAAATTACTTCAATTGTTAGAAGCAGATATTTCGGATTTGGAAATCCTGTCCGATGAAGAAAATGATCCTGATAGCGACGTGGAATTAAATAACGATTTAGACACTAACAACATTGTTGCGGATGAATTCAATCATGAAGAAAATGCTGACATAGAAGACACGTTTGATGATTCTGACGAAGAACCACTTAGTTTGGTAAAAGATAATTTATTAAAGGAGATCCAAAAGAAAAAGCTGCTCAGGAGAATGATGTGGAAAAAAACAGACATGTAAGATTCTTAATTAATTAGTTATTACAAATATGTTAACAGAAAATATTTTTAGTTTTGTTCCTCCCAATATCAATGCCGAAGTTATCCAGAATTCATTTCATGACAGAGGAATGTGGAAAGCTGAAGAATATTTAAATATGTTTTTTGATGATACAGATTTGCAAAATATGTGTGATTGTACCAATGCACGGTATGTTGAACTTAAAGGCGTTTCTCTAAAATTAACTTTAGCAGAAATTAAACGTTTTATCGGAATTACAATACTTATGTCATGTTTAAAACTTCCTCGAGTTCGTATGTACTGGGCAAAAAGTACGAGAGTAAATACCATCGCAAGTGCAATGCCACGCGACAGATATTTTATAATCAGAAATCACCTTAAAGTAGTAATAGATGCAGATGTTCCCACTGATATTAAAAAATCTGACAAATTTTATAAAATACGACCAATCGTTGAACGTGTTAGAAAAGGATGCTTACAATTACCTAGGGAAAGTATTGTTGCAGTAGATGAACAAATGATTCCATTTACTGGTGTTTGTGGAATGAAGCAATTTGTAAGAGGAAAGCCCAATCCAGAAGGCATAAAGAATTTTGTATGCGCAACTCCAAGCGGTCTTGTTTTAGATTTTTTATTATATCAAGGAAAAAATACTTTTCCTTGTGAAGAGTTTAAAAATTTAGGTGTTGGTCCATCTGCTGTTGTAAAATTAACGGAATCATTGACCGAAGGAACACATTTATTTTTCGATAGATATTTTACAACGATTCCATTGTTAGAATATCTTTTAGAAGAAAAAAGAATGCTTGGTACAGGAACAATAATGAAATCTCGCCTTCCAGCTGCAGTTCACTTAACAGCTGATACGGTAATGATGAAGATGGGAAGAGGGACGTCTGAACAAACAGTAAGAGAAGACGACAAAATAAATGTTGTAAAATGGTACGATCTGAAGCCGATACTACTGGCTTCTACTGGTTCACAAATAGAGCCTATTGATCAGTGCCGAAGATGGTCTAAAAAGGAGATGAAATACATTCAAGTACCAAGACCTAATATAGTTTTTAATTATAATAATTTTATGGGGGGAATTGATCTGATAGATCGAATGATTAGTTACTATAGAATCCAAACGCGAACAAAGAAATGGACTGTAAAGACAATTTTCCATATGCTAGATTTAGGACTTGCTAATTCTTGGATTTTATTAAAAAATGACAAAAAAAAATTAAACTTTAAAAATAAAGACATTCCTCAATTCTTAGATTTCAAAGTTCAAGTAGCATCAATTTTTCTGCAAGCTACAAATATTAATGAAGAACAAGGAATATCTAGCCCAAGAACTGTAGGAACACGTTCAAAACCTAAAGGAAACATATTGTCGCCTGAAATAAGTCAAAGAAAAAGTCTTCTTCACCTACCGGGTTTGGCATCGGAATTAAAAAATTCTGTAAGATGTAAAAATCCGCATTGTAACAGAAAAACTAAATTTTTCTGTGAAGCATGCAACCTTTTTTTATGTATTGGTGGTATAAATAATTGTTTCAAAAATTATCATTCCAAACAATAAATTTAAAATTTATATTATATATATAGACTTAAGACCCGCTGTCCATTTTAATGGACGGCCTTTTTCTTATAAAAAACAATAAAAAAAAAATAATCAAAATACTTCGTTGTCTTTATTTACCCACTCAGATCAAAATTCCAAAATTTAATAAAAATTGGTTCAGCAGTGCAGTGGGGGGTCTCAGGAGGATATAGAAACGTCGAATTTTAATATAAAATTAAAAAGAACTTCAACCTAAAGCTTTTTTATTTTAGTATAATGAGTTCTAAAAGATTTTTTACTATGTTATTATTTCTATATATTTATACAAAAAAATACACGTAATTTAAACTTAAAATAGTATTTACAAATTTTCCAAATTCAAATTGATTTTGAGTTCTAAAGTAAATCATATTTTGAAAGTAAATATTTTTCAAATGAAAATTGGTCATAAATGCAAGATTTGTAGTCGGAGTAAAGACCCGGACAAAAGTCCATATTCAAAAGCCGATATTTT
This sequence comes from Clivina fossor, assembly GCA_963966155.1. Classification (NCBI taxonomy): domain Eukaryota; kingdom Metazoa; phylum Arthropoda; class Insecta; order Coleoptera; family Carabidae; genus Clivina; species Clivina fossor. The sequence goes on along the minus strand of OZ014565.1, from coordinate 1,668,682 downwards.
CATATCGATAAAAGTAAAATGGTTAGTAGGCAATCTTTTAAAATAGTAAATACATTTGAAAATATTTATACTAGTTAGATTAGGTTTGATTGGAAAAAAAGATTAGTGATAAATCGTTAATTGCTTTTAGATATGAGTTTTGTCCTGTGAGATATTGTTCACTGAGTTTTAGTCCTAAAACCGCAAGATTATATAATAGTTAAAAATGTATTGTCCTGCAAAAATTGCATCTAAAAATTCTAGTGGTAAATACTACTTTCAAAAAAAACTAAAAAGTGCAAAAACTTAAAGGTATTTTTTTTCATTTTATCATTTTTCAAACAAAACCAATTACATAAAAAATGTTTATTTTAAAAATATCTTTTATTTAACGCAATATTTTAAGAGTGTCCCATCTTATATCTGTTGATCCTAAATTTTATTATTGTGTTCAAAATAAAATTATAAAATCTCCTTATTTATTATTTACAAAGAATCATAAGAAAAATTTGTTTTGTAAAAAATAAAAACTGCTTTTGTATTGAAATACAAACATTATATAAAAAGATTTGAGATAAACAACATTCCAGTTTTCCAGTTTTTAATTCAATTTTTTTTATCGCAAAATTATTATTTTTTTGTTCCAATTAATCTATTAAAGATAAACAAATTTATAGAATATTTTAAATTACGTAAGTAATGCAAAATATTATATCACTGAAGACAAATTTGTTTGAATGTAAAATTGGTTTTATTTTATCTCAATATTTTCATTCTAATATAATCTAATTCTTTTGTTCATTGCTAATTTGTCTCGCTATGTAATATTTTTTATTAATTATTAACATTGACCAATGTTATACTTTTAATTAAAATGTTAATTTAAATATAACAAAAAGTTTCAAAATATTTTTCTTTTTCAGACTTCTACCATTTTTATAATAAAATAACTTGTTTCTAAGATATTTATTTCTGAAAAATATTGATACATCTAAATATCAATATATTTACAAAAAGATACAAAAATATTCCGAATATTTCAGTACAGTTATATGATCTCTAAAAAAATAAATAAAATTTTAAAATAAGATCGTCTTATATTATAGAAAAATATTTTTTCTTTTAAATAAATACTACGCTCAAAAATATTTTTACGGTTCCATAAAATCCTTCTTTAAACATTGAAAAGCAAACACATAAAGTGTGCAAATAAAATATTTTCAAAAATTTACCACCAATAAAATTTACGTAAAATCTGTTGGCAATTTGAATATAAAAAAAATTGCATAAATAGAAACCTAAATATTTTCTTTATGTACATAAAACAAACAAGTGTAAAAAGTTATTATCAAACAAGCGCATTAACACATTTTGGTTTAATGGAAAATAGAAATTCTTGATTAAAATAAATTTTTTACTTAGAACCTTACTTACATTCGGATTATCAAAACAAGCTTCTTAACTGTCAATTGTTTTTAGACACAATTAAATTTAAATTTTCATAAAATAAATTCTTGCTTTTTGGAATAAAAGTATTAATTAATATATTAATTTAAAACCCAAGGTATATCTACAATATTATTTTTTTTAAATAAAATATTAATAAATATTTTGAAAGAAGCCTTAATGCCGTTTTGGTGCCTACATTGATGTATGGTAGTGAATGTTGAATTTAGCTACAAAAGTATAAAAGGAAAATGACTGCTGTGGAAATGAGATTTTTACGTGAGATATGTTATGTAACTATTAGGAATCGAGTATGAAATATATTAGTGTATGATGAGTATGAAATTGAAGAAAATGTTGTTGTTAAAGTTGCGGTGTTAGTCAGTTAAGATGGTTCGGTTATATTGAGCAAATGTTTTGTTAAAAGAATATATGTGAATATGAATGAATGAATAACAATGAATTTCTTTGAGATTCAAATTGGTAGAAATTCAATAGTAATAAAATTACCAATAGCATATTTGTTACAAAAGCATTGAAGAGACTTTCTTAGATAATCCAATTGAAGAAATCACTTCAAATAGTTGTAACCCAAAAACTTATCGCAAAAAAAACCACGTTATTTTTAGCACATTTTATGTTGCGATACAAATTTTACGAGTAAAATCAATTCAGGTTTTTACTAGTTAAAGTGTTAATTATTAACTATCTTTTGTAAACAAGTTTTATTTAAATTTATTTATTGTATTTTCACCTAAAGCAGTTGGTACTATTTTTAATCATTTCAAGCTATCTTTAGAATAGGTAAATCAATATAAATAATGAATACCGTCGTCGGCTCAAATAATTTTAGTAAAATATGTGTTCATTTAAATGTAATTGCAAATAAACCAAAATACACCATTTATTCTGTTTGATTAATATTATTAGAATTTTACAAATTCGCAAATATGTATTCAATAATTTTAATCATAGTAAATAAAATATAATTGTGTTAATAAAATAGAAAAATTTTATTGCAGATTAAATAAAATATGTCAGTTTTATGTGTATTTACTTATAGATTTATATTTATCATATTTAGTATTAATTTTTTTCGTAAACAATATATTTTTATAAAAAACTCAATGACGCATTCCTTCCTTCTATATTATATACTAGTATAATGCCCGTGCTTCCCTAAGGGATTCACTACTTTAAACCCATTTTAAATTAATTGCAATTTTTGGTAAATTTTTATTGTTTACAGTAAAACGTTCCTCCAAAAACGACTCAACTATTAATAAAACTTTCATCAAAATATGTTCCGTGGATTTCAAGTTTAAGCAGAGTTTTTGATCAATTTTCATCATTTTCCTGCGGCTTACGCTGCATTGTCTTATAGTGAAAAATGTTTAAAACGCTTGCCTGCGGCTCACGCAGACTTACTCCCACTTTTGGATTTTTTCTATCATTGTTGTAGTATTACATAGCTCTGTGCTAAATTTCAACTTTATAACTCACTTCCAAGTTGAATTTCAAAACTGGACAAACATACACATACATACATTGTGCTTTATATGTTTAGATTACAAATTTTTTAAATTGTTTAGTTTATTTTTGAAAATTGACAACTTTTTCTTGCAAAGAGGAAAAATTCTGACTATATCAATGACAAAATTAAATACATCTGCTGTCAAATTATCAAAAGCATAAATGATATAATTTCATTTAAACCATAAATAATTTGTATTTTTAGGTTTTATTAACTTTTTACCATAGTTAGATCATATTTCAATTTATTAATAGTATAAATATACATAAAATTGTAGTGTACTTTAGAAATATGTCGTATAATAATATTTATTTTTTTATATGACTAATAATTCAATTTTTTTTACTTATGACGTCAATGTTTTTGCAAAAAATAAACCTATTATATAATAAAAATTATGTATATATATTCGCATATCAGTTACTTTCTACAAATATTAAAGATAATATACATATCTATAAAAATAATTCAAAGCTATTTCAATACTAAAAAAATATACTGTAAGTTTGATATTTTCAATTGCTTTATTTTCACAAAATTTTACGAATGCTATTAGCTATTGTTTTTATAGAAATATATTTAAATTTTTACATTAAATAGTTTATTATATTGTATATTGTGTATTGTACCTATAAATTTATTTTTTACAAGTATGAAATGAAAAAAAATGAGCGGTAAAATTGAAAAAAAAAATGTTGCAAAAGTTGATGTTAGTCACTTCAGATGCGGTTCAATCATCTGGAATTTCTAATAAATATTTGGTTAAAAGAATAATACATGTGAATAATTCTGAAGGTATACATTTACGTGGACGTCCGGTAAGTAGGTGGAGTAGTATGACGAGAGAGTGGCTTGTATGAGCGAAAGTTTCCAAGTAGTAAGAGTAGAACTAGAAAAGCATGTATGAGATAGGTTAGATGAATGTGGATGAAGCTAAAGTTGCTTGTCTGGATAGGAATGTTTGGAAAGAATTGATTTCGGAATAGTGGCAAGAGTTTGTGCCACACCCTTTTAAGTACATAACTGGAGACGTCAAAACATTAAAACTTTCCGAATTTTTTGCAAAAAGCCCCTAAGCGCTTCATAACTTTTTTTTTGTTATTAATATTAATATCTAAAAAAAATATATAATTTCCATTTTATTGTTTCAAATGTTAAAATTAATAAGACAAATAATATATTCCAACTTTTTTTATATTCTGTTTATGTTCAATTTTATTATTAATAATTTGTTATTGACGAATTTTTTTTTTTAATATATAGATTTTTATCATCGACAAAATTAAATACAAGTAGCAGTTGAACAATCATTGTAATATTGTTTTAACTGTCATGAATAATTTATCATAAATATAGTTTTTTTATTACAAAAAAATCATTAAAAAGTTATTACAATAATTATTTGTTCATCTGTCACTGTTGCTTATTGTAAGTAATAAATATTGTTAAATTCGAATTTTATTATTAAAATAATTTAATTCATTCATTAATAGATTTAATTAGCTACATGTATGGAAAATTATATTAAAATTAGCAAATAAAAAATTGTATATTTTTTTCGTCGCCCACATATTAAAGTGAATAAACTCTTATTTTTTTCTTTATTTAATTTGGGATATGTTTTGTAGCTAAACAAAACTTTACACCTCTGATATAATTTGCAAAATCTGTTATGAAATTTGCTATAAAAATTTATTTATATTGTTAATTTATTTATTAAAGTTGGCTTTTCATTTTTACATTAGGGCTAAAAACAATCGAAGAAGTGTATAAAGAATTACAATTTTTCACGAATCGAAAGTTTGACAACAATCTCATTAGTGAAAAACACTTTATGCTTGAGTACCATATAATATTTTTTCTATTATCTGTAATTAGAATGAACTTATACAAACATCAAAACATAAAACTAAAATTCGATGTTTCATATTAACAGCAGATTGATAAGAGAAGCAATAATTTTTTTTAAAGAAAACGATAACATCAATCAGTAACTGATTTATATAAAATTTGGCTTCCATTAATTAAAAATTTATAAATTTTATAATCTAGTTACTTATTTTGTTACCTAGTAACTTGTTTATGTGTTCTATTTATTTACTGTAAATGTCATTTGCAACTTTTTGTTAATACCAAATTGTTTTCAAAACAAAACTTTTAATTACACCTGACATACTTTTGAGTATAAATGAATATTATTTAAAAAAAATGTATATTAATTACTAATTATTTGTTACATAAAATAATTAACACAATTTTAATCTATATCAATAACCAATCGATATTTTTTTGCAAATGAAAATCAGTTATTTCTTTATTTTTTTTTTAAATTAGTTTAAGAATATTTATTCAAATGAAATAGCAACAAAAAATTAAAAGATTTCTGCTTAGTATTAATTACTTCTTTTAGTTAATTTATCAACAAAAACCTGATTTAATTTACCATAAAAATATAATTTAACGAAAATAAGTTTTTTAGTCGAATAAGTCAATTTTTTTTGTGTCTAATTGTATAGTTTTTATTATTATAATTAAAGTTTATCAAATTTTTGATACAAACAAAATATTATTCGATGATGACCGGCACGATATATTTGTACAAAATTTTAAATTTGAAAAAAAAAGTATCGCAGTCACCTATGAAAACGCGTTCGTCAAGGCCAACGAGATTTTTTTGCATGTTTGTTATATGGGTGTTTTTAGTGTTGTACATTTTTAACCAATTTTTTTTAACTTTTTTTGGTCAAATATTTTAATTTTTTTAATCTAATATTTATTTTGTCTCTGGTACACATGTACTAAAACTGTCATGTCCAAAATTACTAACGAACAGCGGAAATTCATTAATTATTAATTTTTATTTTCCTTCTATAGTTGAATAAACTTATTAAAAATATGAATTTTTAAAACAACAATAATTATTATAAAATATTTTTCTTCAAGCGTATCATAATATTAATATTACGTTACCATATTGCCTATGTAGAAAGAGGTCATTATGTTACTAGTATAATAATGACATTATTATACAGCAGTTAGTTACTATATACATTACTGATGACAGCACCAAACATAACTGCCTAAAACGTCAAGTGTATTTAATCTGACTTTTTAAAAAAAAAAAAAGATAACATCAATTAATGTGACTATAACTGATTTAATACAATTTGGCTTCCTCTAATTACCTAATAATATATAATAATTTTATAATCTAGTTACTTATTTTGTTAGCTAGTAACTTGTTTCTATGTTCTGTTTATATATGATGATGATGACCAATATTAATACAGAATTAAATCCTACAGAATTATTTTAAAATATATTAAATTCAATGTTACCAGAAAATAATAAAATAAAAATTACATCTTTTAAATAATAGATTCATTTAAAACATACAAATTTAAATATGTTTAAGTAGTTAAATTTTGAAAAAGAAATTTAAATTTCATTATTTAAGTTAAGTAATTTATTGTTTATGAAAAAGATTTTTATCATTTTCTTTTACGTTGGAGATTTTAATTAAAAAAAAATAATACAATGTATCTTGTATAGTTGAAAATAAACTGTTTATTGTTGTTTAAAATATAAAATAATTACACATTAACAGCGTAAATATTAGAAAACACTGTCATTTACTTTCAATTTTATCGCACAACTTGTAGAAATACATCTTTTATCTAAAACTTTACTTGTATTCTGTTGCTTCGCACTTATTATTTTTACGTACATATTATAATTACGTTTTAAGATAGTAAAATTATTTCTAGAACTTATTGTTTTAAAATTAAACTGTTTTAGGTTTAAGTTCCGTTTCATTATTTATTTAAAAACAATATTTCGACAAAGCTCAACGCTCATCTTTATCAAGATAAAAAAATACTAATTAGTATTTTTTTATCCCGATGAAGATGAGAGTTCAGTTTCGTCGAATTATCGTTTTTAAATAAATAATGAAACAGAATTTAAATCGAAAACAGTTTAATTTTAATTATAATTACGTGTTTAATATGTTTTAAATAATAACTTTAAACTGGTTTAGACAATAATTTTAACGCTTTTCGATTTTTTGCAATGTTAAAATTGTAACACAAATTATGACGTACGTTTATATTAATAACAGCTAATTAATTTCTAGGTAATTTGGAAAATTTAGTTAAAGGTAAGTGTTTATTTTCAATTTAATTTACTGCGTCAAAAGTTTTATTATTATAATTATTATAATAATTTTTATATTACTATAATTTATAAATTTCTTTTAAACTTAACCAGTTATTCTCTACATATTTATTATAATTTGTGTAGAATTAAATTAATTTCACTGAAATAATAAATATTTAGTTTTTAGTTGTTTTATCTAAAAAAAAATTATAATGATATTAGATAAAAAAATCTAATGAAAAAGTAGATGATTATTTTATAAGTTTGTCGAATATTTACCTACTCTACATTCATTCATTTTTAGATGATTTATCTAAACTTAATTTGAAACAACAATTAAATTTCAACTAATTTGTATGTCGATAAAAAAGTAATATTATTGGAAATATCATCAAATTAATAATAAAAAATGTTATAGCAAAAGTTGGTGTTAGTCCGTTGAGATTTTTTTATTCCATAAATTTATTTAATAAGATTACTACAGCACATTTTTGAATGCAATAGTTAAATTTTGTCAATTTCAAGTATATCTGCAAGAAAATTCGAAAACTTTTCTAAAATATATGTATTAAAAATCGCAAACTTATATGCATTATTTCTAATAATATTTCTAATATATAAATTAACAAATTAATATTTACATTTGTAATTACAATAATAATTATTACATTTATTTACAATACTTGTCAACTAAGTATATCTATTCAGCCATGCCACTTATATATTTCAAATAAAATGTATAAGTATAGAACATAAAAAATTTATAATAACAAAAAATTAAATAATTCTATTTTTATTATTTAATATTTTTGTGCAATTAATTTAATACTATACAAATTGTACGAAATAATAATAAATAGTATGTAGATTAATAATATTATACGTATAACAATAAATATTTATTGATTGAAATAATAAACAAATTTCTATTAGATTTTCTTTAATTTTAATTTAATACTGTAATATTAAATATGTATACATAACACTAGTAAAAAATAATTTACTACATTTATAAATAATTCCCAAACGGATGTTTTCAGAACGCATACTCATCAGAGTAAATACCTAATAAAAATGCATAGTTGAATGCATTTTAGCAAATATGCACTAATTGCTCTCCTCCTCTGCTATAAGGAAGCATGTTTAATTTTGCTTTATATTATGTTTTGATTTAATTATATTTAATTATACGCTCTCTTCATAGGATAGGATAAGCTGTCGTTTTCTGTTTATTCTGTATTCTCTTTGCGGTTGTTATGTAAATGTCATTAAAAACGCAACAAGACAAAAAACAAGAAAAGAAAGAAAATAATTTTACTATATGACAAATATTTAGTTAAAGATGAAGTTTTTATGTGTATTTGCGTTTCAAGTTAAATAGATATATAATAAATTCATAGTACAGGGTGTCTCTCTCATGGAAAACTAATCAGCTATTATTTTAAAATGTATGCAGTTATTAAAGAAATAAAATTACAATGGCTTTCACGGCTGGTATCCATTGAATTTATAGAATTTTCTGGGCTGGTATGCCATGATCGATTTAACCTCGTCGCAGACGTTTCGCTATACATCGTAGATGGTATTCAAGCGTTGAGGATGCCACAGAAAATTCTATAGATTCAAATAAAATTACGTTGGAAATAGAAAAGTCTGTAGTTTTTAATGGATATAAACAAAATTTAATAAAATGTTTGTATATCAGTTTATTTTATTGATGAAAAACACATCTTTCTATGGTTTATTCTGCATATTATATAAAGTGTACAAGTTCGTAAAAACTTCTAAAAACAGTTGCCTAAAACATTGTTAATTTAATTAGTGGTTAACTACGCGATTAGACTGTCAAATGTTTTAGAAATGCCTGATAACTTCAACTGATTCAGAAATTGGTCTACGTACTTTATAAACATCAATATTTTTCACTGGATGAAGCAAAAGTTGCTTGATTTTTTATTATACTGATAAATAAATTTAACTTGAATTTATTTCCGAGTTAGAAGTTAACCTCTGATTATTATCACCAAAGTATAAATCTTTGAAATAAAAAACGTTTGAACAACCCTAAACTCTAGATCAACTTTTTGATACAAAACAAAAACTAGGGTAGCTCGAATCTAAATTTAGAACCGATGTAATCTTCAAAATTATACCTATAAGAATATCCGTAAACTTTCAGGTAGCAAAAATAAAATTCGAAAAAAATCAAGTGTTTTTCCATTCTGACTACCACTGCATTTTAAATTTTCTGATGCAAAAAATTCAACACAAATTTAAAAAAAATCTCAAACATAATTTGTTTAATCATGCATGTAAAAATTTCTGTTGTAAACATCATTAAAAATGTTACAAATATTAATTGATTATAATGGTGCCTGATAAAAAGAAGAAAAATTTAAGGTCGTCGGGATTTTTTTTCTTTAAACAATTTGACTGGGACAAAAATGATTTGATAAACAACTTGTCACATAGATATTTATTCAAATTATTTATTAAGATATAATTATAAATAAATTATAAGGTAAATATACGAACGATAAATACTACGTAATTATGATGAGCATGTATGATAATTATTCTATAATAGATTTGTTACTAAGAATATAGTGTAAAAATAACTGCAGCTATATGCGAAACATAAAATTATATATTAAATTACTTAATTAGTAATAATAATAGATAGGTATATATATATATATATATATATATATATATATATATATATATATATATATATATATATATATATATATGATAAATATCGATTTAGTGAATCAATTGAATATTATTAATATTACAAGTTCATATTTAATATTTTAAAGTTGACATTAATTTATTTTCGATTTCCGCCAGAATATGTAATTTTTCATTTTATATTTAGACTTCAAAAATGTTAATTATTAACATTGTAGATATTACAATAAAATGGCGTTAGATTATAGTTCTGCATTAATATTTATTAATAATCGATGTTTCGATGAACTCAACGGCCGGCTTCATAAGGAAAAATGATATTTATAAAGAAAAAGATAATATCAATCACTGTGAAGGCACTGAGTTAAATAAAATTTGGCTTACGTTAATTAAAAATCTACAAATTTTGTGATCTAGTTACTTGTTTGTTACCTAGTAAATTGTTTCTATGTTCTGTTATTTAATGTAATGTCATTTGTATCATTTACCCCGATGAAGACAGGAGTTGAGTTTCGTCTATCGGTTATAAATTAAGATAAATAAATTAATAATTAAGATTATAAATTAATTTTAATACAGAACTTGACCCTAAAGCAGATTTATTTTATATAATTAGTCCTGAAAGATTTTCTACTACGTTTAATAAATACTAGAAGTATTTATTATAAAGACTATAATACATTTAACTCAATGTAGTTTATAATTTCTAGAATAAATGTAGAAAAATTCAATTATCTTAGGTAGTTTGATCCATGTTCTAGTAGGAAAAAAAATTTCCATGTTTTCTTTACATAATAAATTTTTATACTTTGATACATGTTGTTTATAGATAAATATATGTATACAGTTAAATGTAACATGTTTTCCATGAACTTGTAAAACGTTTTTTGCAATGATAAACATGTTTGTTTTCAATTTGAAATTTTTAATACTTCCTTATGCTATGATATTAGTTCCTGTTTGCAAAAATAAAAACTGCCAAATTGGAGAATTTTATTTCATATGTTAATTATTAAACTAATATACACACAGTAGAACTTAATATCTAACAATATATCAAACAGTTTGAATATAATCAATGTAATATTATCAGCTTGAGCTTATCTTCAACATAATAATAAAAAACTTTTAAAACTCATTATATTAAAATAAAAAGACTTTAGGATAAAGTGCTGTATAAATTTTAATTAAAAATCGACGTTTTGTCGTACTCTACGTATATCATCATCAGAAAATATTATATAAATAACATATTCAACAAATAAACAGAACATAGACACAAGTTACTAGGTAACAAAATATGTAACTAGATTACTAGATTATACATTTTTTTATTGTATATTTCATTTGCATAATTTTTCCTAATGAAGTTAATTGTAAAGCCTTTTTATTTTAATATAATAAGTTCTGAAAGATTTTTTTTAGTATGTTGTTATTATTGTAAATCTACGATAAAGATGTTCTATTAAAGGCCGAAACGTTTGAATTTCGAATTAAAACAATATATCTGAGATATTATTATATGCACTGTAAAAAATTTATGTAATTTTACATGTAATTTATATGTACTTCATGTTTTGTGAATGTAATTTTTCATAAAAAATTTAATATTACGTAAATTATTAGAGTAAAATTACAAAATGTCATTTTTACTGTTACATAAATTTAAGATAAATTTTTTACAGTGTGACTATTTCTCATTTAGATTCTCTCGCCAACATATTCATTTAAGTAACAATTTTAATATAAATCATAGATAATCAAAACAGATAATAAAATTACAAAACTCTCGAAAAATAAAAATTAGTAAAAGCGTTAACAAAAACAATTAACAAACAGCATAAATAATTATCAAAAAAATTTCTCAACACTTTTGCCATTTCCTTCCGAATCTCCCAACCTAACCTAACCTAACCTCCAAAAACAATTAAGTTTACCGGACGTCCAAAAAAAAACAAAAAAGAAAACGAATTTTATTTTTGTGTAAGTCTACACATTGCATCTGTATGTCGTAATGTCGTAATCTACATACGCAGGTTCTCAACCATGTAATGGCTGAAACATGTAGCTATGTAATTATTCTGTGTAACTAACTGACAGATTACATATGTTTTGATTTGACAGTAAAGAGAAAAAACAACTGACTGCACCAGAAGCTGATAGGACATCGATGTAATGCGCATTTGTTTTTTTATTGTTTTATACAGTCAATATTGCAAAAAAATAAATCTATAATAATCACCAATGACAAAATTCCATAATATTCTTTATTTATCTAGCGTAAAATACGGAATAAGTACATATTTATTTGTATTATATAAAATAACCCTGTATACTTTTCGAATTTACAGTATTTAGTAACAATTTAAGTTGAATGAAGAAAAACTATATAATTAGTTTGTCATGTCGAAAAAATTATTACCTTTAATTTGCATATATCAATTCTAATTTACGTTGATCGACGTATATGTTATTTGTGACAGATGTATTATTTAATTAGATATATATATTTTCGAAATGCTACAAACGTAACTTATTATCAATCATCCTAATTATACGAAATATTTCTAGAAAAATTAAATTATTAATACTAGAAAATAAATATTTATTTTTACAAAAATTAAATAATTATAATTTAACTAATAGATAAGTATATGGGTAACAAATAACTTTTATAAGAGTAAATCAAATAATATATCGCAAGAATATTTAATAATCAATTTTTTGCAAAATTATTAGTATTTTTGAAGAGTTTTTCTTTAACTTTTTAATTTTTCTCTATCTATAAACATAAAAATTACAAACTAACCTATTTATCAGTAGTGTGAAGTATAATTATTAATAATCATTAATCATTATAGCTTTTTTCTAAGTCAGAAATCATATTTTTCAAATTCACACCACTCCGTTAATAATCATCGGAATGGCATGAATTTTGGACTACTAAAAAGCATATTTCATTAGATTTTTGGTGATTATTATGAAATATTTTTAAAGTGAATACAATAAAAATTATATCCCAAAATGTCTAAAAAGGCAATTTTCCCATTTAAGCTAAATGCAAATTTTGAGCCTTCAACAGGCACGGGTTAATATGATCTGACAGGTCTGGGAAGTGTATAGACTTTTTTATTTATTTGGAGTAATTTTGGCAGGTGCGAGCAACAAATTTCCGACTTTGCCAAAATAAGAACCACCCCAATTATATATATAATATTATGGCGTTTACTATATCAAAACGTCGAATTTTAATATATAATTTGACAGAATTTCTAGCAAAAGCTTCTTTATTTTAATATAATTAGTTCTAAAAGATTCCTTACTATGTTGGCAATCGATATTAATTTTTTTTTTGTTGAATTGTCAATAATATTTTTATACGATTGATAAACTAACAGCAGATTGTTAACAAGTAATTTCATATGAACCGTTAAATATAATATTAAAGTAGTTAATGCTTCGATAAAATATGTATACGGTACGGTATATGTTTAAGCCCATTTAAAAGTAAAACTGACTATACCAGCACGGGTTAATATTAAAATAAATGACTGTAACTTTGCATATCTTATTTTTTGCATTTGAATTCAGATTAGGGGGTGAGATCGAAGAAATTCCAACACTGCCAAAATAACGACCACCCTTATATATATATATGTGTATATATATATATATATATATATATATATATATATATATATATATATAATTATTAATAATTAACAAATTTGAAAAGTTATCCTACAATATACCAGACTCATAACAACATCAAATATTTTATCTATAAAAAATATTAAAGATAATAAAATATAAAACTACAGATTATTTCCAGAGAAAGTGTTTTTCTGTAAGCAGAAAGTGTTGAATCAGTATGAAAACAATAAAAAAAATAGATATCTGTTAAATAGACACAATTCTTTAAACACTGGAGAGTTTTTAACACAGAAAATACATTAATTTTTACTTATTATCAAAGAATAATATCACAATTAATTGTAACAGCTACCATTGTAAATGAACTAAATAAAGATTAATATCGTTCGTTAGAAAGTCAGATTTTTTTTTGTCTTGTGGAATTATTTATTTGATTGTCTGATACGAATGCCATTTTAACTTGAAATGGAAATTCAAAGATATATCTTTGATCTAAGAATATTAATTCTATATGTGAAATGTTTTTGATATATCACCTGAATAGAAGTTAAAAATATTGTGCAAAATTGCAGTATATATTTCTTAAATAATTGTTATTCGCGGTTAATTATTAATTATCGCTGACATAATAATTAATATTAGACTGTTATTAATATTTTACCATAGATATAAATAAATTATTTATAATCAAATGAATTTCAGTGAAAGTTATAACAAATTGCAGATAATTCTAGTTTGGAATTTACATTTATTAAAATTAACTTAAAAATAAAATACACTTGTTTTGTATTTACGTACTTTCAGTGTATTTATTCATATTTTAATAATAAAACATAATATTTATTGTATATTTTGTATGTATGCAAAACATATCTTTAAAATAAATATCCAACTTTTAAAACAATAAATGAATTAAACAAAACTAGTAAACAAATTAAACATTACTGCATAATAATAACAACAAATGAAAATATATTATTTATAACTTTTTATTAACTCATAAAAGATAATTAACTAGGTGATAACTTTATTCTTTATCTGTCAGTCTAAGTGTCAAGTTGTTAAATTATATTAATAAGAGTTTCGTATTATGTAAATAAGCGTAAATAATTTCTATATAGTAGGATAATAATTTTTCGTAATTTAAAAACAAAAATCATCATAAAAGATGTCGAGAGAGAAATAACTATACAATTTAGGAAGTTAAAGCAATATGAATAAATTTTCTTACGCAACCAAAATATAGAAAGAAAAAAAATTTAAGTACATAAAAATATCTAATCTGTCCTTGAACTTGTTACCTTAGCCATCCAATAAAAATTTTCAAGGTGCCTTCAACATTTTTTTTTTTTATCTTTAGTAGTTTTATTCTTTTCGACTTTTAGTTTTATGTGAGAGGACACAAGATATAGAATTATTAAAATTTAAAAAAGAGATGTTCTAAAGTTATTTACTATATTTGACTGAATAAATATACTAAATATGCTAAATTTAATTCTCATTGAAATTACATTATTAATATTTACAATTGCTAAAGATAAACAAAGGTATTTTTAATATGTAAATATGAAAAACAATAAACTTTGTTGATTTCAACAAAATTTCAAACTGCAAATATTATAAAACATTAAATTATTTATTAAGATTTACATATTTGAAAGAAAATAACAATTTACATAACATACGTACATAAACAATATACCCATAAAAGTGTGTCACAAATTCTTATTATATAAACAGAAATTCATTTCCGTCAAACATTCCTATTCAGATAATCAACCTTTGCTACATTCACATTCATAATACCTCTCATATTCTAATTAATTAGAAACATTTATTCACGCAAAACACTCTCAATCATAAAAAAATATCAAATTAGATTAGAGATGTCGTTAAAATGATAATTATTGGATATATATAGAAAGATTTCTTAAAGAATCCACAAATTTTTAATTTAACGAGCCGTTATTTTTAACGGAAATGTTCATGTATACGGAGGTTAGAAAGATTATTAGAGTTTACTATTAAAATTCACTTGATTAATAATATTCTAAAATATTAGACTAAAACTGATGCTCTATATTTTAATAGTAATATTAGTGAAAGGTTAAAATCTTAATGTTACGTGATCAAAAATTATAAATTGGTATAATTACTCTAATTTTTACGACTTTATACCTACATATTTTTAAACATTGTTATAGGAAACAATTAATAATAATTTTCATTATACATTTAAATGACTAGAAAGTCAGTGCTATAATAATAATTGTTGCAATTACGCTGATAAATTTTGTAAAAAAATGTAAATAATGTTTGGAATTTTACATTTTTACGCTTATTTTTATGTTATATAAACACGTTTTAAATATTTTAATATAATTATTAGCATATTTCAAAAATAATGATTTTTTTTCTCCAAACAGAAAAGTTAAAAAAATTTTATAGTTTGTTTTTTGAATAACAAAATAATTTCAGATCTATATTTATAACACGTTAATTAATAATAAAAAAAATGGCGTGTTTTGTTTTTATACATATATTTTTCAATAATTTTTGTGTTATTTAATTTGCTTAAATAATTATAATTATTTATAAACGTTTTGCTGTTAAAACTTATGAAACTGGTTTTTCGGAATGATCAAATTTACAAGTTTTTGTTTTAATCTTCATATGGTATTCAACTTTTTTTGTAATAATATCATGGACATGTTTTTTGGGTTTTTTTGTAAATCGAAAAAATATACGTTTTTGTAAATGTGGTATGATTTATAATTAATGCTAATTTAAGTTTACTCTATTTTTTTAAATACAAATTAGAATACATTTTTTTAATTATTTTTTTTTTAATCTTTATATTTAATTACAGGTTAACTTCTTAATAATATGTACTGAATGGAGTTAGCAACTGTTGTTAGTTAACTATAGATAACGACAATCGCTAAAAAATTGTCTTTATTTACATATTAAGCATTAGTTGAGCCGTTTGCGTTGAAAGTAGTGTATGACCATTTTATATTATATGGATTTATTTCAGGATTTGTATTTGAATGGTAACTAACTAATGGTAACTGCGTAAATTAATATTGACAAAATGATAAAAATTTTGAAAAAATTTTTAGGAACTGTTTATAGAATGAAAAGCTCATAGCAGATTGCATTCACTGTTATCATTAACTAACTTTTTGTCAAAAATGGACTTACACTACTTTCAAAGAAAACGGCACAGTTATTTCATTTACACATTGAAATTTGCAAATTAGTTGAAATTAAATTGTTGTTTCAAATAAAGTTTAGAAAAATTATCTAATACTGCAGAATAAATCAATGCACAAGAATAGATAAATATGCAACAAACTAGAAACAAATATCTAATTACATTAGATGAATACATCAACTGTTAATCATCTAAAGAAAATCATCTGTGAAAAATAAAGATATTCACTATTTTTTAAATGTTTTTTCATATAAAAGTAGGCATTAGAAAAACATATAATAATTATCAAAACTTATGCTGGATTTACACAATACTTTTTCTAAACAAAACTCTATAAAATTTTCTATATAAAATTAATACGTTTTACACGATATAGAATAAAATGTACAGACGCATGAGCACAATATATTTATATCTAATCTGAAAATTGCATATTTATCAATAATAAATAATATTTATTACTTCAACTAAATAATATAAATGAGAGTTTGACGTTTCTAATACCAATGCGCATTCAGTTTCGCGTCGAAAATGCATGAAAAATAAGACGTGTTCTAATTCAAACATTTTATTATATAGACTATCACGAACAAACTGAGTATGCGCGTTTATAAAATATTCTGTGTAATACCGAAAATTTAGTTTGTACAGAAAACTATACTTTTTTTTTGTATAGAAAATTTTACCGTATAAAGTCAGCATTAAATTGCAGTTTTTCCTTTATTAGTAAATGAATTTCTGATAATTATCTCAAAAGACGTAAAGTTTATCATTAAAAAATGATAGATAATTTAACGTATTCTAACGTTTTAATTGAGGCTGGCGCGTTTCCATTGAATTGAAACTGGTCACCGCATCTTCCTTCTCGGTTTCATACCGGAAACAATATGGCTGATATTATATAGTGGTCACATAGTTAGTCACGTTTTTGCATAATTCTTCAACGTACCATATCCTCAGCATACTATATTAATTACACTACACACAAGTTATTCTTACGTTTTTATCTTTTGCTTATTTTATTTTTTTTGAATTCTTTGTTACTCTAAACATAAATATATTTTTCCAGTTGTTATGTAATTTCAAATATTACCGTATTTTTCGGATTATAAGACGCACTTTTTTACATAGAAAAATGGACTCAAATTTTGAGTGCGTCTTATGGTCCGAAGGTTACATTAAAATATTTTTTTCAATAAATCGTCTCTAAATAAACATACTATAAACTCAAACTCAGTTGTATAATATTAAGCATTGTTAACTTAATCACTGAATTAACTAAACAACTAGATTGTCAAATGTCTTTAAATCACCTCCTTGATTGGTCAGTTACAAGTTAGTTAACTTACAAATTGCTTAACAATGATTAAATTTAGTACTAATGCTACTAGTATTTTATAAACTCTATAATACTTATAAAATCTTCTGTCTTCTTTTGATACATGAAATTTTCTATTTATTAAAACAAAACAAAAGATTCTATTGAAGTTATCTTTTTCCCTAAATAATCAGCATTCTATTGCATTTGAAATATTAAATCTAAAGCAAATTTATATAATTTTTATATAAAAATAATAATTACATATTTACAAAATTATAAAAATTATAGGAAATTTACTACTATAGAATAATATTTACATAATTAGTGACATTTTTAATTTATCAGATTATCAAGTTAATTATTAACTTGCATTAACTTTATTAAAGTATAGATTTTAAATTTCAAACTTAGAAGTTTTTAAATTTATTGAATCTTTAATATGTTTCGACAATTTATTATATCCATTTATTTTATTATATTATTAGTAGTACTACTTTTAGTGTTTTTAGTAATATAAAAATTAATCTGCATTTAAATTTCTGACTGCTACTCAAATACTTGAGAAGCAAACCATGTTGCATTTTAAATATAAATATAATTAATTAAAGAAATAGTTACATTTTTAAATAAATTCAAAATTAGAAAAATATATATTTGATAGTTCTTTTCCTTAATATTGTTTCTTAGTAAGACCAGTTTATTTAAAAAAACAAATTTTACGCACACCATTAAAATTTACAATAATATGCAATTAAAATATCTGCGATTGTAATTACGACAAGAATAATAAATAATGTTTAAAAGCAGACATGCAATAATTAAAATCAAAGTGAGCATAGAAGCAAAAATTATTAATCTATGCATGTATCAGGTAATAAATGCAAAGATGCATTAATTGCATACAATTAAAAATAAAAATTACCCGATTTGTTAAAACACAAGGAAGCGATTAGCGTCTTTGCCAAACTGTGAAATCATATTATTGACCCTTTCTTTCTAACAGTAAAAAAAAAAAACTGACCACTATGAAAATAACCGCAATTTTATCATTTTTAATAACGTCATTATTACATTATCTGAAAGTTAAATTATTAAATTAGCTTCTTAGTGCGTTCGTTCGTTAAGTTTTACAAATGTTTTTAATGCATTTCCGTGATTTTAGTTATAGTTCTGTTTGCTAATTTTAAGTATAATTTTGTTATACAATTTGTTCATTTAACGGTTTTGTTATTATTTATATAAATATTTAAAAATTTACAGAAACTGTTATAAAACTTTTTTAATTTTTCTAGTTTGGTACAGTGTGCTGAAATTATAAAGAGCCGTATTCCCACCTCTTTATAGCTTTTTTTCTGAGTCAGAAATCATATTTTTCAAATTCACACCACTCCTTTAATAATCATCTGAATGGCATGAATTTTAGACTACTACAAAGCATATTTCATTAGCTTTTTGGTGATTATTTTGAAATATTTTTAAAGTGAATACAATAAAAGTTATATCCCAAAATGTCTAAAAAGGCGATTTCCCCATTTAAGCTAAATGCAAATTTTGAACCTTCAACAGGCACGGGTTAATATCATCTGACAGGTCTAGGAAGTATATGGAATTTTTTTTTATTTATTTGGAATAATTTTGGCGGGTGGGAGCAACAAATTTCCGACTTTGCCAAAATAAGAACCACCCTAATATATATATATATATATATATATATATATATATATATATATATAAAACACTAATTATGTTCCACCCATCAGCTAAATATATTCTGCTAGCCCTGAAGAAGGCAATAGTGATTGCCGAAACGTTGGTATAGAAGATAATAAAAATATTTAACTGACTGAATCTACCTATTATTTATTGATGGAAATATTCAGATAACATTTAATTGAAATTCTAACACATAACATTAATTAGAAATTTAAAACTCAACACTTTCAAGAAATCCACAAAAATTAGTCAAATAAACAAAAATACCGTTTTGTTCTAACTGTAAACAATTATAATAAAAATTTATATGCATTGTAAATAATAATTTTATTCAAAAAATGTTAATATTTCGAAATAATTAGATACAGCTTAAGAATGTATAAAGAAGAAAAAAGCAAAAATTCAACAAAATACCAAGCCGTTGTTAATAAACAAAAGCGAAGGGCATAGCACAATAAAGCAAAAACAAATAGCTGACTAGCTTTAATAAATTCAATATATGATTTTAATTAATTGTTCCTACATCATTGTATTGCAATGTATTCGATTTCCATTACGAAGTACGTGAACATATGTCGGCATTTTATTCTATGTATGAATATGAATATATTTACTAATAATAAATGCGTGATTTTATAATAACTTTGAGAATTGTGTAGACTGTATATACAAACTATTATTTTCTGTTTATGATTACATCAAAATTTCAGTAATAAAAGTAAATTATTTGAAAATAAGTACAGATTAATCTCCGAATCTATCAAATTTAAACATATAGTACTAAACGTGTGATATAGTCAATGGTATGTTTATATGAGCGTTCGAATTGGTAAGAAATTGTTTTGCGCTTATGCTATCTTTCATACCTAACCTAATCTCAAACGTAATAGAAGTATGAATATAAACAAAGTGTACTATTTGACTTTAAAAAACAATAAAAAACTAATTAAAATTGCTTGTTCAGTAATTTTAAGTAAACGTCAAAAGCAATTTTAACAAAAATCACTTTTAAAAGTGAATTGAGAATATGGGTCTATAGTTCAGCTTCTCGAGCATGTAGCCCCTATGTTCCACCCAGAAATTACAAGAACTGATGATGAAACTAGACTTAACTCACTCATTCTTTTTACTATCTAATGTTAGTGATAAGCTTGGTTGATAAAGTACAGTCTTAAAAGACATATTTCCCTATAATTTTCCTTCCTATTTTTATGCATTCAGAATTATAATTTTTTTAACCATCATTTACATTTAAGTACACAAAATTAATATTGGGTTTGTGCATAATTATCAGGCGTTTTTGTAAGCAAATTATTTGTTAATAAAAATTTCTGCTTTGTTTACTTTTTTTAATAAAAATATTATTTTATTTTTAAGTTATAAAAATCGACCGTCTTTCAAGCAAATAGGAAGCAGTTATTGAAGTAAATGGTGACTGTGCTTCAGAATAATCATTTAAAAATAATATTATTGAATTTTTATGTTTCTTTTTTCATAATAAATATTGTTTAAAACGTCTGACCAATCCTATACATAATACATTTGTATAAAAAATTTATCAAAATTCCAAAAATACCAAATATATTCCGTTTTGTGTAATAAAAATTATATAACAATAAATTTTATTTCATTTTCACTTTACACTATTTCCAATTTAAATAAAATAAATCTATGTTCTTGTTAATCATTATGCATAAAACATCATCAATTCTATTACATCAACCGGTGACTTAAACTAGTTAATAAATTACATCATTACAAGCATACATACTTAATTTTTTTTCTAGGTTCTCAAATATATGTTACGAATGTCAAATGAAACTATATATATATATATATATATATATATATATATATATATATATATATAGCAAAATGTAATAACACTACAACTGCCTTAAATGCGTTCGAGAATAAAATATGTATCTATGTTTCAATGTTCACCATGTTTGTATTTATTTTTAATCGGCTTCCGCTTATTGTTTCTAATTGCAAAATAATGTCGATGATTTCTTGGTCGACAACAAAAACAAACGCAACTGCATTTTAAAAATCACTTGTTCGTCTTTTTTTTATTCCGATTTTCTCTTGTTTCTGATTAAACTTTATCAACTGTTTTGCTGTGTACGTAAATATAATTGTCTGGTCATACATTTTATAAAAGTACAAAGATTATATTTAAAACAACTGAATTTATATTAAAATTTGTTTAAAAAAAAATGTATCTTTGTAAACAGAGCATGTAACCGATAAAAATACTAGTTAACCAGTATGAACAATAATTATTTAATCGGTTTTTTTTATATTCTAAATCGATTTTAACAGGTTAATTAAAAAAAAAAAGGTTATGTAACCAAATATTAAAATGATTAACAATTATCATTATTTATTTTAAAAAATTAAAATTTAACAATTAGTTAAACGTGGTTTTTGATTTTGACACAATAAATATAGAAGACACCGTCTTGTTTTGAATGCAAGAGGGGTTTAATATTTGCTGATACACTAATACAATTAATTGTTTTATTTATTATAAATAATTTTGTTTTGAAATATGTTTATTAACGAAAATGTACAACGACCCCATTAATGTCTGAAAGAGATTTGAGTAGTTAATAATCGTAAGTTATGATTTGATAACTCACGGTTGTGTGTTATGAACAGTATAACGTAACAGAATCCACATATGTATGTTATTATAAACGTATTATTCAACAAAACATAAAAATACAGCAAATAAAAAATAATAATAATATCTAGGTTTATAGTAACATTACAATAAATAGACCATTACATTATATACATATGTAGCTAATGAATGCATTAACCCAACTATATAACGAATAAATATATATATTTAAATCAAATAGTAATTATTCAATTGTTTAAAAACCACTGTTTATAACGATTCAGCGATTGTCCTCTTTCTTTAACAAAACAAAACACAATTTGAATATGCAAACATACATTCATATACAGCACAACTTTTGTTTTACGTTTTTTGCAAACGTGTTAACAACGGGCCGTTACAGCAATTAAAAACTAAAAACTTTATTATAAAGATTAGTTTAGTTTAAAGTTTCATTTTTTTTTTCTAATTAAAACAAAAAGAGAAAAAAAAGTGTAAATTGTTGTCTGTGTTTTGCCTACTGAACTACTGAACCTATTCTGGTTAGAATCATAAATTTACGGTAATTTATTGTTAGTTAGTTTGAAATTAAAAAACGACGATTTAATGTTATAAATGCAGACGAGAAATTTGCATTTAACAGGTTGTGTTTGTTGTTGTAATTAATTGAAATATTAGTCTTATTTTTAGAGTGTGTTAATTATTTTTTAGATTGAAAAAATGTAATATAAACAGTATGCTAACTTTCTTAAACATATTTAATTATTCGAAATGGTAATTACTATATTCTGTTATATTTTTTTAAGAATTCTGTAACTAGAAGATTGAGTTACAGTGGAATAACTAGTAACCAACCACATTTAAAGAACTAAAATACTTGAACAAAAATATGCTTTAAGAAATTATTGATATTTATGTCACAATTTCTGTTAATTAAATTTAGCTTACATCTTCAAATTTAAAAAACTTTAAATAAATTTCAATTCTGATCACTACTTAAATACTTTAACTGTAAATCTTTAGCATAAATTCCTTTAAATTTAAATGGCCATCGGAGGTGCTTTAACTACTAAATTTGAGGTTAAACTCGTTGACAGAAATTGTGTGAAAAATATTTGCATAAAGAACGGATAATATGAATAACATAGAAATGTTTGCCAATTTTTATAATTTAGATGATTTGTGGAAAGTCAAAAGGTAATTGTCAATATAAAAATAATATCCTTTAAATGGTTAAAGATCTTTAAATTAACTAGCAGCATTAAAATCAAAATAATTAAATTAAATTTTGCAATTGTTATTTTAAAATTTCTACATATATCTCAAATATTACAAGTTTTAATACTCAATTTATTATTAATTTTTGTTAATAATTTTAGTTAATTACTAAATAAAATTCGAGTAATAAAAACTATATTTTCTAGAAATCAAACAGTCTAAAAAAAATGTCGCACATTTTCCAAAATATTTACTAAAGCCCGCGTGTGTCAATTTTAGTAAAAATTATAGAAAATTGAACTATTGCACACTTTAACGCGTTTATTTTCTGCGTTTTAATACATCGTGACACACAGGCTTAATACACAATATAATCTAAAATTACATGACTGGAAAATAGAACTACATAGTGTTTTCACTGAAAATATTTTATAATCAGAACAATAACATTTTGCAAAAAGGAAAATTAAACACAGAACTTCATAATTCTTTTTCACTTATTTAAATACAATAGACATATTTTCATTCTTTCGGTGTCAATATAAAAAAAACAGAAAACAAAAGTAAAATCGAAATTGTACTTTGTGAACAGAATGATCAAATGAGGAAAATCAAATAGATAAAATATTTCAAATGTTGTTTCTATTCTAGATATTTAAATACAATAGATATATGTACTTGTATTTGACGATATAGAAATTTACTAAATCTCAATGCTATGGTAAAGAATTTCACTTAGGAATGACTCATTAAAATTATCGAGAAAAGAGGTTAATGTAATTCAATATTTAGATTTTCGAAAAAAAGTCTTTTAAAGGACATTAACATGAAGATATCATATTCAAGCCTGTATTTATCATAATATTTTCGACACACGTCAAACTTTAATGATCATTAAGAAGACTGTGGTTTTAGTAGTAGCAGTGTAGTTTCTACTGCATCTCCACTCTACTGAATATAGCTTAATGATCATTAAATTTTGTCGTATGACGAAAATATAAGGCGTATTAGGCGCAAATTGAAAACCTCATATCTCACAAATAACGTCCATCCCAAATAATTCTATAAGTGAAAGCCTGAAGATTAATATTACTAATTTAGTTCTAATTGCATTGACAATGCAAGTAAAAATTGTTAAGAAACTATATATTCGAGTATATAGCCCATGTTCCACCTAGGAATTACAGGAACTGATGATAAAAATGTATTAAAATAATTTATAATATAAAAATTAGAAACTTCTTGCCTATATTCGAATTATTGTTTTATAATTTGAAGCATTTTTATTACTTTATTAATGTTTGACTGGAATTTTGGAGCCCCCATAATGATATTTCGCTTAAGATCTCTCAGAATATAAATGGAGCCTTAATCACACATATTTTATAATAAATATCTTAAAGTAGCTGCAATCCATCAAGCTGAAGACAGTCAAGCGATTTCCTTCGAAATCCAACTGCATATAATTCATAAACGTGCTGGCGCTTAATATTGAAGTAACTGAATAAATAATGTAGCTTGTTATATGGATTTTTCTCTCTTGGTTTACATCGTGCATATTTACCGGAGTAATTAAAAGGAAATAATGGAAGGAGAAACAAAAAAACGAATCTTGGCATCAGAATAACTGCGAAGGAAGTGAGGTTAAGCAACATGGTAGACTGTTGCAAGAGTGTGCCACACGAGGTGGCGCTGAATTAAAGTTAAACTTCCTCTGCAGTTTCTGGTACATCCTGTTTGCTAAAGCAGTTCTCAAAATGTTTAGCAAATTTTATTTCAGTTCATAGGAGCAAAATATGAAGCTAACTCGTATTTAACAGCTACATAGAATTTATAAATAAAAATTTCAATACCACGTAATTTATTGTTCAATTACATCACTATCCCGAAATCAGTTTCCTCCAAACATCCCTATCCAGACAAGCAACTTTAGTTTCATCTACATTGATAATACTTCTCATATATGCTGTTCTATTCCTACTACTTGTGAAAATTTCTAGTTAATTATTTGTTACCTACTAACTTGTTTCTATATTCTGTTATTTACTGTAAATATAAATAATAAAGACAGACGTTGAGTTCGTTAATTATTAATAAATATTAATACAGAACTTAAACCTAATGCTGTTTTATTTTAATACTATTCTACCTAAAAAAACAAATTATATTCACAGTTGAAAATATAAACAAACATATACCAGTGTAATTTGTTAAAAATATCTCAGCTGAAACACCTGCTACATTCCGGATATTTTTCTTTCGCATATATATATATATATATATATATATATATATATATATATATATATATATATATATGCAAAAGAATTAAAGTATATTAAGTATATCTCAGTTGCATAATTGATCATGAACTCACGGCGAAATATTTTATACCGCCCCGTCTTGGTTGTGTTTGTGAATGTCTGCTCGCTCACAGCCAGTGTTATTTCTCCTGGCTCTCTGTCTGACCTTCTGGCTAACAAAGAATTTTATTTAAAACATTTTTTTCGTTCTTTCTCTTTTATGTTTTATAATAACTGTTTATTATAATTATTGTTATGTAGGCTGAACTATGAAATAAGTACTGTTTGCTCGCTTGCATCTTGTTTATTTTAAACCTGCTTAATTGTGTTTTTCGTTTTATTGTAACAACCAGACGATGTATAATTTGCGGAATAATAAATTAAATTTGATTTGTTGTTACAATTTTATAAAAAAATACATTTTTTCTTTAAATAACTTTGTAATTTTATACAGTGTTAAAGCAGATTTAGATTACTCGAGAAGGAAACCACTTCCTTAAATTTTAGTTTTCTGCAAAAAAAATCAGTCAACTAATCTAATAAACCGGAGATTAACATTCTGATTAAAGGTGTAAGGTCAAGACTGATGAACTGATGAATGGATTGACGGATTTCCAAATATCTTCAATCATGGAAAGTGGAGAGGAGACTGACAGTCTGAATGCTTCTACCAGTCGCAAGGAATCTAAAAGTAACCGCTAATCTCTCACGAACTGATATTGAATTTCTCGTAAACTGTATTTTTTCTGGATAAATATTGTGTCAAAATGGTGATCAATGTGTAGTTAAAAAGATTTTCTTCTATACGATAGTAATTTTTATAGTCATCTAAAGCTAAAATTACTTCAATCCGACTGTCAGTTTGACTGATAAGTGTAGGGGTTTCCTGATTGAACGTGTAAGGCCCGCTTTTTATTTTAATATAACTTCTGAAAGATTCTTTGGTACATATTATTTAACTTTTACAAGAATACATAACAAATACATAACTCTGTCAGTGACAACAAAAAACAAATAATAAATAACATTTTGAAAGAAAAAATTACAATATAATGATACAATAATCTATATTTAGTGCTTATGGTTTTTTTTTAAAGCAACCATATAAATAAAAAATACATAATAAGTATTATGACTTGTAATTAACATAATTGTCATTGTTATATGAATTTAGCATGTTGGAATTCTAGTTCCGCTATATTAAAATGATGTAACGTTACTGTGGCCTAACTTTTAGAGCAAAATCAGGTTAAAGTCGCTCGCTAAAGCGATGACAATAAAATATTTTCTTTACGAAAATACAAACAAATAGAATTCCATGTTTTGTTACTAGTTCTAACTGTCATCTGTAAAGAGAAATACTTAGCTATAAAATTTGTGTTGTTATTAGATTGTTTTTGTTAATATAAAAATATTTACGAATTGAGAAAATGTACTATAAATCGCATTAGCAATCTGAAATTTTCATATGTTGATATAAAGTGGTATTAATTTCTTTTTTAACTTAAACAAAAAATATATGTGTATTTGATTTTTATGTTTGAGTATTACTATTTAAGTTTACTTGTTAATTAGTTCGTAAGTTAGTTAAGATCAATGCTCATCACATTTAAATTTAAAGATTTTTAACTTAATGAAATTTAAATAAAGCAATTTTGAACATTCATATTTAAGCGTAACTATTTAAATTTTTTTATTTTTATATTACATACAGTATTTTTACGTAATTGGCTATTTAGGGTAGGTTAGGTTAGTAGGATGGTTTATGTTTGTTTTTTTTTAGTATGTATAAATAGCCAATTGCGTATACATATCGTATATATATATAAATAGCCTCATCCTTTAATTTAAACGAAATCCAATAGCATAGTAAAAAAATCTTTCAGAACTCGTCATATTAAAATAAAACTGCTTTAGATTAAAGTTCTGTATTAATATTTATTTAAATCGATGAAAACGGACGTTGATATTGACAGAAATTTAACCTAACACAGTTTCATTTTGAAATCCAATAGTTCTGTAGATTCTGTTACTTCATATTGGTCAATAATAGAAAATCTTTTTATAAAATAAGGTCAAGAAACCTAAATCATCCTGTACAACAAATGCAATAATGAATGAATCTATTAAATATTGTGTAAAAGAATATAAAACCGATTACAATTGCAGAAATATAATCAGATAGTTAACCCCGATTTTGTTATAAAAGAAATCGTGTATGTAACGCGGTTTATTTCCGAGAAGTCGTCAAAATATTATACATATATGTATGTGTTTTATGACTGGCAGAGTCATATAAAAATTCCAAGACTAAAGAGAAAAACTCGTTGTGGTTTATATAAAAGAGTCAACGACTTAAATTATTCCTTTTTTTAAATATATTTTAGTTATACTGCTAGAAGAAAAAAAATTTAAATTTAAAGAGAGATATTTTGAAGAGTGTTATTACAAGCCAAGTAAAAGTTATCAATACTTTCATTTTTATTGATGAACTAGCCTAGTTTTTTCTAATTATATATATATATATATATATATATATATATATATATATATCAGAGTATATCAAATATAAGCATGAAATAACTATTAAACTCATATCACCTCGACCTGGGATCGAACCAGAGATTCTCTTCCAGTTATTTCATGCTTATATTTGATATACTCTGATATTGTTTCATTACAACCATTAATTCTCACTTATATTATATATATATATATATATATATATATATATATATATATATATAATTGTAAAATTTTAGGTTTAAGTTCTGTATAATTTTTAAATAAAATTTGACAAATGACATAAATAATAAACAAACAAAACATAGAAACAAATTACTAGGTAAGAAAATACAAATAACTAGATTACAAAATTAATAAATTATTAATTAAAAGAAGCCAGTTTTTATTCAAATTAGTGTCTTCGCACTGATTGATGTTATCATTTTTCGTAAATATCTATTGCTTCTCTTATCAATCTACTGTTAATATTGTAAATTAATAATAATAATACAAACTTTTGAAAGCCAAATTTTTTACCATAATATATTCGTCTGTCTATATTACATGCATACAAAAAAAAAAAAATTCTGCAAGTCATTTTCATTGAACTGGTACATAAAAATTTAAATCAATCTTATCAAAAACATAACACGTGTGGATCGTATACATTCTTGTAAATAAACATTGTCTTCGTATAAAAATAAAATAATAATAAAATAAATGCACTTCTAACATCCTGCATTAGTTACTCATACCACATGTAATGGCATCTATGCTCCCGATAAACCTCGAGACATCGGAATACGTTTACAAGAGAGTCTGGTATCAGACGTGCTTCGCGGTTGTACTTCTCGTTAATTTGAAAAACTTGTACAGGAAACTGTCAAGCAACTCGTGCGCGTGTGTGTGTGTGTGTTTGTGGCTGTGTGCTGAACGGGAAGTTAAAAGTATCCAAGTAACAAACATATACGTGAATTGAAGAGTACTTTAGTCTTTGCTAGGTTAAGAATTTCGCGAATGCCATACGGAGAAAGCTGATTAAACACAAAATGATTGACACAAATACGCGAAATTTGCTCGCTGGATTATAAGTTTTCGTGTGATAAATGTCTCTTAAAAACTCAAAGCTTAAAGTTTAGTCTTAGGATTAAGTTCAGTGCTACTACTTTAATAATATTGAAACTGATAAAAAAAAAGTTAAGATGGTTCGGTCATCTTGAGCGAATGTCTAATGAACGTTTGATTGAAATGAATATATATATAAATAATTTTCACAGTATACGTTTGTATGGACGTCAAATATGGAGTGGTATGATTGATGGCTTACATTAGTGAAAGTTTCCAAGTACTAGGAATAGAAAAACATGTATGAGAGGTATCATTAATGTAAATGAAGCTATAGGTGTTTGTCTGGAAAGGAATATTGCGGAAGAACGAAAAAAGTTTGTGGCACATCCTTTTTGGTACATGGTGTGATAATGTATCTACGCATATGAATGCAGTAAAAAACAGTATAAAAAAAATCGTATTTAATTAGCAAAAAATGTATCTTCGGAATAAATGACAATATTTAATTAGTTTGTTTGATAAATATATTCCAAAATTTGGAAATGCCCAAGATAGAACAATAATACCATTTAAAATAATTTAAATAGATGTGGAAAAACCGAAGTCTTATGCCTGGTAACATAAACACGAGTTCGAATTTAACTCAAGATTAAATTTGAAAATCTGCATTACAATAAAGAGTTATATTAAATTTCGAGTTAAATATGGAGTTAACTAACTCGTCAATAGAGATTAAGTTAAAGTTTTGAGTTTGAGTTTCAATTGACATTTATACTCGAGATAAATTTTTACTAACGATTATGAAACCAGACATACGACTTCTTGTTTTTTCACATCTGTTTAAACTATAGTTGATATTTAATTTTAAAATTAATTTTTGGTAATATTTCTTCACTATAGTTTAATATAAGAAGTTAAATTTAAATTTTTATTGCACTGTTTTCCATCCAAACATATAATCCTAAGATTGTACAATCTGGTGTATGTACAATATTTGAGAAAATTATTTCTCTCCTTCCGTTAACCTTTTGTTTATAAAATATTTTATCTTCAAATTTCTAGTCTTTTAGTATTCTACTCATACTCATTTAAAAAAAACAATTCATTCTCATCTTACGATTAAATTAATTATATCAGAGATACTACTGTATTAACTCACACTGAACAAAACAAAATATGAACTTAAACTAATGTAAACTAAGCAAGCTATAAATATTCGTTAAAAAAATTAATAAAAATTCATTGCTCTTACAATTCCAAATTCGATCAAATAATACAGTTATTAGAAATTATTAAATACTAGTTTTTACATAACTGTTATACATATATGAAATCAATCGAACCAGAATTGGTAATGTGTCAAATAACTTGTCTAGAAAACTTAATATATGCAGTTCACAAACTTTTACATATATTATTTTATACACAGTTCTTAAATTTCTTTATTATTAAGTGCCGGAGGCACAAAATATTGTTAAACGCTTTGTTAACTCTCTCGCTAACTTACCAACTATCCAATAAATGAAACACTTCAAAAACAACTGACAATCTAGGTAGTTACCTAGTTAATTCATTGATTAAATTAACAACGATTTAAGCAACTGGGCCTAATAATGATAATCAATGTTCTAAACAACCCTTAAAAATCATAAGTCTCTCAATTTACAGTATTCGCAGAATAAAAATTTCTAGGTTGACGCAATTAAATTATATCACTCCTATTTATAAAACCTTCCTTCAGTAATAGATTTCTGAAAAACTTATCTATTATTCAAAAGAAAATCAAATTTAATTAAAATGTAATGTAATTTGCAATTAAAATTGTATAATTGTTATTTCACCGAAGTAATTGAAACAATATAGTTAATTAACATGGCTGTGATATAAAATATTTTCATAATTAAAGTCAGCGAATGCACTTTTTTTTATTTATTTTTTATCGTTTGATGTTTTTTTCCACGTGGCATCAATAAAATATTTTCAGCTAAAAATTAATTAACGTGTTTATCACCCAATGTAATAAAATGCTCAAATATTGATATTTATGTCAAATAATTTCATATTTGTCAAATAAAACGTACATTTCTCAAAGCTTAAATATGTCAATAAAATATCTGATATTTTTTTGCATTTAATTAAAAATATTTACTTAGTTGTGTCACATATTACATACTTGATTAATTTATAAGTATTTTGCATCATCAACTTTTCATAATATTTACAATTCCATAAACTATAATTTGTTATCTACATTAAAAATAGCAATGTCATATAAATTGATAAAATAAAAAAATCTTTAGGGCAAGAAACTTGATTGTGAGTTCGATTCCCGCCAGATGACATAATATTTTCATTGAATTTTTCGACAAAAAATATTAAATATAAATTTGTAATATTAATAATATTCAATAGTATTTATCGTCATATATACTCGTATTACTTCAGAATTAAATTCTGTATATATTTTATTTAAATATCGACGTTTCGATATATTTTACTTCCTAATGAAGATATAAGTTTTATTTTAACATAATGAGTTCTGAAAGATTTTTTACTATATTATTTGATAATTTGTCTAATTACTTAAATAATATAATAAAAAAATTCAAAACATATATTAAAATAATAAGGCTGTAGGTTTTAGTTCTGTATAATTTTTTAATTAATATTCGACGTTTTGATATACTCCTTGTATATCATTATCAGCAAAAATATACAAATGACATAAATAATAAACAAACAAAAAATAGAAACAAGTTATTAGGTAACAAAATACAGTAATTAAATGACAAATTTTATAATATTAATTAAAAGATGCCAAGTTTTAGATATTTTCTATAACATTATTTCTTTTTCAACTAGATACAAATTAGTACTTCAAAAAAGCTTAGATAAATAATTTAAAACAAAAATTTATAAATTTACAAAAAAAAATATTTTTAATTTTTGGATATTGTTGATTTCTTGTTTGTTCCATACGGCATTTTTGGTCAAATTGAGTTATTGCTAATCGTGGATGTTAAAATTTTAATAGTTTCGCAAATATAAATTCTAATTGGTTTCATAGTCTTACTATAAACAATTTAGTTCAGAAACTATAAACATCATTTTCGCGAAATTAAAATTTTGTGTTATGGAACATCTAAAATATTAGAAATATCATCTAAATGCTTTTTTTTCTATCTACGTGTTTATTTTTGTAAATATACAGCAACTAACAAAAATAAAATAATGTAGAAAACTTTGATTACTGATTATTAAAAAAAAACAAAATTAAATTCAAAAAGTTTCCAACTTATTTCAAACTTCTCCTGAAGTTGACAAACTTTAATGATATTTTTAGATATTCTTTCTTAGTAAACAAACAAAAAATTAAAATTTTCACATAATTTACGTGATTTAAAAAATTTACATTTTTTTTTTAATGTAAACATATTAGAATAGAAAATTACGTAGTATATTAGTAACCTGACCACAAATGCTAAACAATGTTAAAGTCATGACCTCGACTTAAATAATGAATTGTTTAATTCATATTTTTTCCCAAACCACAACGAGGAAAATTAGTATTTTTGTCTTTATTCAGCGGATTTAATGTAACTAAAAATATAGAAAATTATAGCAAAATAGGCATCTTGAAACTAATAAAATTTGACTTTCTTTAATTAATAATTTATAAATTTTATAATCTAGTTACTTGTATTCCCAAAAGGATACGGCACAAACTCTTCCAAACATTCCTATCCAAACAAGCAACTTTAGATTCATCCACATTCATAATTCCTCTCATACATGCTTTTCTATTGCTACTACTTGGAAACTTCTGCTCACGCAAAACACACTCAATCATACCACTCCAACTACTCATCGGACGTTCACGCAAACAAATACCATCAATATTAATATTGAATTAGAGTGGATACGTTACATGCATATGAATTCAAAATGTCAATGCTAGTATTCTGTGTATTGTTCTGTAAGTTCTATAGATTCTTTTGGCTTTCTTTAATAAATAGAAAAAAATGCTATAGAGCATATTGAATAAAACAGAACACTAACATAAATTCCAGTCAAGGCAAAATATAAACACAAACAATCTTATAGTAACTAGGCATGCGCAGTTCAGTTCCAGAGTACAGACACGCCAAAAATATATGCAAATAATTGTCATTAATTTATAGGAAACATAATAAATAATGAGTGTTACGAATGCAATCAATTCAAATACAAATACAGATGGAATAAAATGATGGCGTTAATATTTTTAACAGTCAGCTAGTAATTTTGTAATTTTTTTTTTCAAAAAACGGATGATGATTTTAATTGCCGTGACAAACGGGTTTGTCCATTTCTTCTTCTTCTTCTTCTGCTTTATTTAATAGATAATTTATACAAAGAATTTCGCGATTTAAATCTAAATTGACTCCTGAATTATTAACCGAGATTGATAATAAAGCCTGGTTAATTTTAATAGTGAATAATACGCGTTCAAATTTAATTTATTAATTAGAAAAAATATCATTCAGTATTTGAAATAAACAATCTAAATTTATTGAAATTAATTTATAATGCTTATAAGTTAAAAACAGCAATACATTTCTCTTTCTGCAAGTAAAAATTATTTTAAACTAACAATAATTTCTATATAAAATACTTAAAATAAAAAAAGAAAAGAAAATATGTCTATGAATGGTAATAATATTCGAGGTATCTTGGTCAGTAGGCTAAAATAAAAGTTATCCGTTAAAAGATTGCAAATTTATGCATATACATATTGGCAAATATACTATAGAAAAAGAAATGTATAAAAAATAGACATCCGTAAAACAGGTCATTATGCTCTGTCGATTTTAGTTAATATAAAATAAATCAATATTAAGATCTTCCTGCCAAATATATATTTACTATTTCCTTCTTTCATTATTAACTAATCAAATGAAACGTATTCTGCTATTCTTTTATTTCCTTTTTATTTATAAATGATATTTTCTAATTAATTAAAAAGAAACAAATTGATTCTATAAATTTTAAAGAGGCTATAGCACAATATAAAATATTAGCAATAGCTTTTAATGTAAGAGATATAAGAGCAGAGCTGAGTAGGAATTAATTTAAAAGAAAAATTATTAGTTAATTTATTTAAGGCACAGTATTTCTTGGAATGAATTTATACTTCAAATAATTTTAAAATTAGTCAATGAATTATTGTCATTTATTCTGAAGATACATTTTCAGACAATCACAAATGATTTTTTATTTATCTTAAGAATATAAAAATTGAAAATACTGGCCTTCAAAAAATATATATAACTTGAATTTCCTATTTCAAATTTCAAAGTTGCCCCGTTCCCACCCTCAAGGGATGGGGGTTTGGTATCATTAGATAGCTTTTCGAAAAATATGAAACACGTATTTTTTGTTTTTTCGATCTGATGTGTATTTCTCGAGACATTCCAGTGTCCAGATCTTTTTCTATTAACTATTATCAAGCAGAAATTAAATTTAAAAAAATAATTGAAAATATAGTGAACAGTGTTCGATTAATATTTATTAAAACAATAAACATTAAAGCATTGAATTACGAATCGAGTAATTATAATTGCAATATTTACTAGTATAATTTCTAGCAGAGGCGTTCAAAGCATGTTTGAAACTATTTTCATATTACCAGTAAATAATTTTGCAATTGTATATAAGCAAACGCGCGCACATACGTTTAATGAGCAGTTCTTCCTTTAATTAGGAATTCATACCGCCTGATCGAATTCTAATCGCAATCATCTTATCGAGTGTGAATTACAACATATATTTATAAATATCTATCGATTTGATTCGTTGAATATGCGCCATTTGCTATATAGCTGTATTTAATTATTTAAAGCTTGTTTTTGACACACCCAGTACGCTAGATATCTGAACAGTGTTATAGTGGTTATAAATAGATATTTGATATTATGCCGATATGATATTACATTTGACTCGATTAAATTTCGAATAATATTCCGGATTTTTTTTTCTATTTTAATTTCATTTGAGTTTTAATGATTATATGTCGAATAGTCCAGCTATAACTAAAATAAAATTTTAAAAATCGGGTACAAAATAGATTAGTGTATGATGAGTGTGAAATTGAAAAAAATGTTGATGCCAAAGTAGCGGTGTTAGTCAGTTAAGATGGTTCGGACATCTTGAGCGAATGTCTAATGAACGATTGGTTTAAATGACTATATATCGAATAGTCTAGCTCTAACTAAAATAAAATTTTAAAAATCGGATACGAAATAGATTAGTGATTGATAAGTGTGAAATTGAAAAAAAATGTTGATGCCAGAGTGGCGGTGTTAGTCAGTTAAGATGGTTCGGACATCTAAAACGAATGTCTAATAAACATTTGGTTATTTCAATGTATGATGCAATGTTCTAGTTTCATGAACAATAAATTTTACAAATAAATATTCTTGTACTAAATAACCTTGAATACAAATTTTATTTCAATAATTTACTACCAAATGAAAATTATTTATAATAATAACTGCGTTTTAATTCATGAAGTAAATACATTTTTTAATGCTGAGTCTATTGTTGATATTCTGATTACTATATTATCTTTATAGTACTAAAAAATCTTTTGTTTTTTTAACATATTTATTTGAAAAAGATGCTATAGCACTATATAGCTTACAGAATAATACAGAATACTAGCGTTATTTTAACAATATTGTAGACCCTCCAGCAAACATAATACCACTTTTCTAACAGCCAAAGTAGTATAAAAGAATTGAGAAACAAAAACAAATGCCTACCTTTAGCCCATCCAGTTAAGACATTGCCCAAGTAAGCGACTTTGTACGACGGATCCGGCGTCGAGATGTCAGCACTAGCGTATTTTCTTAACCTCAAACGATTAAATAAAACTTTCAAAGCTCGTCTTCCGAATTCTTTACTGGGTCTTCGGCATGGCATTTCATTGTGTAAAATCTCCATAGATGGCGATCGTTGTCTCGGCGCCATTGCTAATTGCGGCGGTAAAACAATTTCACCGTCTGTCAAATCATCCGCCATATTTATTTTAATTCAGTTTATTGTTTTTTTAAACACTGAGAATTAATAGTAAAACACCATCACAAAGTTGTATGATAACAGAAAGAGAGATTTTTGTGTTTTAGTTAAATTCGCGAGAGAATTAGAAATGATACGCCACTGGTAACACGATTTTTTTTATATTTTATTGTATATTATTTTTATTTAATGATGTGTGATTACTGTATTTTAATATTATTATTATTATTATTTTGTTGACATTGTAGAATTCTTATTTATCTGAAACAAGAAAATTTTATTAATTTAAAAATATTTTATTACATGATAATAGTTACAGGTATTATGTTACTGCAATGAGAAAAATTTAGCTTCAGATCCGTGGTTTTTACTCAACTCAAAAGTAAACGTGTTTTCGAACTGTAAACTTATGTTTTTCTAAAATAATATACGTTTCGACGAACTCAACGTCGATTATTAATAAATATTAATGCAGAACTTAAACCTGAAGTCGTTTTATTTTATATAATAAGTTCTGAAATATTTTTTTACTATGTTATGTTTTTCTAATAGATATAAAGAATTTAATATTTGAATTTAAATTTAAAAACTATTTTCAAAGATTTGTGTAAAATTATTTACTATTTAGATTAACAACATTGGCATGTATTCTCACTCCTTTTGTTTATGAAAAAGTTCTTTTATTTTTTGCTTTAAAATAAATTTTTACTGTTACCTCTTATCAAATATGAATTACATTTCTATTTTTGATACATTTTTTTATATCTAATATTATAAAATTAAAATAAACTAATTAAAATTGCTTAATAAGTAATTTTAAAGGCGTCTTTAACAAAAATTACTTTTAAAAGTGAGATCAGAATACGGCCCATAACGTTTTTCTGGAATATATAAAATTATAAATCTTAAATCGTTTCATCTTATTGTTAGTTTTAAATTTTTTGTGAAGCCTATTTTTTTTTTTTTTTTTTTAATTTAAATATTACACCTGTTATGCCTAACGGATTTAATTCAAACATTAAAAATTAAAAAAAAATATAAGTATATTTTTAAAAAAATGTTAGTTTTCTTTGCGACAGTAAATACATTTAAAACTATTATTGTACCTTATAAATTTACAGTTAAATAAATAGAAAAATACTCTAACTGAAAGTACGTAGATAATTTGAAAACATTATCCACTTATTTCAATAATATTTGTCTATTCTAAAAAGATTACGTTTATTTTACTAGAAACTAAATATATAAAGTTTTCTCGTGTCCTTTGCAAATTACTTATAAGTGGATATTAGTTTTAGAACTGTATTATTTAATTTCAATGCCATTTCGTGCATAATTTACTTAAAAAAAAAACATCACTTCATAGCTAATTCTATATTTTTCTATTATTAAAACAAAATATCTTACATGGCAGAACTTTAAAATATACTTAAAACTATTTGTAAGTAATTATTAAAACATTTGTTTTGCTATGAGGAAAATAAATAACAATTATTATAAGAATACTTCTGTTTTCTTTTCAAAAACGAATTTATTAAGTTGCTTATAATACCAACTAGATTTTTTAACTAATTGCACATTTTTCTAAATAGTGCTAAAATTTAAGAATATTTTAATAAATTTAATTAATTACTATTAATTCACTCAACCAAGTTTACAATAATATTTAAATATATAAATTATAAATCTTAAATCTTTTTATCTTAGTTTTTAAAGTTTTCGGTAAAGCCTAAGGCCCATTTTCTCTTCTTACTTTTAAAAAGTTTTTTTGACAAAAAATAATTTATTTTTGTAAATGAAAAGTTGGTAAAATTAATTACTTGTCAACCAAAATGGCACGAAAGTTTGTAATATTAAGTGGTTATGTATAAAATTTAATAAAATGTTTGTATATAATAGCCCGTATGCATAAACATTTTCGTTCGTAACGAAATATTAATATTTTAATACGATTGAAGAAAAAGTTATTAAAATGTTTTTTACCAATACAATACACTAATATACAAACATTTTGTAAAATTTTATTTATACTCATTAAAAACTACAGATTTTTCAAATTAAAAACGACAGCTGAATAGTTTTAGTAACTTCTTTGAGGACACCCTATGTTATTGAACTTTATTGATAGCAAATCGCAGTTATTTCAATAAGAATGTAACAAGTGTTTTTTCGTGTTATTTAATCTGAAAATTTGCAATTTTAATTTTACAATGTTTGTACTAAAATTTCAATATGTTATTCAAAGATTCTTGACAAATAGCTAGGCATAAAAATAAAACCAATAATGTTAAATTTTCTAATCATTTTAATTTCACTACTAATGTCAAATGAATAATAAAATACACATATATTTAATGAAAACATTTAAAAGAAAGTTAAAATTTATTTACTTTATTTTCTCTTAAATATAATTTCAGATAAAATTTTATTTGAGCAACAATATTTGTATAATATACGAATCGTCAGTCGATTTCTGAATTGTTTCTGAATTGTTTATAATAAGAATATGGAACCAATTTGAATTTATTATATTTCCGAAATTATTAAAATTATAACATAAATGATTGTTGCACAAACCAAGGAATCGACTGATAAATAACTATCAAAATTAAAATGATTAAACTTTTGATGAAAAATAAGTAAGCTAATTATGGTTTGATAAAAATTTCTCTTTAAATATTTATAAATTTTTAGTCATAATATTTGCATACTATTAATAGTTATAGACATTACAAATTTAAATTAAAATTCTTGGTTAAAGTCAAATTTTTATTAATTTTAAGAAAATTTGCACAATTCGAAAAATTCACAAAATTAAGACTCATGCTCATAATAATCACTTGACTAAAGTCGATTTTAAGCTGATAAAAAAACACGATAATAATTCAAATATAAATACATCATCTGATCATCTACAAATCTTCAATATTTCAACACAAACACTACGATAAGAACAAGTTTTCATTACAAGAAGAAAAACTTGATTTAATTTTAAAATAAACACATTCGCAGGTGTATATTTGACGTGAAACATCGTCAGAAAGATATCTAAAAAATAAAACAAAAACCAAATCGCATCAGATCACACATGATCGTCTTCTGTCTCGAGCATACCGCCATCAAACAAAAGACCATCATTCTTAATTCACTTGTTTTCATTTTTCATAACTTGTTGCTATATATAATGTATGTATCAGATCACTTCACTTGTTATAATATATTCTTCTAAGCCGGCCTTGATATTGCGTCATTATGTGACGATTTGCCTTCAGGTTATGTCTTGCCTGATGCATACCTTACAAGAATTGTTTGCTGTTGACAGAACTGTACTTTATCATTTTGATTTCGAAAAAAATAGATAAATTTCTTATAGTTGCGGAACTAGATAGAATAGGATCTATGTTCGTATAACATTTTTCATTGAAAATAGTCTCCCTAACAAACTATTAAAGTTTGGTACATTCAATAATATTCTAAAGTTGAAACATTTTCTCAAAATTTCACAAGTTACTCAGTCATTGAATCGAATGTTAAGCTATGCATCAATGACTGGCCAAATTAACCATAGACACGTGTTTCGGTCTTTAGGACTTCGTCAGTATTGTGCTTTGAGTAACATGTGAAATTTTGAGAAAATGTTTCAACTTTAGAATATTATTATATTAATTTCACCAAGTGACATTCATGAACAATTTTGTTCGATGATATTTATTTTTTGGTACATTCGTTATAAAGATTATTTTCGAGTATTTTTGCAATTAAAATATTATTCAATCTAATAACAATAATATTATATACACTGTAAGAAAAAAAATGAATAATTTTACATAAAAACCCGGGGCAACTAATTTACACCAGTTTAATATGTAAAGTTATAGAAGTCTAAGGAAAATGTTTACATAATATGAATATAAAATACGTATATTTTATGTAAGTTTGCTTACTTTTTCGCTAAAAAAATATAGGTATATAATATGGTAAATTAATTATTTTAATTAAAATTACAAAATTATGCAAACCATCGATTTTATTGAAATAATATATATTTACTATGATTTTATGCAAAATGGCAACTTTTTTACAGTGTACTTTAATTTTTGATGATAATCTGATGTCACTGATTGTATCTGAAACTTCAAAGAAAACCAGCTACTTTTCATTCAAGAGTCGTTTAAAAATGTCTGCCTTGTCTTGCGACCACTTTTGCTATTTCCGTTCAACAAGTCAATTCAAAGAATTGCTCAAAAAGATTAAGATGTAGCTGGATAAGATATTCCATATTGAGAATATGATATAATTACATGTAAAAATATCAACAATCAAAAGCTACTTTTGTCTGACACCGGGTTTCATAAATGCTAATTAAATTTACTTTATAAGTAAATGTGTTTTATTTTATAGATTTTCATGTTAAAAAAGTTAAATTACTTTAAAAGTAGATTTATTTGAATAAATTTAATCTAATGGTATTAACAAATATTTATTATTAAATCTAATTTATTGTTTTTAAACCGGGCCTGAGTAAAATATCTCAGAAAACATGTTTTTTTTTTTGCAAAATATAAAAAAACATTGACAACATTGCAGCCTTAACATTCAATGTTATTTATTAATAAATCAACAAATAAAAATTGAAAGTAAATGACGAAAAAACAACAGCATATTAAAATAATTTTATGTATAAATTATTTGACACTGAAATAATTCGATTTAAATATAATTTCGACCTTATGGCCCACTACCTGCGAAACATAATTTGACAGTCTAAGGACTTTTTTTGTACTAAATATTTAATAGTTCAGTTTTTAATATCATTCAAATTATTGCGATCATCCTTGTCAATTTCGCTATAAAAATTTATTTTGTCGAATTATCCCGCAATTTAATATAATAATTATAATAATAAAATTAATTATTCAATTTTGAATTTGGGCATTTGACAAATTATTTTCACATTAAATTTTTTACTGCTACAATTATTGAAGTAAGTTACAGAAAAAAAAATATTTTTTTAATCGTCTCCTTGACTTAGTAAATTTTATGTTCGTACATTGAAAATTTTTCAATTTTATATTCAGATACGATAAATTTTTTATTTACACGATAAAAATACATACATTAGATTCAGAGTTAAAAAATTAAAAACTAATGTTTGTGTAAACGTTTCTGTGTAAAAAAAATAACACTAATTTTGTATGTAAATTATACGCTTTACAATAGTGTCAAAAAATATTAGGTTGTATCACGTACCAAAACCTTAAGTTCGAGAAAATGGTGTTTAAATCTGAACTGAATTGTTTATAGTAAGGATATGAAACCTAATTAGAATTTATATTATCACGAAACTAACAATATTATAGCACTCACGAAAACAAACAAATATTGTCAAAATTAGCAATAACTCAACCTGAGCAAAAATGACGTATAGAATAAAGAAGAAATCAACTGACAAATTATTAAAAACTACGATCAAATTTGTAAGAATTGCTATTTTTGAACGAAATGCATAAATTATTAATAGTAAATTTTCATGCACAATCTTAAAACCGGAAATATTACTATAAAAAAATACAAGGACTTGTTTCATAATGTGTTATTATTGTTTAGGAAGTATTGTAAAGAAAAAAAACTATTTTTTTTAAAAGAATATTTATGATGTGGAACTAATTTTTCCTCTTATTTCAACGCTTGCATACATTTCTTAGTTGTTTTGAAAATTTAATTAGAATTCTTTTTCATTTTCTTATCCATGGCGTAATGTTTGAAAAATTTTACAGAAAACAAAATTCTTAAATATGTTTTTTTTTCTGTATTTTCAGATAAGCACGTTTCTATTTTTCAAATGTACAATAATAAATTTTCAATAGAATTTTAATTTGTTTATATATATCGCCAGTCGATTTCTTGTTTGTTCCATACGCCATTTTTGGTCAAATTTAATTATTGCTAATTTTGGCAATATTTGTTTGTTTTCTATCTATTTAAACAATCGTAGATGTTATAATTGTAATAGTTTCGGAAATATACATTTCTAATAATTAGTGTCATATCCTTACTATAAACAATTCAGTTCAGAAACTTTAAACAAAATTTTCATGAAAGTCAAGTTTTGTGATATGAAACAAACAAGACCAAAAACGAATATTTGCTTGAATGAGAAAAGTTTGTGCCACACCATTTTAAATACATGGATGATAAAAATGTTTGGAGGTGACTGATTTCGGGATGATAAAAAAAGTTTGTGCCACACCCTTTCGGGTACATGGCGTGATTGTGTATGTATGTATGATTTTGTATAAATATATAAAATATATATTTCACTGTCAATTTTTTTTAGTGAATAATTTTACTATTATCTTTTCAGTACAATATAAAATTGTTTTCGTGAGCAGTTTAGTTATGTAGTATTAGTTGTTCGTGAATGAGTCGTGTGAAAGCTATGCACAATGACACATCACCTAAAGCATACCAATTGCGTTCTAATTGCCTTGACTTAATGAGTCGATAACAATTAAAATCATTGAAAGATTCTTCAATGAAATCGTTGATCTATCTCTATGTATGTAGCATACCCTAGTTGAATTGTAAAATAGTTATCATATTAAAGAAATCAAACTTATATACTCATTTAGAATTTGATCAAAGGGGCCCAGTCTAAATAATAATAATTAAAATGATTTTTAGCTGATTTTTCTAAGGTTTTATCTAAAACTAAATAAAAAAATAAATAATTTTTAGCATTCTACTCTAAAATTTCAATCTAATTTCACACTCATACTACTATTTCACTCCAATAACATAGATAATATTGTAACATAACGAAGAATCTTTCAAAACTCATTAATATATCAAAATAAATAAGCCTTAGGATTAAGTTTTTTTTAATCCTATATTATATTTATTTTAGATAATATTTTATTATTTTTAAAAACATGACCGAAAATTTAATTGCTAAGCTAAATTTAAATTAACATTTTTCTACTATTAAAATATCTTACCCATTTAT
Organism: Clivina fossor; assembly: GCA_963966155.1. Classification (NCBI taxonomy): domain Eukaryota; kingdom Metazoa; phylum Arthropoda; class Insecta; order Coleoptera; family Carabidae; genus Clivina; species Clivina fossor. Next base: position 1,625,178 of record OZ014565.1, on the reverse strand, counting down.
GTTAATTATTTTTTAAATTTAAAGTTTATCACGTTAACATACAACGTAAATAAATGCCCGTGTAAGCAAAATTAGCGGAAAAAATTGTTTAATATTCTGATTAGCGCATTTTCTAAAATTAGTGCTAACTAATACCAGTATTAAAATCAATAATACAGCTTAAGAAAATAAGTTACAATTTTTATAAAATATCTAAACAATATATTAGTTTGTTTGTTTCATATGAAATTACGCAAATATCATCAAAATAATTATTTAAAATGTGTGAATGAACAAATTACTCAATATTATTTGTAAAACAATTTCTTTCTATTTCATATATTATTAAAATAAAAAAGCTTTTGGATTTGGATTAAGTTATGTATAAATTTAAATTAAAAATTAAATTAAATTATTTGAGCAAATTCTATTTCAACTAATTTCTATATAGACAAAACAACTAATAATATTAAACATATGATCTAATTATTTATATATAAATCATCTAAAATTGAATCATCCGATTCAAATTAAATGAAACAGCTATTTTATTTAAATTGCTAAAGATTTTGTTAAATTTTATTTAGATAAATCAATGTTTATTACCAAAATTTAAATACTATTTCTAACATTTTATTTTTAAAATAAATGATTGGAAAATTAATAAAATATTTTGTGGTAATAATATTTCAAAAAATATTTACTAACATGTCGTTAAAAAAAAACCTATCAAAAAAATTGCATTGGATAACAAATGATATTTATATAGTTTACACATTCAACAGTAAATCATTTACTGTATGAAATTTTGCAAACACAACATTCAAAAATTTACAGTTTTATGTATCTATAATCAACAATATTTACAATCTACTGGTCATAAATTATATCTTAAAAAAATAAATATACTTGTAAAAGTATACGTAGATAGATTAAAGTAATAAATGTCATATTATTTTTATTACAACAAATTTTTTCTTGTAACAATTATATCAGAATAAAGGAACAAGATTTTCAAGAATATAAATAGTAAAAACATAAGTTAAAATTAATTTTAAAAATTTTAGAATCATAAAAGAATAAAAAAAAATTAATTAAAATTCGACATTTCGATATATTATAATATATTATATTATTATTATTATTATTATATTATATTATTATTATTATTATATTATATTATATTATTATTATATTATTATAAGTATATCATCATCAGGAAAATATATATACAAATGACATAAATAATAAACAAACAAAACGTAGAAACAAATTACTAGGTAACAAAATACAAGTAACTAAATTATAAAATTTATAAATTATTAATTAAAGGAAACCAAATTTAAATTTCCAAAGGAAAAGATAACATTAATCAGTGTGAATGCACTGATTTAAATACAATTTAAAATCATCTAGTTATTTATATTTTGTTATATAGTAACTTGTTTCTATGTTTTGTTTGCTTATTATTTATGTCATTTGTATATTTTTCCCTGATGATGATATACGTGGAGTATATCGAAATTTCTAATTTTAATGAAAAATTATATAGAACTTAAACCTAAAGCTTTTTATTTTAATACAATGGAGTTCTGAAAGATTTGTTACAATATTATTTAGAATTAGAGTTTGGCTATATTGCATTGTCATCAGAACTGCAGAAATTGAATTATAAGGTTTGTCCTAACAAATTAAGTTTGTAAAAAATTAACAGCAGATTAAAAACTGACAAACTATAAATATTAATAAGTATTTATTAAAATAATTATTCAGTTTTTTGCATCTTGTGAAAGTAAAGAGAAAATTTTTATTTAATCACAATTTATATGATACTAATTCAGACTATAATAAAATTATGTATCCTTATTTCATCGTTTAATCAGATTAAACTTCCTTAATTTTTTGTTTTTATTACACTTTCTTATTTATGAATACAAGTAAATGTATATAGAACTTTTTATTTATAGTAAAATTATTATTTCGATGAAGAAAAGATTCCCGGTGAAAACTGGAAACTCAAGATGAAAACTGGAGAAGTGTTGTATTAAGTTCATTTAAAAAACTTATTTATTTTTTCTAGGAAACCATATAAAAATTTTGAAGCATTGCACCGCCTCTGTAGCCGACTTCAGCGCTCATAAGTTTTAAAAATATATTTTTTGAAAATATTATTTAAGTACCACTTTTTTAAATCTTATTCTAGATTATTTTTACAATAATTTTTAAATTGTATATGTATACAATTCACAAATTATAGTAAAAATAATTCTAATTATATTTGCTGTCATGTTCTAATAGATAAACTGTAGCAAAATTATTAAATCAGAAATTTTGACATATCTAATTACCATAAAATTATGTAATATTATGATTACATATGTACAACATACAATTTTTGTCAAAATAATTCAATAACAAAAAGGTCACCTGTTTCATTATTTTATACACATATATTTAATCATATATCAATTATATGTCATACATGAACTCGAATATACAGAAATTAATTTTCATTCCGTGTAACATACGAGAACCTCAGTAGATTAGTGACAAACACGACGCACTTTAAGAGTTTTGAGATAATTGGATTTATTCTATAAAAAAATGTTAAAAATAAATACAGGTTAAAATAAAAATTCCACTTTACTATATTACGTAAGATAATTATTGTTCTAATACTTTATACAATCCTAGAATATTTATTTTAATATGTTAATTTTAACAGTAATGTTATAGAATAAGCAGTGGTCAATTAATCAAGTAAGCATTTTCCCAGGGTTTTAATGTATTTTTTTTTAACTTTAGCTTTACCCATTTAGACAGTTTTATGCAAAAATTGTTTGCAAACACGTGAGTACGTTGTTGTTTAACCTCAACACAACACGAAAAAAATTTGACGTTTATTTAATTCGAAAAACTGATAATAAATTCATATTCGCTTGAACATTTTTTAAAAAAACTAATAACAAAACAGCTGATTGAGATATATTTGTCCTCGGGTAAGTACTTAATTTCAATCAAGATGGTGTATTTGCCAATTTTCCACTGAGGTCCTAATATAGCTATATACATATAATAATAACCAAACATCATTTCAAACAGCAGGTAATGTTTCTAAATTACAATCTATATTTCTATTAAAGTTGGTGGTATTATCTATTATAACACCGTGCCTGGACTCTCATAAATTTAGTCATTAAATGAACAGAGAATGACCCTGTGGTTATTTTCGGGTAATAAACGCTAGACAGGAGACGTGATAAGCATTTTGGTCATGACCGTCGTACGTGAACCGCGTTGCCATGGTCACCAATTAGTCACGTGATATATGTGTTTATTTATAGGTACACTAAATTTCTCTTTGAACTTTCAAGATGAAACAGGGATTCAGTTTATATATATATATATATATATATATATATATATATATATATATATATATATATACAATCATGCCATGTACTCAGGGTGTGGCACAAACTACAAACTCTTTCCATGATCCCAAAATCAGTTTCTTCCAAACATCCCTATTCAAACAAGCAACCGATATCTCATAGCATGCTCATGTCTATTCCTACTACTTGGAAACTTTCGCTCACGCAAGTCAATCTCAATCATACCACTTCAACTACTCATCGGACGTCCACGCAATCGTATAGCTTATGCGAGAGGAATTATGAATGTGGATGAAGCTAAAGTTGCTTGTCTGGATAGAGATGTTTGGAGAAAACTAATTTCGGAATAATGGAAAGAGTTTGTGCCATACCCTTTCGGACGTATGGCGTGATTATGTATGTATGTATGGAATCAATAACAATAACAATCTTTAGCTGTTATCGAGTGCTAATTGATGTATGCTTTGGGATGGAACTAACGTATTCCTTAGAATAGAATTAATATAGATTCGAAATCTAAACACAAAGTTAAACCCCACATATAACCCTCCCCCCCCACAGACCCCAAATATATAATATGTAAATATGTCTTTTCGGAAAGGTCGATTTAGATATTTATCATCCGATAAACGAACAATAAGTATTATAGTTAATACTATATGATTTGAAATTAAGAAGTTGCAATGCGAATCTTCTTACAAGGACAAATTGTTCGTGTTAACTCATCAAATCCTGAGATAATTGCTTCAATGATGCGATAAGGACAACGGAAACTTAATACTGATTGATGGGATACGTCAGTAACATCATTATTACGAAAAGTTAAGTTAACTGAAATTGTTTTTTGAATTTCGTCCAAAAAGTATCGTAAATTGCCCAATAAAAATATTAGTGGTCTCTATCACCTGGTTAAATTGAAAATATTTTTAATTTAAATTTTTTTAAAAACCTTTATATAATTATAAATAATCCTACAAGATATTTTTTTCTAATTTTAAATCTTAATAAATTTATAATAAATAAACAAAAATCTTATTGTAAATATTCATTAAAACACTTAAAACACATTGAAAAAATCTTTCAGAACTCATTATATAAAATAAAACAACTTTAAATTTAAGTTTATGATCTAGTTACTTATTTGTTACCTAGTAACTTGTTTCTATTTATTTACTGTAAATGTCATTTGTATCAATTTTCCTGATAAAAACGTTGAGTTCGTCGAAATGTTAATAATTAATAAATATTAATACAGAACTATAACCTAAAACCGTTTTATTTTACATTAAAAAATCTTTCAGAACTCATTATATTAAAATAAAAGGCTTTAGTATTAAGTTCTGTATATATTATACAAATGACATAAATAATAAACACAGAATACATAGAAATAAGTAATAAACTACAAGTAACTAGTTTGTAAATTTTTAAAAACATTATTATAAAACTTTATATCTATAAAAAAATACTTCTAAATTTTTAATAAAAAAATAATAATTTATTACAGAAAAACAATAATGTAATATCTTGTTAAAAATAATATAATTTCATTATGCAATGATATAAATTATTGCAAGAATTGAGAATATAATTAAGTTGAAAAAAAAGACAAAAATGCAAGTATTTTTTTTCAAATTACATTTCACATTATGACATCAAAAATATTATGACATTTTTTTTTTAATGTCATTAAATTAAAAAATGTGATTGACAGATATTGAAAATAAAAAATGCAAAGAAATTTTAGAAAAATACATAAATTATTTGATATATAATGATATATTATAGTTTGGCATTTTGATGGAGAGCTTGATATATTCATATCATAATTTGATAAATTGGATGTAAAAATTGTGAATTTATGATATTGAACATGCATATATATTTTCTACTTATAAACTTGCAAATCACATGATATAATTTTCTTATTATCATTACGTAACTAATTTCAAATAGTCATAGATAATCAATTTTGTTTTTTTTCTATGTAAATTAATTACCGGCTTAGTTAATGACTCGAACTATCTTAATTATTTAAATTTTCATGTTCCTTTCATGTATACTCGTAACTCATATTTAACACTTTTTTAGTAACTCGCTTTCTTTCCTGTTTGTTTGACTGTTCGGTACAAATTTTGCAATCGATTTTATTATACGTATAATATTAAGCATCTACCTATATATATATATATGCTACTTCCAGCACTGACAATGATATAACTAATACGAAACTGTAACTAGATCTAGCTTATAATTAAATCCAAAAAAGATATCACAAAATTGTATATTTTAAATTTAATAACATTAATAATTGCCTGTAATTGGTAACATAATAAAGATTTATAAATAAATAAATAATTAATTTATGTATTATTAATATAGAAATGAAATATTTGCAATATATTCTATAGTATTATATTTCTAAAAGCAATAACTTTCATTGTATAAAATTAATGAAATCACATTTTGTTTGTAATTTTATATAACTGGTTGTTGACCATGTAATTGTGTAATAACTTTTATACATTATAGTTATGTGATAACATATGAATGCGCGTATTACGTACTAATGCGGCTAGTTATTCAACAAATACCATGTATCTAGAGATAATAAAATATTTTTATAATTTCTATATTATTTTATCGATTTAAGTCGAGGAAAAAATTTATGAGAACAATGACCGACGAGGAAAATAAATTTATTCCAGAAAAAATTCAAATAAATATATATATATATATATATTAAATTATCATTTAGACAGTTTTGCTGTTCAAAAAAAATTATGTAAACAAATGATTTTTAAAATAATAATAATTTTAATTTCAAGCGTTTGCTGTTTGTAGTGTGTGTATTCTCTCTTAAATTTTAAAAGTAATTTTTGTCAAAATTACTTTTGACGCGAACTTAAATAACTTATTAAGCAATTTTAATTAATTTATTTAAATTTTATAATATTAGATATAAAAAATAGAAAAATCTAATTTTTACAACAACCATTTAATTAATTATAAATAATTAAAAAAATGTTTCGTTTGAAGTTCATCCTCTTTTCTGATTTATAAATATTAATAACTTTTAAACACGTGTATAACAAATGTTTCTTGTTTTTAATTTAATTAAACTTATAACTTAGCAACTTTTAATCTGTAAAAACTAGAATATAACAACGAAAAATTTATGTAAAAATATTAGAAATATCTTGTTTAAAAAATTATAGTACAAAAAACTACTCAGCATAGAATCCCACGCCACTTTATGGACTTCTATATTATTTTTATAACTTTTTTATTATGCACAATTTATCAATTCTCCAATCCTTCCTAGTACATATTGTTTAGTTTTTATCACAGTTTTTTTTTTAATCAAATTTATCTTCCGTTATTCTTCCTTTCACAAACTAAAAAAGCAACTACTAGAAAAAAAAATAAAATGTCATTTAAAATGTAAATAATTTTTTATTTCATTTTTCAGCTTTCGCTCTGAAACGTTAACCAAATATAATCTGGATAAAACCAAAAGTTATTTTAATTATTGCAAATTATTTTGTTTTTAATACCTATTAACTATTTTATTTATTAGTTGAAAGTTAAATAGTTTATAAAATAAATAATAAAATTGGTATAAAAATTATATTATTTTGGTGGCAGTTTTTAAGAAATCTAACCTATCTTATGTAGCATATTTTGCTCTATCGAAAAGTATTATGCATATTTTTCGCTGAAATTTATAATTTCACAGATATTAAGTTCTTATTGATATGATTTTTAAAATTTTTCGTATTTTAAAATCATGCATTTTGTGTTTATATACTCTGTAGATTTTCGTATTAAAAGAAGGAAATAAATTTAATATAATAGTATTAAAAAATAGTTATTATAATTAATAATAGTAATCTGGTAGTAAATTGTTAAAATAACATTTGTTTTGAAGGTTATTTAGTAAGAAAATAAAATTTACTTATGAAATAAATTTATTTATTAATATAGCAAAAAATCTTTTGGAACTCATTATAATAAAATAAAACTGCTATAGATTAAAGTTTTGTATTAATAAAATATTTATTTATAATCGACGTTTCGATGAACTCAACGTACGTTTTCATTAGGAAAAATGATAAAAACGGACGTTAAGATCAGTGAATAGTAAAGCAAACATTTTCTCAGTGTAATTCTTTCAAAAATAAGTCATTTTTCTTTCTTCTTTTTCTACTAAATTTTCTTTTGTACGTCGATAATACTGAAATAATTGCCATGTATATCAACTGCAAAACCTTTTAGTGAAATTTTAAAAAGTTTGCATGATAAATGGAATCAATATATCTGCATTAATTTAAAACGATGAGATGAATAAAAGTAAAAAGCTGTATGTTAATTTACCAAACAATTATTCCTATATCGTCCGAACGATTTATGCTGTTTTTAACCTTGTTTTAGAAAACTAAAAGGGAAGCGATAAATCAATATTGATTAAATTAACATGTAAAACTACTGTCTCCATTTCCTGGGAATGGCTCATTTCATTTATATCTATGAGCAGTTTTTTTTTCTTTTTTCGTATACACCATGTCGATGTCGCATAAGCTGTTATTAACTTTTGCATAAAATTATTACGCTAGGTATTTTTACAGTAAAAGAATCAGATAATTAGAATATACTATAGATGTATTCACTTTAATAGAATTAACAAAAAACATACAAAATAAAATTAGCAATAAAAACAATAAAAGTTAGAATAATAATTATTTCAGAATATTTGAATAAATTTAAAAAATAAAACAGCTTTAGTTTAGATTAGTAAGTATTTGTATTTGACAAACGTTGAGTTTCGTCGAAACGTCGATTTTAAATAAATATTAATACAGAACTTTAACCTAAAGCAGTTTCATTTTAATATAATGAGTTTTGAAATTTTTTTATTATGTTAATAAATACAATTACTTGACAAGTAAATTTTATTCTCTTACTAAATAACCCTAAAAACAAATGTTACTTTAACAATTTACTACCAGGTTATTATTATTAATAATTATAACTAATAAATTTTTGATACCAGTAGATTAAATTTATTCCATCATATTAATACGAAAATCTAGAGAGTAAATACATTTACTTCTAAAGTAAATTTAACCAGCGTTTATAAAACCGAGCATTAATTACCGGGCTAAAATAACATATGCCAAATTACAAGTTTGACGCTGCCACCAAAGTAACTGTTGTATAATAATGAGTAATATAATAATGTCTTTCTACATAAGCAATATAGTAACGTAATATTAATATTATAATACGCTTGAAGTAAAAAACATTTATGTGTATAGCTGATCAAACCTTCCGCAATTTCATAAGACTTTGAACCGTATAAAAAAATCTCAATTTACCTGTAGAAGTGTACATAGGTATATTTTATCTGCATCATACCGCCGCGGTAATTATAAAATGCATTTATCATTAGATTCTCATATGTTATTAAGTGCTTATTAGCGCAAAGTCAGGCTAATTAATTATAGTTGCGACAAGGCGTAACTCTCTCTCTCTCTCTCTCTCTCTCTCTCTCTCTCTTCGTATAATATGCGTGTGTGACGTCATACGATGTTACGGGGACTTGGTCACAACCTTTTGACATTGCCAGAAGTCTTGTATTAAATTGTCTGCTATCATATAATACATGCAAACATTACAATGTAACCGACGTCTCGTTTGTGTGACAATGAATTCGACAAAATTATTTACTTCCCGTATAGATTAATCTTTCTCTCACCGGCGGCGATGGCGGCGTGCCGATTCACTTATTCTTCTTTTCCTTCATTTATATTCTTGGAAAGTTTTCCTAAAACTTCCAGACAGCAATGTCATGATGCTTTTAAAATTTAATCTAATTTCAGAGCGGAATTGAAAATTACGATAGCTACTTTTGACTGAATACAACTGCTCTTGCTCAAATGCATTTCTATTCAATTTGCATGATTGGCATTTGAAAATGTGTTTTTTGGTAAAATCTAAGCTCTGATAATAAATTCCATTATGATTTTGTTAATTAGCGGATTTAAATCTATAAGCTACTTGTATAAAAGGTAACTTAATTATGCCCTACTCTGTAAAAACGTTAAAATTAATGTTTACTACATTTTGTAAGATTTTAAGTAAATAAGAAATAAAAAAGAAAAATTTAAGTTCTAAAAAATTTGTTACTACCTAGATATTTTATTATTCTCTGATTAATTATTCTCGGAATAACTATAAGTATAAAATTATGTAAACCAGTTAATTATATTTTGTTACCTAGTAATTTGTTTGTTTATTAATTAATGTTATTTGTATATATTTTTTCCTAATGATGATATACGTTTAGAATACACTAAAAAATTTTTATTTTAATGCAACACGATCTTAAAGATGTTTTGTATTTTTTTGTTTTAATTTAACTTTATTTTTTACAAAATAAAGAAATTAACTATCTCTTCATTCATAGATCAATTGACAAGTTAACGAAAAAGTTAACTTACAAAGAGTTTAACAATGTTTTATTCAACTATATGTTGTAAGATAAAATTATCAAAATTAATCACAAAAATCACGAAAATAATAAAAACACGATTTCAGCATGGTATATCGTTAACTAAAAAATAAAACAATATTTTCATGGGTCCGAAGCGTTGAAAAATTGTCGAAAGACCCGTATTTAGAGGGCGCGGGAAGCCAGTTTAAAATTCGAAAAATACTAATTCACTTATTTAATAACGTATTTATAACGTAAATTTATAATCCTATTTTTAGTTTTGTAGTACATTAATATACGAAACGTGAGCATTAACATACGTGTCTAATAAAACAATTTTATATTCTCATAAAAAAAAAACTTCAAATAAAATATAATAAATATTAAAATATCTTCAATTTGTTCACTTGAAATTCATATACGTAAAATAAAACTAAAATAGCTCGTAAAAAATCTTTAACAACTTAACACAAATGTCGATTGAAATAAATGTAAGATGTATGTATGGAAAAGGGGAAAAAAATCATCGAAGAGTTATAATAATAAATTCATTCTTGCCTACGCGACTACACAAAGAAACATACCTACATTCATTCCGATATGTGTTATATATGTGAGTGTGTTCGAAAATTCTTCGCAGACTTGCATTACAATATCAGGACGAAAGCCAGGACAGTGTAGAATCACTACAAACGAAACCATTTAAAAACGCATTCGGCTACAAAGAAAATACCAACACACACAACATCCTATAAAACTGCATTTAACTGAGCCGAGACTTAAAAGCCAAAGCCACGCTAGAATGATGCTAAAGCGTATGGTATATTCTACAAAGTATGACCATTTATTGCAGCTGTATTTTGATTAGAAATTTCATTAATGTTTCGGTTCTACAAACCATTTGAGACACTATACAGAATTATTTTACCCGTTACTATTGAGACTTTGAAAAGAATTTTTAATTCATATGTTAAAAGCAAATTAGATTATGGTTCTATTGCTTGGCAAAATTAAAACAATTCAGCATAAATTCTTAAAATATTGTTACTTAAAAAGAAACACTCAACTCAGTTCAATGAGTTATCAACAATTATTACAAGATTTTAATTGTACATCGTTTCAGCATTGCAGAAATCAAAATTTGCTACTATTTTTATATAAAATTATTAATAACCAGTTAGATGTGACAATGCTTTCTGAATTTGTTAGATCTCAATGTACCGTCCGTGAATACACGAAATCCTGTAACATTCAATATTAATTTTGCTCGCACTAACTTTTATAAGTATTCTTCAATTATTTTTATGTGTAAACTTTAAAATTATTATCAACTTAGGCTAGATATAGTTCACCACATGTCATATACACATTTTAAAAATTGTTTTAAAGATTTGCATCCATATAATAATGATCAATTTTAACTTTGCATAGTATAACTGGCTAATTTCACAAGTGTATTTATTTTTTTTGTTATGTATTCAAATCTATGATGATTTATATATATATTTTTTCTTTGTGTCATTAAATATTACTCTGTATTAATTCTGTTGAATAATAAATATTATTATTATTATTATCATATAAATACTAAGTAATACAAATAAAAATTATATATTTTTTCTCCAAAAGATAGTAACATTGTTCAAAAATAAAATTAAAGAACAATTCCATAGAAAATAATTCAAAGAAATATATTATTGATTTATTATCTATGAGAAGAAAATATAATTTCAAGGCTATTTATACTTCCAGGCATTACAGAAAAGAAAAAAAACTTTGAAACATGTTTTCTGCTGAGCTCTGTGTCCATGTCTGGACGAGAGTGAGTAGTAAGGTGTATGATTTCACTTTTCTCTGAACAAGTGAAAGGGAAAAAAATTTAAATCATTTCTAAATATTCATTCCATGTGTATTATTCATACTCTTTTGTTTTTCCACTAACTAGATTTTTATCACAAAAACTTGCAATTACTTAATACAGATCATTGTTTAATTCTCTAACTGCACTTTTTTGTAAAATTTACATTTTTATCTTGACTTTTATTATGTTAAATATAATAGTAGGTGAAGCAATCGATGGAAGAAAAAAGATTATATTTATTTCACAATAAACTCAGGCCCGGTTGCACAAAACATTATTAACTTAATCAATGAAGCAACTAGATATTCAACTATCTTTCGAACCGTCTCATTGATTAGTCACATGGCAAGTTAACGAATTGATTAACTTACAAAGCATTAAACATTGCTTTATGCAACCGGACCTCAGTGTCTCCAGATTTATGAACTTTTCTATTTTATATATTTTTAAATACAAGTAAAATAACGGCTGTGGAAATGAGATTCTTGGATAGGGTATGTAGTACGTCTAGAAAGAAGAATTAATTATTTGAAAAAAATTCGTTGACATTTTAAACATTATGTCTAATACATACATACATACATACACAATCACGCCATGTACCCAAAAGGGTGTGGCACAAACTCTTTTCATCATCCCGAAATCAGTCACCTCCAAACATTCCTCTCATACATACTCTTTTATTCCTACTACTTGGAAACTTTCGCTCACGCAAAACACTCACAATCATATCACTCCAACTACTCATCGGACGTCCACTAGCAAACGTATACCATCAAAATCATTCAAATAAATCTTTTTAACCAAACGTTCATTAGACATTCGCTCAACATGTACGAACCATTTTAAATGACTAACACCAACTTTTGCTACAACATTTCTTTCAATTTCACATTCATCATACACTAATCTATTTCGTACCCGATCTCTAACGAACGTTTAATTAAAGGAATATATGTGTGATATTAAAATTTGAAAGTATACGTCTGCGTGGAAATCCACTAAGTAAATATGAACTGGTATGATTGAGATTATTTTGTGAGTGTGTAAATATTTTCAAGTGATAAAAATAAAAGTGAACAAAAAAATTGTTTGTCTGAATTGAAATATTTGGCAGACACTAATATCTGTTAAAATGAAAAGAGTTTGCAACACACCCTTATGACGTGAGTAATAAAGAAATTTTTCTTTTAAGTTCCGTCTGTAATAATTTTATAAATCAAAGAAATCAATACCATCTTCATTATACCAGAAGAGATTGAGAAACGATCGGATCGCATGCAATATCGTACAAAACTCGTCTCAAGCGTCTCTAGGAAAACAAAACGTTTAGAAGCCACGGCGCGGCGACTAAATGCATTATTAAACAACCGCACACGCGATATTTCCGGTGTACAAGCAGTTGACCAACAAGCGAGCGCACAAACTCAGGCTGGATCTCCAGATCTCTCGCATCGCTGGTCGAACGCGTACACTTTTAAACTGGATCCGTACGTAATACTATGTTCATATATCAGATCAACCATAATATAGATGGGAACACTATAATACAATGTTTTGTTATATTAATAAGAGAGAGAGAGAGAGAGAAGTTTTTGTTTAAATTCGCGTTAATGCTTCTGTGTTAACTAGTAATTTCATTTTAGACATGCAGAAGTGACAGGCTGTAAAATATAAACAAACATTATATTAAATAAAACGGCTTTAGATTCTGTATTAATATTTATTACTAATCGAAATACGCTACGTACTCAACGTCCGTCTTCATCAGGAAAACTGATACAAATGACATACATACATAGTAAATAAATAGAACTTATAAATAAGTTACTATAGTAATTTATTGTAAAAGTTTTACATGCTGTAAATTTTATATTAATAACACAAAATTTCACATAATTTACAGAAATATTGTGTTACTACATAAAAAAGTAAAATAATTATCATAAAAAAATTTAAAATTTACATTATTTCATTAAAAAATGCCATATTTATGTGGATGAAGCGAAAGTTGCTTGTTTGGATAGAAATGTTTGGAGGCGATTGATTTCGAGATGATGAAAAGAGTTTATGCCACACCCTTTTGGGCACATAGCGTGATTGTGTATGTATGTATGTTCTTTATTTTACATAGACGATCTATGTAATTTTTACATAAACGATTTATGTAATATTACATGAATTTTTTTCAATGTAGGTAACAAATAAGTAAGTAGATCATAAAATTTTTTATAAATTTTCAATTAATGGAAACCAAATTTTATTGAAATTAGTGATTGGTTAAATATTGATTGGTCTTGCAATAATTAAGGTCGTTGAGTTTGTCGAAACGTCGAATACAGAACTTCAACGTAAAGCCGTTTTATTTTAATATAATGAGTTATAAATTTTTTTACTATGTTAAACACTATATTTATCCCTTTTTAATGTATATGTTGGGCGCAAAACCCGAAAACAACCAATGGTCGAATTTTTTGCTCAATCCTAGGATTGGATGTTTTAAAACGGCCAAAGCCCAACTTTCAGTTCTATTTCGGGCATTGACCATCTTCAAACAGCCAAACCTCGGATTGTACAATTATAATACGACCAAAGTTGAAAATATATTCAAATGTTGTTAATGACTAGTTGGAATATTAAAATAAACTGCAATAGTAAGGTGGAATCTATTGTTATCTAAAAACATAGGAACTTACATCCGAAAAACTTAAAACTAATAAATGAAACGACTTGCAAAACAAAATAACTCTTCTTTATGAACCCATAATATCCAAATAACTACAGAACTAATAACTAATTTAAAATTTGATTAGAAAAAAAATGTCAAAGTATGAAACGCAATATAAAAAACAAAATACATAGTGCCTATTACTAATGCAGCAAAATGGTAACTAAACAATATAAGATTGAAGAAATAGGTCGCATAGTACAATACTCTCAAAAACGGAATGAAGTGTGAAACAAAGCGAATGTTCATAATAAATTATTTATTTCTGCAAGTTGACGATGAATGGCATTTCGAGTTGCATTTAACCTCCCTTTTCAAACAATTTCATCTCCTGTTTGCGCAGTTATTTTTACAGCCACATCTCTCAAAATCTTGTTTTGACTGAGAATCTTCAGCTGCAGCAATTCGTAATATAACTGTTTTTGTGGAACATCCTTAATTTCCATAAACTGGTGGTCTGCTATTTGGAATTCGTTTCTCGCGTACAATTTGTCAAGTATACCTGATGATGTCCCTAGCTGATAGAGATCGCTTTCTACTTTCCGATCTTTAACAACAGCCATTACATTTCTTGGTGCAACACGCCCTCTGTCTACCTCTGGGATTCTTATCAAAACGTTTTGTCCAACGCTCACGGATGGGAATTTTTTGGTGAACCTCCGAAGCATTTAATCGACTTGCTTCTTTTGAGATGTGCATGACGCTTCACGTGCTTGTGTGATTTTTTCTTTGCGAACGCAAATTTCACATAAACCTTGAGGTGTACAGGTACATTGTAAGAAGAGAATCGTAAATAAATATCAATCACCTCACGCGTGACATTATTGTACCTCTTTTTTAGTTCTATGTCCATGCACCGAGTCCTTTTATTTCCAGTGTCTATATGCGCTTTGTGAATAATTCCATATAACTCATCGGTGTGGCAAAAATATTTTATTTTATCATCATTTGTGGATGGTTTCTTTATAACCTTTTCCACATCACCAATCGTTAGAATGTTATACCTCTTAAGGCGTCGATAATCCAACGATGTAAGTGGTTCTCTCTGTCTTTTTTTACATATCGAAGATTTTATTTCGATTACTTATCAGGAGTAAGCAAAAATGTATTACTCGATACACCTTTCTGCATGTAAATATTTAATTCCAACATAAATTCCTGTTCACTGACGTAGACATCGTTAAGGAGAGAATACGTGTACATTAATTCACAAAACGTTCAGACTGAGTACCACTCCTTCGCACTACGCACGCGCAAAATGTATTCCTGTACAGTCTTTTCGACAAACGAACTGAAATAATCGTTATTTTAAGCTTTGGTTGTTTCTTAATTGCAAAATCTTAGGTTTGGCTGTTTGGAGGCGACCAAAGCCCGAAATTGAACTGCACTTCGGGCTTTGGTCATTTTAAAACGTCCAATCCTAGGATTGAGCAAAAAATTTGACCACTGGCCGTTTTCGGGTTTTGCGCCCAACATATACAACAAAACAATTCACGTATTAGATATAGGTATTACGTATCTATATTTATGGTTGATCTGATATAGATATCTAATTTATAGATACCGGTGCGAGCTTATGCTGTTGTTCCTACTTATAACAGATCTCTGGACGAGAATTACGAATTACTTTAAATCGATTTGCACGTGAAGACCTTTCTTTAGCGTCTTTTCTTATTACAAAAGTTTGTGTAATTTGCAAACTAAATTATAATTGATATTAATCAAATGCAAATTAATAAA
Organism: Clivina fossor; assembly: GCA_963966155.1. Classification (NCBI taxonomy): domain Eukaryota; kingdom Metazoa; phylum Arthropoda; class Insecta; order Coleoptera; family Carabidae; genus Clivina; species Clivina fossor. Next base: position 1,608,979 of record OZ014565.1, on the reverse strand, counting down.
AGTAAATTATCTTCAATTTTTATTGATAGAGAAACTAACAAGCTATCATTAGATAAATAATCTAAAACTATCATATTAAAATATGATCTTACTGTGGCAAATAGTTAATAAAATAAGACTAAAACGGCTTTTGGTTCTAATTCTGTAATAATTTATTAATAAATCAATGTTTAGTTAGTACCCAAGATGGTTATTTGGTTTAATTTTTTTATTGTATTCGCTCAAGATGACCGAACCGTCTTAACAGACTAACGAATATATTCTGTATCGTTTCCGTTAAAAATAACGGTCCGTTAAAATGAAAATTCTGAGATTCCGTAAAAAATTTTGCTATATTTCAACAAGATTTCTTACGGAATTTATGAATTTTTATTTTAACGGACCGTTATTTTTAACGGAAACGATACAGAATACACCCGTAATACCAATATCACTTTTTTTCAATTTCACATTCATCATTAATCTATTTCGTACCCGATTCCTCCTAGTTAAACCACATACCGCCCACGTAAAAATCTAATTTCCACAGCATTTGTTTTGCTTTAATGCTTTTGTATCCAAATCCAGAATTCACTATTTCTATATTAAAACTGTTTCATTCGATTTCCAAACATTTTTTTGTCAAAAATAAAAAAGTAAAGTTGATTATTTTTTCACTTATGCTTATCATCACTTTATTTTTTCTAAAACTTTCTTCAAACACTTCAATTGTAACAAAAAAATTACCAAGAAGTTCGTGTTAGCAAATTACAGAAATCCATTCTCCAACATATGGTTTCACGAATGGTATATAAATCATCAAGGCTTTGTAGCGGCTGCAACAACTAAGCTTTGCGCTTTCCACCTCCAAATAGGAAGATAGCGGAGATAGCTCAAGCCCATCGCGAGCCAATGACCATTCGCTTACCTCAATGGTTTTCAAACTTTAACGAATTCGAAACACACTTTTTTGGTATGACAATGAAAATAACTGTTGTGGAAATGAGATTAGTAATGTGGTTTAACTACACTCTAAAAAAAATAATGTATTTTATCTACAAGCCGTGAGACATTATGATGCCCAGTATTTCTAGATATAATTACTCTACTACTATAATTTTTGGACATAATTGTTAAAAATACGTAATATCAGAACTATATTACAAACATTATGTAATATGATATTATCGACGGAATGAAAAAGTACATATGTATGTAATATTATAGTTTTTTAGTAAAGTCTCTTTTAGTAAATTTACAGAACTTAAGTAAATTTGCTGTCAGGAATTTTCCATAAATAGCTAAAATTTGTTTAGTTCTGTAATATTATTGTTGGTATAATTACATACATATCTAAATTTACATAAAGGAAGTATTTTGAAATGAATAAATTATACTTAAAATATTTTATTAGTATTATTACACAAAATATGTACTAAGTCCCATTATTTTGATGAATTATTACAGATATTAATATGCAAGCTGTAATTTTAAATAATTTAAGAAGTAACACCAACAATATGTAATTCTACTTTAAGTATATGATGCAATTTGCAGAAAGTAAGCAATTTTACATAATTAATAGGTAATTTTTACTTACTTTTTGTGATTATTATGAATTAAGTAAAAATTACAAAATTTTGAGATAGAAAAACAGAATATTGATAGTAAAATAAAATTACAGATTCCTTTATAGTAAAATTTTACTATTATTGTTCTGTAATTTCGCTATTTTTTTTATTTTACAGTGTATGTTATATTATAATCAAGGAATGCAGTTTATTTAATATGATAAAACATATGTCATTATTGAAATAAAATTTGGATAGGAATGTTTGGAGGCGACTGATTTCGGAATGATGAAAAGAGTTTATGCCACACCCTTTTGGGTACATAGCGTGATTGTGTATGTATGTATGTATGTAAAGTTGGAGTCGACCGATTTTTTTGTAGACTGCACACCCTCTGTTATTATTGTATTACAGAAATAGTACTTTGTTTTGAAGAATCCCTGGAAAAGTCATACGAAGTTCCGTAGAGCATATAGTTCGAAGACCACTGGTTAATTTATCGGGAGCTGAGCCTAGCCTAGACGAACTGTACACCAGTTCTGTGTTGTGCTAGACTAAATCCAACTTTAACTCTAGCCACACCAATGTCAAGTTCAGTGAAAATAGCCAATCCAATCCGATCCAACTTATATATATCGTTACGTATCTGATTTCGAAAATCTGCGACAATTTCCGGGAACAAATAACACAAGCTGACTTGGTTCGAACTCGGAGCAAAGAAAGAGAGAGATAGAGATTAATGGACCAATATAGATATTTTTATAGAAAAGTTGTTATCGCATGTGATTGATCAAATCCAATGGATATAGTGACGTTTCGTATATTAATTAAAAATTATAGACACTAGTAGTTTCTTTCTCAAAACCAATTTCGTGTATCCAAAATGAAAATTATGATCTTTTGAAATTAATATAAAATGTAGAATATATAAATAAATAACTTCTAAATGACTTAATTAATTTTTAAATTATGATATTACATATAAGTGTATTATTTTACAGTTAAAGCACTTAAAAAAAGTTGTTTCAACATCACAAAGCGATAATACAGCATGTCCCATGGGAATTCATTTTTCAAATATGCAAAAAAAAGTGTATTCAAAAGAAGGAAATCTGCAGTTTTAATTAATATAAATAAAATTACTAAAATGGTTATCTATTAGTTTATTTTACGACAAAAATATATATTAACAATCTGATAATAATAGTATATTATGATACGAGGAGCAGAAAACGATCTTTATTGTATTGAGGCTAGATATATATATATATATATATATATATATATATATATATATATATTTATATATATATATATGGGATAGATAAAGCCGAGGACATATATGATTTTTTTTCTTCAAGCGTTTCAAACGAATACATACCAAGTAACCTTAACCTTACTAGAAGTGATTTATAAAAATTAATGTTTCTTTAGTCAAATACAAAATTTGTGACCACGTTAGGCGGTATATATTACATTTCCTGCACATATTCACACATTTTCAATAATCAAATTTAAATCCAAGCGAAAATAAATAATGCAACTGTCAATTAACTTAACTTGACTTATTTGACATGTCAAATTAAATACACTTTACCGTGTTTTTTCAGTTGAATATTCAAATCTGACGATATACATTAAATTCCTTGCACTTCTTCACACATTTTAAAAATAAAATTTAAATTCAAGTGAAAATAAACAAGGAAACTATCAATTAACTTAAATTAAACTAATAATTTTAAATATTATCACCGGAGATGTCACATTAAATACATTTAACCATTTAATCATGTTTAGGGCTGCAACCAATGATATAGTAACTAACTACTATATAATAATGTACATTATTGTACTAGTAACCTATGAGTTCCTTCTACAGACGCAATATAGTAACGTAATATCATTTATTACATTATTCGTATATTTTTCATCAATAAAATAAACTGATATACAAACATTTTGTAGCATTTGTTTATTTATATCCATTAAAACATGCAAGCTTTCCTCTATTTAAAACAATTTTAAACGTCCCATGAGACACTATTTACGAGCGTAAATAAATTGTTTTGCTTTTTTACAAAAATATTTACAAATTACAGTTCCGATAACGGATTACTAATAAAACTATTTTTATAATTCACAAACACTAATTAAAAACCATTTTATATCCTGTATATCGCATAATAATACAATAAAATATTAAATGAATACTAAATACAGATTAATAAAAACTTATTTTAAATTTTTCAGCAATTATATTAGGTACGATATTTATAATTATTTGATAGAAATCTAGAGGTTAAGCAAAAACTAAAACTAGCGGTCGTAAATTTTCAATATATGCATTACTGTATCTTGTTGAAATTAATATATATATATATATATATATTATAAACTAGTTTGAATTATCTTTCTACCACGTATACTTCGTCGGTTGTTGGAAAAAAAATCATTAGCATATTAACTAAATATGTAACTGTTATAGTTTTAATTAAAAAATATCTATTTAAATTATGACATTTAGCTGCAAATTAAAATATTATTATTAAATTATTTACTGAATATATCAAAACATATTTTAAATCATTTATAAATTAAATAAAATAAAACGGCTTTAGGTTGAAGTTCTGTTTCTTATTTATCTCATTTGTATATAGTTTTTTCTAATAATGATACACTATAAATTTATGTAATCATACATGTTTTATAAATGTGATTTTTCATAAAAATGTAATATTAAGTAAATTATTACAGTAAAATTAAAAAAATGTTGTTATTTTTACTTTAAAACCTATGTAAAATTACATAAATTTAAGATATATTATTTACAGTGAATTTTTTATCGTAATGTAAAATATTAATGTCAAAGGATAAACTTTTGTTCTTGGGTCCTAAACCTGCGTTATTATTAATTATAATATTATTAAATTCCCTATCAGATTCGTTATTGTTTTTAGCAATGACGCGTTTCGACTTTTCAGTCATCTCATGTAAAATTTTATATACATACACAACACATACAATCAAACCATGTACTTACCCAAAAGTGTGTGGCAGAAACTCTTTCCACTATCCTGAAATTAGTTTCCTCCAAACATTCCTATCCAGATAAGCAACTTTTGCTTCATAAACATTCATAATACCTCTCATACATGCTCTTCTAAAAAATTTGCAACGACTCTATTCTGTTGCGTTGCAGAATATTTTGTATTTTTCTATCAAATGAAAAGACTTTAAAATAAATTTTTACTTCTACCTCTTAGCAAATATAAATAATATTTCTATTTTTGATATATATTTTTTTTATATCTAATATTATAAAATTCATATAAACTAATTAAAATTGCTTAATAAGTACTTTTAAGTAAACGTTAAAAGTAATTTTGACAAAAAAACACTTTTAAAAGTTAGGTGAGAATATATTTACTAGAAAAAAAAACAAGAAAAATCTTACGAATATGATTAAAATCAATCCATAATATACAAAATATAAATATACAGTAAAAGTATGGCATACCGTATCCTAAGCATACGATAAGTAACACCTTACATAAATAGTAATTTTATCCAATGAACGAACAATGCCATTAAAGTGTTATTATATTGAAAATAAAATCATTTTAACATTGTAAGAAAAAAAAATGAGAGAAATTTGCTGCTTGTCTTATCCAGCATTTACATCACCCATTACATTCTTACATACGTTAACATTGCATACATGTAACGGTATTAAACTACTATTTAGATCAGATCGAAAATTGTTTCGCCTATTATTTCCGTATCGTCGTGTCTTTATTTAATTATTTAGTGGCCATTTCTACCACTTTACGGTTAAATAATCTCAGATTACATAGTGAAAAGTATAAAAATAACACTAAATGTAAAAAGAAAAATGTTAAAAAAATACCTACGCTTGTTGGTGTTCCTTATTTTTTGACACTATTGTAAAGTGGTAATTTATACTATTATTTATTTGTCAAAATTACTTTTGATATTTGATTTAAAATTACTTATTAAGCAATTTTAATTAGTTTATTTGAATTTTATAATATTAAATAAAAAAAGATATATCAAAAATAGAAATACTATTCATATTTCGTAATTTATTTGAAAACAAAAAATAAAAGCACTTTTTCATAAACAAAAGAGGTGGGAATATGGGCACAATAAAATAATTATTTAAATAAATAAAAAAAACGTTTCATATACAACGTTTTTAACACAGACTAAAAAGTATAAAATAATTTCTCCTAGCCCCGATACAGATTTATAATCCCATACAGAAAAACGTGCGGTAACGACAGCTACTCCCTACACTCCTTACTATTATCTATTGCATCTATTCTATATGGGGATTATAAATCTGTATGGACGGCTAGGAGAAATTATTTCATACTTTTTAGTCCGTGTTAAAAACGTGGTATACTAAATCTTTTTTTATTGAAATAATTATTTTCTGCTTTTTAGTACTGTTTAACTTTAACCTAATTAATTATACTTAATTTAATTATTATAATTTTATTAATTATAATTATAATTAATTAGAAGTATTATTTTAAGATTGAACATTAATTGCTACCTATAACATGATTCGTACTTTATTTGTATTATCTTATATTTAAGGTTCTTCTGACGTATATAATATTAACTTCATTGTAACATTATTATTAATAATAGTAATAATAATAATACAATAACGTAAAGATATTTCAATAGCGTAATAATAACGAGTTTCATTTTGAGAGAGAAAAACATAATTTTGTTTGCATTTCAAACATGAAAAATATTATCTTCAACATACACTTTACACATAATTTCAAAGTTACAAATAAAAATTATTTTTATAACGTTTTTATAACTTTATGTAACGAAAACAAATAATAAAAAACGTTACATAATAACGTAACAATTTATCATAAGTCTACACAAAAATATTTACTTATACAAATAATAGTACTATTTTTATTATTATATATTGTAATAAATGCAATCACCATTTGTCATATTCAAATACAATAAAAATATATATATATATATATATATATATATATATATATATATATATATATAATCAATGATAAATTCACATGAAACTGCGCAATTGCAGAAAAAAAGCGTATTAGCAATAGAATTTTACAAAGATAATAAACAACAATATAACCAATTCCGATAATTTATTATTATCCATGATTAGTTTGCAATAACTACATTTATTATCGCCAAACACATAAATATGCATGCATAACTTAACTTTCATATATATATATATATATATATATAAACAACCATTTCATTTTGAGAAAAAAAACCTAATTCCATTAGGAATATAACGTAAAAAAACGAAAATAAAACACACATATTTCAATGATGTCTAGATGTCTAATTGATTTCATTGGATTTCTATCGATGCAGAATGAATTTGCAAAATAGCGCGATTGAAAAGCAATAATTGATTAGGAAATATTCCAAGTATGTTATTGCGAAAATTATGTACAATGTGTTTTAAGTGACGTTTATTTTTTTTTCGCATTTGCACGTTTCGTATTTTTTTAAACATAAAATTGTTGTTCAATTATGGCAAATATGAAAATTAAGTGCTTATACTTTAATACCTTAAGCGATAAAAATATTGTCTCATTACATAAACAAATTTTTACAGTCTAGTTATAAATTTGAACTTTGCTTTCTTTCGTACAAACTCTTTTAATTTCACAAAACATGTTTCAAAGAATCTTATTTAAATTTTCATTAAAAGTATTCTTTCCTCGCCTTTTTAAAGTGTTTGCAACTTTGTAATTTAAAATGCTTCAAAGAAAATTGGAATAAATTTCATTCTTAACAGTATATCTTATTTCTTAGATGTTTCTAATGCAATTTAATTTTTTTTTTTTTTAATTTTTAATTTTCATAAAAAGCATAAAACACCATTCGATTCAATACGATTGTTTAGTTAAAATATCTTAAAATATTATCTGTCAAAATATCTTTTATTAAAATAAAACGGCTTTAGATTCTAGTTCTGTATTAATATTCATTAATAATCGACTCAAAATCCGTCTTCATCAAGAAAAATAAAACAAACGATATTTACAGTAAATGAAATGAATATAGAAACAAGTTATTAGGTAACGAAATAAGTAACTAGTACATAAAATTTATAAATTTTTAATTAATGGAAGCTAAATTTTATCTAATAAAATTTGGTTTCCATTATTTGAAATAATAGTAAAACATCTGCAACGAGGATAGATCGACCACAGCATACCAGCCCAGAAAATTCTATAAATTCAATAGATGAAAGCCTGAAGATTACTAACATAACATTAATTTTGTTATAGTCCGAATTAACCTTTAAAAAGAGCAATTTATTAATAAATAAAATTTGAATAATATTACAATAAATTGTGGTAAATTTTCCAGATACATTCGCATTAACTTTATAAGTAACATAATTTCTATTTTATAATATTTCATCGAATTTAAATTGTCCATTAAGCAAGTAGCGCACGAAGCATTGTATTATCTACCCATAATTCCACGCTTACCTAACCATTTATATAGATTTAATAAAAATCTATATCAAACCGATAAACATAGTTAAAAACTAGAGCAAAACAAAGCCTTCTATAATTTATTAATTTTTATTTATATCAATCAAGATTTATTCCGCGTCTTCCATGTTTATAAAATCATAATATATATTTAATTCCGTACTATCGCTAAGGTCAAGTTTCCCTCCGCGAATTACCTAGCCCCCCGCCCTGCCCCCGTTTCGCCGCTACTGATCACAGATCCGTAACCATCGTTACGGAAATCGCGCGCCAATATACTATTTATAAAATTCATAATAAACAGGTGCGCGTTGAGCTTTGATATAGGCCTGCAATTTCACAGGTGTTATGAAATATCACACGTAGATGCATGCCTATGTATATATATATATATATATATATATATATATATATATATATATATATATATATATATATACCGTATATATTCTTTGATTATTATTACACATGTTGTCCGCTTTATATGCAGAGTGTAAAAGTTTTTTCATTAATATAGAGGGGACATCACTCACTGGTATGATAATCTAAGCTTTCGAATTAGAATGAAATTAAAATAAAACTGGTTTAGATTGAAGTTCTGTATTAATATTTATTTAAAATCGACGTTTCGACGAAACTCGACGTCCATGTTCATCAGGATAAATGATATAAATGACATTACAGTAAATAACTAATAACTTCTTTCTTTGTTCTGTTTTTTACTGTAATGTTATTTGTATTATTTATCCTGATGAAGACGAACATTGAGTTTTGTAGAAATGTCGATTTTATATAAATATTAATACAGAACTTTAACCTAAAGCAGTTTTATTTTAATATAATAAGTTCTGAAAGATTTCTTTATGAAATTGTTCTGCCATAATTTCATTTTTCATAGCTACATTTTTATATTGTATAAACATTAAACAAATAAAAAATAATAAAAATACTGGGATTTAAGTTTCACAATTTTATTAAAAACCCTTTAGTAGCCAATTTCAGCAGTTAAGCTATCATCAAAAAGTATTTTAAAACAGATTTAATATTAAAATGAAAAGATTTAGTATCTATTAGGCTCAGTTGTACAAAGCATTGTTAAATGCTTCGTAAGTTAATCAGTTTGTTACCTTGTCAACGGACCAATCAATGAGTTTGAAGTCAGTTGACAATCTATTTGTTAACTTATTCATTAAGTTAACTATGCTTTGTGCTACCAAACTTTAAACTGAACATTTCAAAAAATAGACAAAATCATAAAACAAATTAATACAGTTTTACAAAATTATAAAACAAATTCGCTTTCTGTTTGCAACTAAAACAAGTTTTACTGAAAAACCTAATCTCATCTAAATGGCAATTTCCTTTAACATCTGCAAGAAAATCTGTACGAAAACAAACAAATAGAGAAGAAAAGATGTATAACAACCTCTCCACAGATGGTACAAATCACACCAGCCATGATTCTCTTCTAGACCATCGCAGACAAGACAATTTAAGAACTGTTTACAGTCGAGTTCCTCAATTATGAACTCAAGCAGAAAAACTCTGACGTCTTCTTGCGGATCATCCATCTGGATCTCAAATATGTCTTCCGTTTAACTTTAACTCAACTTAAGTTTGGTTGAAGAACAGAGATTTTATTGTAGCTAGTTTGAATTGAGAAAATGATTGTAAGTTGATTTAAAGTTATATTTTGTGAGTAGGAAATTGAAAATTAAATATAAATTTTCCTGCAGGTGTGTATGTGTGTTGTTAATATATTGTATAATGCAATATTTCATTTTTTTATTATTAGAAATAGTGTAAATACGTTTTAAAAAAATACAACATAAGTACTGCGTAATATTTTACAAATAATTTTTTTAATGTTGTACTGCATCATTTATTGAAATAAATAAAATATTTATGAAATAATCAATACACTTGGTACAAAATATATTCGGATAAATATTATATTAAATTCAAAAATTTAAACATTTTGAACTAGTTGTATAAAATATAGACTAAATAATTAATGTTGTCTTTACAAAATGCATTTATCTATACAATAAAATGTATAGTTTTCTGTATTACACGACTCAACATTCAATTCTATATACAAATCTGTACAGAATATTTTATACTATGTTCACTATGTGTTATTACGTACGAAAATAAAAATGTGGTTATCAAAGTAAGTGAGTGTACATAATGACGCATAGTAAACATTAATATTAATTTGTTTACAAATTATAACCGTCTAAAATAAAATACATTTCTATTTTTTTTTATTCGAAAAAATATTTATATTATAAATTATCCTTATATAATACAAAACAAACAAAAAAATACGAATTATATTAATCTATTTTACGTGCAAATTCAATTAGTTACATTAAAATACAACCAAAAATGGAAAAACCAAATTCCAGACAAAATATACTGAAGTGATTTTAGACATTCTTAGAATAAACCTGGTTTCGAAAAAATAAACTACATAGAAAAACAATTATTCCAATCGAATGTAAGTAATGACAAACCTTCGTTTCAATCAGACTCTTCCATGATAATAAAAACAACTAAAGATATTTAACAAACAAAAATTACATAAACAAACATATGATATGTTCATTTCCGTATAATTTTCTGCCTTCAGCAAACCTCCGCTTTCAAACAAAAGCTATACGGATGCATACAAAAACAAAACAACATCGACAAGAAGAATAACTGGTAAGATGGTGTTTGCGTTGCCATGGCAACATGGTCAGTTAACAACAAATGAATGCGGAACAAACAGCACGCGAACGACTAATATTAATCGATTATAACAAATTCATATCGCGATAGTTATATCTGTGTGTGTGTGTGTCTGTGTGTATTACACGGTGTTACGTGAAGCGTGTGCTTTCCAAAGCCACGCTCGACAAACGAACGTAGTGCGTAAGTGTCCAGCATGAGTCAGCGCCGGAGTGAGACTAAAAATTTTATCGATAAAATACAATATAAATTTCAGTTTTTCTTTACAAGTAATACTAAGAACTAAAGACGCATTCAGACCACTCTACTTATTGTGAAATTAGTGTTATGTTTCAGGACAGAACTAACTGTAACACAAAGAAATACGAAGAAGTTCTGCTTATATAAAAGCAATTCAATTTTATAAACACATAACCTAATAGAAATGAATAATTCTTTATCCTATTTCTTTAGTATGACACACAACTACTGTTTCATAAACCATGAATTTTTAATATCGAAAATAATTATTGATTGAAATCAAATCTGGTAAAGCAAATCTATTAGTGGCAAATGCCACTAATAGATCTTAAAGATAAAAATTACTAATAATGAAAATGTACTTTATATTCAGTTGTAGTAATATTAAATGTTATGGTGGCAAATGCCACCGACAGGACCGAAAGAATTCAGATTAATAATGTATTTCAAATTTTTTTTATTGTTTTCACAAGTTAGTAGATAGTCTAGTTCTAAATCAATAACATTACTATAAAAACATAAAACTATAATTTCGAAATAATTAAAAAATACAAGAAAATTAATCCTTATACAAGAACTATATTAAAATAAAACTACTTTAGGTTTAAAGTTCTGTATTTATATTTATTTGAAATCGACGTTTCAACGAAACTCAATATCCGTTTTTGTCAGAATAAATGATACAAATGACATTATAGTAAATAAAAAGAACATAGAAACAATTTACTAAGTAGCAAATAAGTAACTAGATCATACAATTTATATATTTTTAATTAATGGAAGCCAAATTTTATTTAACTCAGTGCCTTCATTAATATTATCCTTTTCTTTATAAATTTCTATTGCTTCTCTTATCAATCTGCTGCTAATATTGATTAGTCTAAAAATTATTACAGTATCTTCGAATTCTACATGATGAATATATTCTAACGCATTTTTAGCAATAGCAGATTTATCTAGATGATTTAGACGTATTGACCTCTTATGTTGTGTCAATCTAGTAGAAACATGATGTAAAATTTGAAGATACTGATTGATTTAGGTCTGAAATATACACTGTATGTGTCTGGCCCCAAAAACTGCATCGGCCCATCAGAAATTGCCCGAAAAATTCCTACTAAGTCCGATTCTGTTATGAGCATGCGTGCATCGGCCGTGTGAAACGAAGGAAATGATTAGGATTATTAGTGATCATGTAACAGAATTTCTTGTTTGATTTTATTGCAAAATATCTCTGACGTTATTTTACGATAGTATTAGATGTACCTAACGTACGTATAGGCAAGTTTAATGTTTCAGTACAGTGGCCACACTACGTTTCCTAACCTAACCTGATTGGTCGTTTTTCTTTTTAATTCTGCATTTCTCTTCAGATATTTAACTGTCAATGTCAATCAAACGATCTGATTATCGATATTTTAACCGCTTAGAACAAATATTATATCATAAATATTTTACACATAACTTTCAATAGAAAATATGTGTATGTTAAGATTTTTTTTAAATGTTTCTCAAATAAAACTTTTTTATTATTATTAGATAAATAAATAAATGTTTGTGTGACTTTCTTTGAATTGTTGATGGATTGATGGGAGCAAAATAAAAATAACATTATCTTTATATAGCAAGAAGGCATTAAGAAGACAAATACGTTTGAGAATCTATACATTGATAATTTTTTAAATAAATATTCGTCTCACATTTTAATAAAGCAAGAATATTCATATGTTTCTACTTAAATTTCATGTTCATAACTAAATTCGTAAAATATGTTTTATTAAAACAAAAGAAAAGCACATCATATTACACAAATTTATTATTATAATTTTGATATTTGTACGAAACACACAACTGAATTTATTTCTCGTACTTGAAACTATAACCAACTAACTTATACTAAAATTAAAAAATAAAAACAGTTGCATTCGTAATATTTACTAAAATATTTAACATAAAGTAAAATACTGTATTTATCATAATAACTAAAAAGTACAATACAATTTCTATTATAATTTAAAAATAGAAATAATGTTGTAATGCATTGTTTCGTATTGAGATAAATATTGCAACCTTTTATTTTTCGAAACCGCAATATTAACAATATTTAATAAAAACTCACTCTTCAATTACAAATTCAAATTAGTATTTATACAACCTTACCTTCACCTACCAACATATTTTAAAGAATAATTTCAAATTTATTTTACATAATATTATGCCTTTTAACAACTATCAATCTATATTAATCTGTAATCTATAAACGAAATGACATTAATAGGCCTATATAATTTATTTATTGTAAATATAAATCCATTAACAACTGATTTAGTTAAACCAATGTTAGAATTTTATTAACAATAAATTATATTATCGATTTATAATGCTGTTTTTGAATTGTTTAATCCACATTTCTCTTTCTAGCAATTTATCTAGCAATTAATAATTCTGTAAAATTATCTAAGCTATAGAGTGCCATAAAATGCTTTGTAATCTTTTTTTTACCATTTTCCAAATTTTTTGCTATTTGAATTGAACTTTAACTATAATTTTCAAACTTAAAAATATATGTGTTGATGCAAAATTAATTTTTCTAAAATTTTAAAAATACTAATACGAGATAAAAATCCAAATAAGCTATTGCAAAAACATTAAACACAGCATAGATTTTTCAGTATGCTGTAAATTTAATTGCAATTTTATTGCTTCTTTTTTTTTAATTAAAAATAGATAGCTAATTATATGTAATTATTCTCAATTACATAATAAAATAAAACCAGTAATTTCATGCTGAAATTGTAGGTGACATATTTTAAAATGTTGGTATTGGTTAAACAAATTATTGTTTACTGTTTAATGTTATCAGTTCGTTAAAAATAACATGTAATGTTTGATGTACTTGAACTTGTCTAAGACGTATCGTTAATTGACAAAAATATATAAAATTGTCTATTTTGAAAAGAAAAAAAAATAACAGGTAACAATTTTATCGATACATTGTTTTATACAAGTAAAATGTAATTAAAAAATCATTATTTTTATGTACTTTTTATCGGGTGTAGAAGAAAAAATTGTACAATATAAATCGAAAAAAAAAAACTATTTTCATTTTTGATACTAGACCTATTAATTTTCAATTTCGTTAATGTGATATTTACATTTTTTTGGAAAGAAATCATTTACCAATTAAAATTGAAACAGTAAAAAATTGTAGATAACATTTTTAGTACGACGAATCTCATAAGAAACTTACTTAAATTATAAAAGTAAAAAAGTTAATGCAACAATTCATGATGTAAAATTCAAAGATACTGTAATAATTGAAAAACTCTACAATATTAACAGTAGATTGATAAGAGAAGCAATAGAAATTTACAATTTAAATTTAAATAAAATTTGGCTTCATTTAATTAATAATTTATAAATTTTATGATCTAGTTACTTATTTTGTTGCCTAGTAACTGTTCTGTTTATTTACTGTAAATGTCATTTGTATCATTTTTCCTGATGAAGAACATCGATTATTAACAAATATTAATACAGAACTATAACCTGAAGCAGTTTTATTTTAATTTTAATTTTACATTGAGAAATATTTCTAATTAAATAATTTGATTACATTACTAATTAATAATACAAAAAACTAAGTCAAACGAAACAAATTAATTATCAAGAGTGCATTGAATATAAATATATTAAAGCAAACATTTACTTCTAGAGATACCAATTAATAAATGCAGTTATTACACAACGTGTTTCATAATATCAAATATTTTATGGTGCATTGACGATATTAAATTGCATTTAACACAGGAAGTAACTAAGAAATATTTAAATTTCTAATTATTTTTTTATAGAAAATTATGTTATACACTGTTTCATAAATATACATAATCTATGTATTACAAATAACTGTTTTTTTTTTTGCATTAGATTATATATTATATATAGTAATGGTACAGTTTTATTCTTTTATAATAAGTTTACATTAAGTTCTGTTATAAATCGTGTAATGCATATCAATAATAAATATTGGAAAATTTTATAATTATTATACAATTTATTACAGTTTCTTAATATATTTTTAATGTACAAGATATGTATTGTCTGTTCAAAGATAGCTGTAAATATTTTATATCTACTCTTCAAATTTTTTTCTAACAAATAATATAATGTATTAAAAATATTGAAAAAATTCAAAAAAAATTTTAAGATATTTATTTGTAAAATTCGAAGATATTATAATAATTGCGAGATCTAACAATATTAATAGTAGATTGATAGGAGAAGCAATAGAAATTTACAATAGAATATTATGTTACGAAGAGTAGAAAGCGATGATTATTGAGAGTTAAGTGTTAAGTTTAGATATTTGTGGCTGAGGCAAAGCCGAGGCTAACTATTTTTTCTTCAAGCGAAACTAAACTAAATACAAATCTTAACCTTAACAGTTTATGGAACAGTATGTATATGTATATATTATTTATATTTGTTACGTGATTTGTGAGAATTAATCTTTCTTTGGTCGATATACAATTTCTAACCATCCTGAATGGTATATATTGCATTTCTTGCACTTCTTCACACATTTTCAATAATCAAAATCAAAAATATGGTAATGTAATATTAATATTATGATACGTTTGAAAAAAAAGAAATAATTTCTAGACACTTGTTTTTATTAAATGTGTGTTGGCAAACTAAAAAGCAAACTGACGTACATCTATGCTAGAATTAAAGATAATATAAAAGGAGATACAATTTAATTTATTTTAAAATAAATAGTATGATTCACAGCACAATAATAAAAAAATAATTTACAAACAAAAGTTGGCGTCATTAGTTAATAATGTTTAAACAAAATAAATATTACATTAATATTTGTAAATTTTTATTTACATAACACAAACGCTACTACTACATTTTTAAAAATATTTACTCGTTTTAGATAAAAACACCTACGTATTTATTTAATTTGCCATTTAAAAATAATGAACATTATATTCATAACGAATACGTATATTTAAATTCTAATCAATATTATTCCTATATTATAAGTTATGCACATTGCAAAAAATCATTAAAAATTGAAGAATGCATTTTAAACGAGAAAATAAATATTATTTTAAAAGCGTGTGTGTATGTATTGACATGAAATACAACTTGCAGATTTTATCCAAATATATATTCAACTATCACGTAATGCAATGAAAGTTATTGCTACTTTATCAATTTTTATGTTCACACTTTATATATGTACAGTCGTAAAAAAAAACAAAAAAGCACGTAAATATATTTTAGTATTTGATTTTTACGTTTTGTTGAAATAAAATAGGTAATTGATAATTTTTGTAACAAAGGAAAATTGTATATATTTTTTTTATTATTTTCTTATGAGAGTAATGCTTTACACGATGTATTTTTCTATACAAAAAATTTATAGTTTTCTGTACAAACAAAATTTTCATCACGAAAATTCTATAAATTCACTAATTTGTACAGTTTATTAACATATTAGTCAATAAATGAGTAGGATATTCAATTTTAAATTCTAAAAATATACTTAATCGCGAAGCAAATGTCATTTTTTTATACCGCAACTTTAACGTTTTCATTTATTTTAAAATGACCGAATGTCGTCAGAGATTTAAAAGGAAGTTAGATAAAAATTCCTAATCTAAAAGTCGTTTTTTTTTGCTAATTTTTAAAATACTGCATACGAAAAACTAAACTAGTTTTAAAATAATACATTAAACATATTTTATTAGATCGCCACATTTTAAGGCAATTATAATAAAAGAGTTAATATCAAATTTGACATTTGCTATAAATTTGAATACAATTTAATTTTTTTTATTGAAAAAATATAATGCACTAATTAAAAGCATTTTTATGTGTTCTTTTAATGAAGGACACAATAATTATACGTCATATCTGTCTGTCCCATCTGTACTTAGTAAACTAGTTCCAAACATTTTTCTTAATTAATATTTAGAGTAGTGAGAAATCTTTCAGAACAAAAAATCTAAGTTCTAGAACTCAAAGTAAAAGTTTTTTTTTTAATTTTAATTTATATATAAATATTTAAATTTTGAACAATATTTAATTAGTTTATTATCACAAATTTAACAAGTTTTTGTCTAATTTCTAAAATAATTTTATTTCAAAACTGATTTAACATCCTTAAAATTTAAATTATCATTATAAATACATGTGCACAAATATGAATTAAAAATTAATATGAATTAAAAATAAATAAACTTTGTTAATTATTAAAAATACTATTCATAATTATAATAATCTATCTCAATGTTATTATTAGTAATTTGATACACATTCCATTTATATTGTACAATAGATATATAATATACTTCGCAATATGTTATTGAAACGTTAAGTTGAATATTGTTCTATGAATAGTTAAAAATCCTTCAGAACTCATTATATTAAAATAACAAAGCTTAAGAATTACATTTTATATATTTTATTTAAAAATCGACGTTTCAATATACTCTACGTATATCATCATCAAAAGAACCATTTACAAGAAATAGTATATAATACAATTACATATTACATATTACACCAAAAAAGAAAAATTAAAAACATACAAAAGAAATTTAATTTACATATATACAGAACTTAATCTTAAAGCTTATTCTATTTTTTGTTCTATGTAGTTTTTACAACTACTTACAACTACTTTTGAGTTTGTAAATGACATTTATATCATTTTTCCTAATGTACGTTGAGTAAGTTGAAACGTTGATTATTATTAAATATGAATACAAAACTTCAACCTAAAGCTGGCATTTTAATGTAATGCGTTCTAAATATTTTCATATATTAATATTTTCATTGAAAAACAAATTCTAAATGTATACTGTATAAATTTTCCATGATTTTCATTTTCTCACCAGCTTGAACAAATAAAGTGAAAACATATATGTATATTTCTTTATCTGTACATCCTTGATGCATATATAAATTATAGAGATTATTAATTTATTATATCCCTTGATCGTAAAAAGTTTCTTATTACAAACAAATAGAAAGGTATTATCAAAGAAGAGAAAGTAAGTAAGCAACCAGTTTAGAAGAATAAAAGCAGAATCATAAAAAAAATTGTTTGCGATGTGAAAATAATATATGGAGTAAAATGTAAATATGCTTAAAAGAATTATTATAATTCATTTATAATGGAATACAAATCGTTTTATTTTTATACCAGCATCCACTCTGTATTCGCGTAAAATAAGGAAGATTTTTTTTGTTATTCACAAGCATTCATGGAAATGTTGAATTGCGCTTAAATTTTAAGATTTTTGTTGTGTTAAAAAAAAGTGAATTTGTCTAGAAATGTTTAATTCACTGCAGTTTTACTGTTTTTTAAAATATTATATATTATGAAAACTCATTATATTAAAATGAAAAAGATTTGGGATTTAGTTCTGTATCTATTTTATATATATACATATAAATGTATATATATATATATATATATATATATATATATATATATATATATATATATAGGTATTTATACATATATATAGCTATATTAGGACCTCAGTGAAAAATTGGCAAATACACCATCTTGATTGAAATTAAGTACATACCCGAGGACAAATATCTGGACGAAACATAAAAAGAGCATCTGCTATATGGTAACTACTATATAATAATGTCCACATTATTGTACTAATACCATAATGGCCTCCTTTTATTATAATTATGTAATATCATAATTTTGATACGTTTGAAGAAAATGTAATTATATTTTAAAGAAATATGAATGGTGTATACTATATTCCTATTTTTCTTATAAGATCAATAATTTTCGTTATAATATATTTTCAATAACTGCTGTATGTAATTTTCATATATATATATGTACCTGCTCTCTACAACATATATTTAATCTTAAAAACAAACAAATGTGGTACAGAATTTAATTAAAATTTTCATTTCATAAAATTATAAATATTCAACAAAGTGACATGTAATTTAAAATTATTAAAATTTTGTTTTATAGATTATAATGTCCTTTAACAAATATTTTTCACATTTAAATGTATTCAGTTTACATATTTTTCTTAAACAATAAATTATTGATAAAATAATAGTAAAAAATCTTTCAGAACTCATTATATAAAATAAAACGACTTTAGGTTTAAATTCTTTATTAATTATTATCAATAATCGACGTTTCGACGAACTCAACGTTACTAGTAACTCTACTAATGTAAACTAGGCTTTACTGTATATTTGCATATTCACTGTTCTGTTTATCAATTTTTTTGTTTGAGTTATATAGTACCAAAATTTGCCCTATTTAAATATAAATTTCAATAATTTTATTTTATCAATTTATTTTTTTACATTTCCTTCAAAATGATGTACTGCAATATCTATCAAATTAATATCTATCAGTTATCAGAAACCAAACTTATTCCTAGTAAAATCAATAATTCATATTTTCACAATACACAGAAATTTTTAACCGAACTTCCGTAAAAAACAATTACTGGATATATTAATTTTAAATTAACCTATAAACATTAAAATAATATTAGTTTTGCAAAATATAACCTTACAAATTATATTAAAACACATTGAAAAATTTCCTGATATTAATTCGATTTATTATATTAAATATATAAATTATTCATAATATAAAAAATATCACTAATTAAAATTAATTTTTTGCTAAATTATTTATAATTAATTTAGTATTTTTAGCAACAACGGATATGTTAAAATCTACTTCAACATTGTACAAAAAGCAAAAAAACATGATATTAACTTACAAAAAATTGCAATCCATTAAAAGTAATGGCTTTTAAGTGTATATCATGCATAAAATTTTTATTAGCAATAAGATTTTAGCAAACTTTTAAATATTTTTTGCAAAAACTATATTAGACTTTATCGCACATAGAATATATTGTTTTTCTATTATTGTTGAAGAGGAATCTGTAGCTTTTATATTTCTTGAACCTGAATCTGATCATTATATATTTCAATAAAATATTATTTATTAACTTTTCGCCACAGTAAAGCGTGTCATTCAAATCATTCAAAATGTCCTTCAGACGCAAGATTGACATTCTTATTGAAGATGTAAAGTCAAGACTAATGGACTAATGTCAACTGAGCTAAAATTACTTCAATCAGACTGTCAGTTTGTCTGATAAGTGTAGGGGCTTCCTAAGGCCTACTTTAAGCAACCCTTAAGTTACCACTTAATATCACCATGGTCTGAATTTGACCAATCCAAATATTTGACACATTTTTAGTTTTTACATCAACTGTTTGGATTGGTCAAATTCTTGGATTTATAAGTAAAACAAAAATGACAGTCTGAATAAGACTTAAATTATGCAAATACACAATTACAAAATTTAAATTTATCTTATTGATTCAAAAGTTAAAGACAATTTAATTTTATATCACACAAAAATAATTAAATTTCTTAATCTTCTGTAAATACTTACAATTGATTATTTATTATTCAACCTTCGTTTTATTTTTTGACTTTATTATTTAAAAGCCGTTTTTACTTCAAGTTGAAATTTAATTTTATCGCTGTTTTTATCATCAACAATAAAACTATTTTTTGTATGATGTAGATATTAAATATATATGTATTTCTTTCAATATTTTAGCATTTGTTATATAAATATTTCAAAAATTTATTTTTTTTAGTTATAAAAAAATTAACAAAAAATTATTATTTACATATTTAAGAAAGTTGCTTGTCTGAATAGGACCATTTGGCGAAAACTAATTTCTGCTTAAATGGAAAGTTTGTGCCACACCTTTATGAGTACATGAGGTGATTGTATATGTATACTGCAAAAATATTATTGTAATATATATATATTGGATATAGCACAAACTATTATATATTCTATTAATGTAATTTTTAAATAAAAATGTAATATTACGTAAATTATCACAATAAAAATTACAAAATGCTGATATTTTACTGCAAAAAACTTATATAAAATTACATCAATTTAAATTATATATTTATAATGTAAGTATGAAGTTTATTATAAATAAATTCTGATAATTATATGTACTGCATGATTTTATAAGTTTTTGTGAAACTATCAGAAAAAAAGTCTTAACATAGCAAAAAAAAAATTTAGGATTAAGTTCTAATATTTTCTGTAAAAATTATTATAATGACTGAATAATTTTTGTAAAAAAAATCTAGTGAAATAAATTATAATAAATAAATGTATATTTTATTTAAAAATCGACGTTTCGATATACTCTACGTATAGCATTACCAGAAAAAATATACAACTGTATATTTAATAAAAAATTCTTAATCTATTAACACACTAAAACAGTAAATTTTTCAGGAACGTAATTACACAACCTAAAAAAATGACTCCACTAGTACAATAAATATTTGTAGCTAACTTGAGAGCATGTTTCTTGTATATTTTATTTTATTTATACATCTTTCACATGTATAAATGTAATATTTTCTTTTCTTTAATTTTGTCAAATTATTCATTTTGTAGTTGGTTTGAAGACGGTAAAATATATCCGAAACTAATCGTCCGAAATCAATAATAATACTACATTAAATTTACAACTTCATTATTTCATTCATATATTTCTAAATAAATCAACGGGTGCATGTATCCCTGGATATTTTTACGATTAAATTATTATTACTATTTTTATTATTAATAAAAATGTCACTATACATTATTATTCTTTCACAGTGAATATTTTTAACTATACATCATCAATGAAAGTTCCGGACATATTCCAGACTTTACCGGAATCGCAAAACTGCCGTTCCGGAAATATTCCGGTTCTAATTTTATTAACCCTTTGCGACTGAAAACTTTTCATAAACACAAGTACATACTATTATTATTATTGTTATCATTATATATTATTATATTTCCTATTAAACACAGTTCCGGACTTCACCGGAATTACTATACCGGAAATATTCCGGGTTAAATAATTTTTTTTTTTAAAACTAGTAAAAAAAAATGGAAAACTATAAAAATTATAAAATATTACAGATGATTAAAAATATATTGCATATATTTTAGTTTTTCGCAAATTTGTTAGGCACATTAAAATATTATTTTATATCAAAATAATAATAAAATTGATAATATTAATTAATTTTCATCATTTTATAGCTACCGACATGGAATTGCAAAAACTCTGCAAAATCTAAAATTATAACAAATATTTTTTATAAAAAGTTCTTTAGTATATGAAAATTTTCATTAAAATATCAAAACAATAAAGTGCATTTAATTTTTTTAATTTAATATTTTTAAATAAAAATTACATTTCACATAATAATATCTGCAAATCTTGTCATTTAAATATAATAATACACATATAATAAATATTAAAGCTGGTACTATATGTTCGATTTTTTGGTTTTAGTCCTGGTTTTATGACAGTTGCATCGTCTTAAAACCGGTGTTAAATAAAACTGAGCGTATAGCACCAGCCGAAAAATTTAAACACAAGCAGTTTTAATATATTTCAAAAAAAATACTTACATACTTAAAATAAAATCCAATAAAATAAAATGAATCTAGTAGCACAGTTCTTACGAGAAAAAAACTATCCGTGAAACAAAATCGAATCGTGCGTGTGTGTGTTATTAGAGTAAAAAACAATAGACAAACGTTTCCGAGATGTAGACGAATAACACTTTTACTACCAACCACGTTCAGCACCGGCAAACAACTGACGATCGCACACGCTAAGCCAGGCCAAAACAGCGAGAGCGCGTTTGAGATATCAAAGTAGGCCTTGACCGTCACCACTCCACACACACACAACAGAAAAACAACTGACTGGCTAAGTACCTGGGCTGTGATACACCTTACACAAGCAACATACAGCTGAGTACTACCGGCTGATATGGTCAGCGTTGTTTAAAATGTATTATAGTTGCGAGCGCACTAATCCAGTGGCGTAGTATAAGGAGAGCACCCCCCACCCCCCTCTCGTGCACTTTTATCAACTTTATATTTACATGGTTCGATAATAATTTTTTCCTGTTCATCTTTAATTGTATGACTTTTTTGCGATTGAAATAAAAAAAAACAAGCAGATAAAAAAACCGAATGTATGTTAAACAAGTGAAACGTGTTTTTTTTTATATATGCAAAATATCAACGAACATGATGTGTCATTAAATTATTTTTTATGGAGCTTTTAAATATAAAGTTTTTATCGAAATTACGTACGAATAATCATTTCTTTACAACGCAAAACGCAGTTTTTATCAATACGAATTGAATGATGAAAGTGCTTCATTCATTTTTCATCCAAATTTAAAAAAAAAAACTATAACTAGCACAGTATACATACATACATACACAAAAGGCTGTGGCACAAACTTTTTCCACAATCCCGAAATTAGTTTTCTCCAAATATTCCCATCCTTTCGCTCACACGAAACATTCTCAATCATACCACTTCATCTACTAATCGGACGTTCACGCAAACGTATATCTTGAAAATCATTCACAAAATAAATAAATATAATATATTTGGAGTATATTCCCAAAACATACATATAATACATAAATAAACAAATTAAAATAAAAAAAGCATTTTAAAAATAAGTGATTTCTAAGAAAATTATACAATATTTTAATGTGTAAAATCAGTTTCTAAAGGCAAGTCACCATTTTTGTAACATCCGGTATATATTTTCTTCCACACACGTTCTGGAAACATACATAACTAGAATTTTTTTTATATGTGACCGCTCATATGTGACCTGTGACTCACATGTCATTCTAGAACTCTCATTGAAGAATTAGAAAAAAAAAATATAATTCCCTTCATATCATAATAACAAAATTTAAAAATACCTTACTATAATTACAATTGAACTTGGCAGTCATTTGTTAAACATATAAATCAAAATTTTTTTGACAGATCATAAAAGCGTATCCTAAATTTATTATATGTTAATATTTCGAAACTTATTAGTTCTATTATATTAAGTTACATTAAGTTCTATTATATTAAAATAAAAAAATCTTTAAGTTTAAGTTCTGTATAATTTTTAATCAAAATTCGATACAAATAACTAGATTACAAAACTTATAAATTATTAATTGAAGGAAGCCAAATTTTATTTAAATTAGAGCTTTCACACTGATTTTTCCTTTGTAAATTTCTATTGTTTCTCTTATCAATCTATTGTTAATTTTGTATTTTGTTATCTAGTAACTTGCTGCCATATTTTGTTTGTTTATTATTTTTGTCATTTGTATATTTTTTCTTGGAGATTATATATCAAAATGTCGAATTTTAATTAAAAATTATAATTATACCAAAAAAATTATAATTAAACCAAAAACTTTCTTATATTATTAAAAAAAATGACTTTTTTAATTAAAAATTTACGTTTCGACGTACTCTACGTACATTATCATCAGGAAAAAATGATACAAATGACATATATAATAAATAAACAGAACATAGAAACAAGTTACTATAACAAAATAAATAACTAGATTATACAATAATTTATAAATTATTAATCAAAGTAAGTCAAATTTTATTTAAATCAGTCTCTTCATACTATTTAATAATAACTAATTTTAATATAATGAGTTCTCAAAGAATCGTTTCTATTATATTATAATTTGAAGATACTCAAATTTTATTTTTATTAGTTTTTATAAATACATAAAGCAATCTTATAAGATTTTGGTTATTTGGTTGTTAAATTAATGATGTATTTGTCCGAATATAACGCGACCCCGAATTTAACGCAAAACCGAAATTTTTCATAAAGATATTTAGTCAAAAAATAATCCGAATTTATCGCGATCCATTCATTTTTCATAAAAGAATTCAAATAAAATAAAATTCAAGAGTTGTTACATCGCATTACCTAGACCTCGAATTTAGGGCGAGTCAATTTTTAACGGGAAATAATTAGTCAAAAAATATCACGTTATATTGGGGTAAATACGATAGTTAATACTGCTAATTCCTTTCAATACATATCATATTCAGGCAATATTAACTACTTAATAAACTACAGATTAATTAATATTTTCTTGTAAGAAGAAAGTGAAAATAAACTTCAGATCTCTGGATTTTTAGAATCACAAATTAATTTGTATTAGATCAAAGTTGTATCGTTAGAAATCAAAAGTAAAAGTTAATATTTAATTTATTTAAATATTATATCGTAGAAATCAGTGCAGTACAAATAAATATCTATATATTATTATTATTATTTATTTTAAAGCTAAGCATATGCATTAGTAAAATCAAATTTTATAGTTTATATAATTATGTATTTTTTTTCAATTACAAAATCGTACTTTCTTTTTTTCTTCACATAAATGTTATTGGCATCTGCCAGTTCCGTCCATAAGCTGGGTTTACAGTAAGTGATAACTTAAGGGTTGCCAACTTTCCGAGAAAAAAATTACTAAAGTTTTTAAATATTCATTGTGGCTATATTATTTATCCAATTTTGATCAAATTTTCAGAAAAGATTCCCCTAGTGCCCACATAAATTTCGTAATTTTAATAAAATACAATGTTGCCAACTTTCCGAGAAAAAAATTACTAAAATTTTTAAAAATTTATTATGACCACGTTAATTAACCGATTTTAATCAAATTTTCATTTCACTAAAGATTCTCCTGGTTCCCGCATAAATTATGCAATTTTAACAAAGTACATTATACTGATTTAAATAAAATTAGCTACGTCAATTTCATCCATCCTTAATAAAGGATCAAAACAGATTGTTTATCACTACTCTGTAATTCCTGCAACAATTCTAGCTTCAATTCGTTTAGTTTTTGTCAAACAAGAAACACTATTTTTTTGTGTAGAAAATATCTATTAATATTAAGGGTTAGGTTAGGTTAAGTTAGGTTAGGTTAAATTAGGTTAGGTTATCATTACTGCATCAGTTGGGATCAATAACAATAATAATCTAATTGATGTATGCCTGGGAATGGAATTAACGTAGGTTTGAAATCTAATCCCAAAGTTGGAACCCAACTATCATACGAGTAGACCCAATTTTATATAATGCCTCTTATATTCGGTATTTATTTATTAATGATTTGAGATTTATAGCTTAAAGACGTGTAGAGATATTAGTAAAGTCAGTAGTAGAGTACAATGGTAGAGTGCGTACTATTCCATTACTAGTACAATGTAAATCCTTTGGGATAGTAAAAAACAAGTACTAAAATAGCTTCCACAAAACTTACTCTACTCTACCAGCACAATACCAATGTAAACAGATTAATTGCAGTAGAGTAGAGTTGTCGTGTGCAAAACTTTTGTAATTTTTTTTTAGTTTTGAACGAAAATTGTTAAGATTTTCACATAATTATTATCATTAGAGAATTATAGAATTTAATTTTTTGAAAAAAATATTATAAATTTTTATCTCATTGGTTATATAATTTAATTAAGAAGTATTTTCGTATATGCGTATATGCTTATTAAACATTTTCAACTCTAAATAATAAAAAAAAAACACGTCCATAAGCTATATGGGACACTCTGTCTATAACCAGTTTTAAAACAAAAATTTCATAGTCGTAGTAACATCCAAAAATTATATTCAAAAAGTGATAAAACTGAATATATGTTTGGAGGAATAGTGAAAAGAGTTTGTGCCACAACCTTTTGAGTACATATGTGTATAATAATCATTATAAATAAAAACATAATTTTAGCACGTAGCCAAAAATATATTTTGTAATTAATATATCAATTAACAAAGATAATTGTTATTACGTAATTTATAGTTAAATTATAATTGTATGAGTAACAAATTGCAAAAATAAGTTCTAATTGTTTTTGTACTTGCAAAAATTTGTTGTTTTGTTTTTTTGACAAAATAAAAGAAAACATATTTTTTTAATTTACTAATGTGAGTTATTTTTAAACATAATTAGTAATATTTGTAAATTTATTTTTAATAAAAAAAAATATTTACATGTATTCTATTTTTTTTAAATTTGTGCGTTAGTCAAATCAATCAATTCTCACCTCACTTTTAAAAATAATTTTTATCAAAATTACTAAAAATGTATACAGAACTTAAACCTAAGGCCATTTTATTTTAATATTAACATAGTTTATCAGTGTACCTGTATGTCATTTAAAACAAATCTAAAAAAGTTATTGATAATTTTAAAATAGAACATAGACAAATTACATAGCTATTAAAATAACATATTTTTTTAATCGCGAAAGATAAATTTATATAAAAATACTCTTTGTTTTACAAAACTGTAATGATTAACTATAACATATTTTTCAATGTAAAAAACATGTTAAATTTTATTATACTATTTCTGTATCAGTTATATATATATAGTTCTTAACTTTATAGCATTTTTTTATATTTTTGTTAACATTTTCTAGCATGTATCATGCAGTAGTTTCATGATATGTTTATAATTTAAATAAATAAATTTAATAAAATATGTAGATAGAATATTATTAGTGAGTTTAGCTAAATAAATGTAAAAAAAAATCTTTTTCTCAAATTCTACTTAAGATTAGTGCTGGCCCGGTAAATAACCACGGTAAGTAACGTGTAACCTTCGTTTCTTACCTACACTATTACAGTCCGAAAACGGTTATAATTATTAAATTTAAACTATAACCTAACTATTTCTTAAGGGGGTATATAGTCAAGCCAAGCAAACAAGTCTCGTGGGTAGGCCGTGGTTTGTTGTCTCTGTATTCTAGAGGTACACTCAGTGTCAATAGTACTTTGACATATAAAATATATACTTTGAGGTTATGCGATAATTTCATTTTAAAAATACTTTAAATTATCTATAAAATATATGCCTACCCTATTTCAAATAAAATTAAGTCTTAAAAAAGACTGATTTTTTTTATAAAGTTAAGCAACAGCAGAGAAAATTAAGAAAAACAAACACGCGATAATCTGTCAGTTTGCTAGCTACTTTTACTTTTGTTACGGAATGTACAACGGCGGCAGAAATTGTTTTTATTGGCTTAAACTTTTACCGCCACGAATTTTTAAAATTAGTTCGCATATTTTCCGATGGACTTGTTTGCTTGGTGGAGCTATACCACTCCACACTTTAAAAAAATCGATTTTTTTGCGTTTTCTGCAAGCTTATAGATTACAGCGGAGTTAGAGCGACAAATACAGAGTTGTGTTAAAGCAAGTAAAACATACAGATCGAGCTGTAAAAAACCTAATTTCAAACTTTAAACACGTTTTTCTCAAAACCATGTTTTTCAACCATGTTCCGCCGAGATCTCGGAAACTATTTATCCGCTTTAAGACGTAATTATAGACGTAATTTAAAAAATAATTATAGAAAATAAAATTATTTAAAATGATACTGCTTTTCGATTTTTCATACGCTTTAAAAGTTGATTTTTTACAATCAAAAAAAGAACACTTTCTTCAAACAGCCGACATTTTCCTAATTTTTCTAAATTTAAAAAATCCGCTTAGATTTTTTATTTTAGTTTTAGGATATTCTAAGGAAACTTTTGTACTATGTTTCAGAACTTCCCGGGGATCGGGAAAAGTGGCCAGGATTTTTTTGACAGCGGCTGACGAAACGTCACAATTTGAAAAAAAAATTAATATAAAAATTCAAAAACGTAGTTCAAATATACTGTAATAACATATAAAAATACTCGAAACATTTGCAATATTATTTCTGCATACAAAAATTTCCAAACTTTCCCTATTTTCAGAGCGCTCATGGTGGTGCCCTCCATAGGCGCCCGCAAGGGGGGCAATTTGTAACTTAGAAAAAAAATATATATTATTTAAATATAAAATTTATAAAAAAAAAACAACTTTATAAAAAATCTAGCTATGTTTTGAACTTGCCCCCCCCCCCCTAGAATAATTTTTGCGGGCGCCTATGGGTCCTCCCTTAAATTGCAAATATAATCTAAATATTTCTTAAAGCGGTAAAGCGTTAAATATACCCAAACTTTAACTTTTCAAAATGTTTATATATGCTTAAAATGTGTTTTTGTTATACATAAGATAAATATAAAAGAAATTTGAATAATCTTGAAATTAATTTTTGCAATATATATAATTCTAACTATTCTTATATCAAGTATTTAGTATATAAAAAAAACGCCCTGTTACTATATATTTAAATAGGCAGTTTATTTTTTATTTAATTTTTTAGGGTGAGTTACGGTAATATTTCCAGTATAATTTCCAAAAATAAATTACCAGTAATCTAAACATCACTACAAATTATGCATCATTATAATATTCAACTAATTGGAATTTTTTTGCCTTATTTAATTAAAAATCACGTCTCTTACAGTTCTTGAAATTCTTATGTATAGCCATCTTATTTATATAAAAATCTAAAAACAATAACATTAATAATTATGTATTCAAAATTAATCTACTATTTTTAAAACTTACAAAAATCTGTAATAGATTCATGAGAACTAACTAGAGAAATTATTCTCAGAATAAAGTAAAATAAAAAAAATTGTTTTTATCAATTTTTCACTTAGTTAACCTTGAATAATAAAATCGATAAATTATTAAAAATCTTCGTATAAAAATAAATAAAATTATACAGTAAAATATCTAGTTTGCATTTTTGTAAAAATTTTCTTATAAGTCGTCCAGACCTCCTTCATATAATGAGTTTACAATAAAAATAAAAACAATCACGGATGCATTATTATAAGTATTATAAAATGTTCTTTTATAAGAATATTTTTGCTTCATGTTCATATTTTTATAAACATTAATGGTTACCTCAGGCTTTTAAAATTTACAAAGAATTTTTTTTACATAATATGTATTATCCATTATAAACTATTTATATATATATATATATATAATATGAATGGTCCTTATTTTGGCAAAAACCAAAGTTTGAATAGTTTAGCTGCATTCCCATTAAATTCAATCCTTTTATATCTTTCATAATAATAAATTGATACTTACAATTACTTGAAAATAATTCATGGACCATAATTCTGAAACAAAACAAAAAAAATTAATTAATTTATCGCATAAACTCGTAAAGTAAATGACACTAAATAAAAACATATCTTTCTACTACACAGATTGAGACATCTGTCGTCTGTTTAATGATAAACCAAGCAAATTTTTTTTTATTTTCATTCATACCCACGTAATCTCATCTATAAGAAATTATTCACCTAGATATAATTTATAAAACAAAAACCAGATATTTGCGGTAATTTTCAATTTGTCACGGCGTCTTCTACATACATTTAAATAAACATCAATTCATCTACATGTATATAATGATTTCATTTCAACACATGAGTCATTAGATCACACGTGTATGAGCTCATGAACTTTTACTAACAATAATTATTTTAGCGTTTGCGTGCTTTGTTTTTGAACGGCGGCGGTGTTGCTAAGCAACCGTGCCACAGTCAAATCAAAACATTTTCATGTGGTATAAGATAAAGACGAAATAGGATTTTCTAGTTTAAATTATATATTATGTTACATTAGAATAAATATGAAGTTATATTGTTTTAGTGTCTTTGATTACAAAATGAAAAGATGTACAGTTGGTGAACATAATACGTTCCAAGACTATGTACATAAACCGAAATTTCGTTAAGCGATCATCCTCATAATATTGCCAGATTTTCTAATATTATTATTTTTATTTTTATTAATTTTTTTATAAGGGGTTCAGAAAAGTTCGTTATCCAAATATATGTTTGTGTTCTGAACACAAAAATCTTTCGTGAAAGTGTTCGTTGTCCAAATTGCTCGCAGTTCAAACTGTTCGTTAACCGATCACCCACTGTAGTTACGTGTTCGAAATTCTGATTTATATATATATATATATATATATATATTTATTCAATATTATAATATTTTAGCGAATGTTTCCAAATGGTACTAACAGAAAAGCAAAAATAAAAAAGCTTTAGGATTAAGTTCTGTATATATTTTATTTAAATATAGAAATGTCAATATTTAAATACAATATATACAGAACTTATTCGGTATATATCTGTAAGACCTGTAGCGTTACAGATTATTTTGTCTTTTTCTATCAATATAAAAATTCCATATACAAGAAAAAGACAAAACATTCTGTAATGCTACAGGTCTTACAGATGTTGAACAAATATTACAGTTATATTCAAAATTTGAAAAATATAAATATATTTAATAAAAATAATCATGTTTATTCAAAAACTTTCTTATTTCTTTATTGTAAAATTGTCTAGAAAAAATTTGGGGGGCGCAGTTTTGCGGTTTGCCTCAAGTATTTAAAATTTCTCGGTACGGCTCTGATACAAGGAATGATTGTGTATGTATGTACGTAGGTATGTAAGAAACTTTTTCTACGACTAAAATAAAAATTTGTCTTTATTTCAAACTTGAATCATTGCCAGTGAATTTATTAATATTTTATTTTACAAGAAAGTAAAGAAACTACGCATCAATATAATAAAATGCATCATTAAACATATAATACTCGTAGATATTTTTTTTTCCAAATTTTATTATCCGTGTAACCTAATTATTCTATTTTTCTGCTATTTACATTGCAGTAAAGATGTGAAAGAAGAAAAAATAATAATAATTTGATGAATATTGATGTAAGCAATTTTATCATCTCATCTTGGTATAAAACTATGTCAACAATCATGTATTATTTATGAACCTTGAAAATCTTAAATATAACTTGTTATCCAGCATACAGAACAGACATTTTTGATTCGAAAATATATTTTGCAATAAAATATTGAAACATATTATTTTTATATTTGTAATATTTTTGAAGAATTTTTCATAAATATTCACTGAAAAAAGATATTAATATTTTTTTCTGTGTTTTATTTTTCATGTTTATAGTTTGAAATATATATATATATATATATATATATAATATACCTATATACAGTGTGTAAAGTGATAAGGTTTCCTATAGGAAAAAAAAAATTTAATATGAGTTTTATGAGAAAAACTTTTTCTTTATAAAAAAAATTGCTTCTATCAAAACCCCTAATAGTCAAAGAAAAATCCAGTAATCAATAAGATCAAAAACTTGATATTATGTCGAGTTGTTGATTTTAAATATGACTAACAATAAGTCCGAATGTTACATCAGTATCGTGTGATAAATGTTAAAAATATTTGTCATACAAGAAACAAAATTTTTAATTATTATTATTAATTTGCCAAAATATAATTATTATTATTAACAAGTAATCCATGGGTAACAGGATACTGATGTAACATTCGGACTTATTGTTAGTTATATTTAAAATCAACAACTCGACATAATATCAAGTTTTTGATCTTATCTTAAGTGATTACTGGATTTTTCTTTGACTATAAGGGGTTTTGATAGAAGCAAAATTTTTTATAAAGAATAAGTTTCTCTCATAAAACTCATATTAAATTTTTTTCCCTATAGGAAACCTCATCACTTTACACACTGTACATATATATATATATATATATATATATATATATATATATATATATATATATATATATATATATATACAGGGTGTAACAGAATAACTATTCCTAATTTTAACTGGAGTATCCTGGGCTCAGAATATGAAGATTTAATGCAAATCACTTAGATAAAATATGGCTCCTTACTGAGCTACAGGGTGTTTTATATAAAAATTTAAAAACGATTTTTGCCCAGTACTTTAAAACTATTTGACGTATCCTTATCATACTTGGCAGGAAATGTAGGTACCGTACACCATACTAAATTATGTTAAATAAAAGTTTCTGGCTACTGCCAGTGGCGTACAACAGGGGCAAGTGAGAGGTTGATCCTTCCTAAATTCTACGCCACTGGCGGAATTGTCATTTTAGCACAATTTTTCGATTCTCCAATACTTGCTGTGTAAAAAACATACTCTTTCTTTGTAACGATAAAGTCACTGTTTTTCGAGATATTGAAAGTTAAACATAAGCTGCACCCTTGTGATTTTTTCAAAATTTGCTCAAAAAAATCTCAAAAAATTCAGTAAAATAGAGAAAAAAATTAGCTACATAATAACTAAGTAACTTTTTCTCTAACTCATTCTGGTTTGGATGGAAAAATTATTGAAAATTAATATTTTTTGCATTTTATTTTTTTTATTTTCAATAATTTTTACAGCCAAATCAGAATGAGTTAGAGAAAAAAGTTACTTAGTTATTATGTAGCTAATTTTTTTCTCTATTTTACTGAATTTTTTCAGATTTTTTTGAGCAAATTTTGAAAAAATCACAAGGGTGCAGCTTATGTTTAATTTTAAATATCTCGAAAAACAGTGACTTTATCGTTACAAAGGAAGAGTATGTTTTTTACACAGCAAGTATTGGAGAATCGAAAAATTGTGCTAAAATGACAATTCCGCCAGTGGCGTAGAATTTAGGAAGGATCAACCTCTCACTTGCCCCTGTTGTACGCCACTGGCAGTAGCCAGAAACTTTTATTTAACATAATTTAGTATGGTGTACGGTACCTACATTTCCTGCCAAGTATGATAAAGATACGAAAAAATAGTTTTAAAGTACAGGGCAAAAATCGTTTTTAAATTTTTATATAAAACACCCTAGCTCAGTAAGGAGCCACATTTTATCTCAGTGATTTGCATTAAATCTTCATATTCTGAGCCCAGAATACTCCAGTTAAAATTAGGAATAGTTATTCTGTTACACCCTGTATATATATATATATATATATATATATATATATATATATATATATATATATATATATATATATATATATATAGTTATCGGTATATTCCAGGGTATAGTTTCTAAAACAGTCATCTTGGCTCCAACTGAAATTAAAATTAAAAAAATTGCCATTCAAATGTGGAAAAAAAACAGAAGAAAAAATCAAGTTTTTACGTCAACAGACATAACGCAAGACAAACTTGTTTTTCGTTTTGTTTTTTTTTATCCCCAAAAGAAAATAGCAAAACATGAATTCTTGAAACGTATGTAAAATTTATATTGTTTACCAAATAGAATTTTCCAGATTGCAATAATATCTGTTAGATAATTTATGCGAATTGGAAAACTTGTTCAAATGTAATTACAGAAAATTTCAGTAAACTTATAAATTTTGCGCAGTAATTTTTGTTCAAATAAAACGATAACATATAAATTGTGAATCTCTATATAATAGCTATAATTTCAGACTGCAATAAACAATAATTAAAATTGTTGATTAATTTATAATTATTATGTATTTAAATGTACAAAAAAAGTAAATAAAAAAATGATAAAGTGCTTTTTAGCAAATTGAAGAGAGAAAAAATAGAATTACCTTGAAACAAATACCTTTGTAAAACACAAAAAGATTTCATGTGCTCAAGATGTTAATTTAATTTGTTGTTATCAATAAACAATAAACAAAAAATTATAACAAAAATTTGATTTCAATTTATTATTTAACACTGTTTTTTAAAAATACTTTTCCAAAACAATTTTTTTGTCTACAGATCAACTTATTATGCAATATTTGTTCCAATTACAAGGCAGATGAATTGTGCATTCAAAAACTGTTATGAGTATGCACATATCCAAACTACAGTATAATAATCAAAATAATTTGTTTAAATAAATTGTTTTAAAATTTAAAAAGATGTCTTCAAAACTTTATACTAAACAAAAATATTGCTAAAATACAACTGCTATAGGTTAAAGTTCTGTATTAATATTTATTTAAAATCGACGTTTCGACGAAACTCAACGTCCGTCTTCATTAGGATAAATAATATAAATCATTTATTATTTATTTATTATCATTTATTTATTTTTGATTTATATAATTTATCCTGATGAAGGCGGACGTTGAGTTTCGTCGAAACATCGATTTTAAATAAATATTAATACAGAACTTTAACCTAAAGCAGTTTTATTTTGTAACAATATTTAAATATCGATATATAACGTAAGACTATTTAAATAACGTTATACTAACCAATAACGTTGAGTAAAAAATTATTTTGAGTGTTCTTCTGAGAGAAAAATATATTTTATTTGTATTTCAAACATGAAAATTAATTTCGTAATATTTTTCTTTAATTTACACTTGACAGTTACAAATAAAAATTATTTTTATAACGTTTTATAAAATGTCAATTCATTTTTTAAATTTTAATTATAATAAGTAACGAAAACAAACAATGAGTAACGTTATACAATAACGTAACGATTTAAAACGTTATTTCATCCATGGATTGCTTTGGCAAATATAAAATTATGCCCTAAACTTCTTGCTTGGTTACATTTCGTATATACTAAATATTGTAAATTTGAAAAACTTAAATATACATATTAAAAATATCAGCTACTAAAATAAATACTATAATTTAAAACTAATGATTTTATAGCAAAACATGAAATTTATTTAATACAAACATTATAATTAATGTTTTACGTTGAAATTTATAAATTTCTGAGAAAAATACTATAATACATTTTAAAATATGCAAAATAATTGTTAATTCTATAATCAATTAAATTATAATTATATATTTTAAGATTTGAATTCTTCGCTAACAACATGACTTAGGTTCCAAAATCGGATCTGTAATAATATGGCTCTTCAAATAACTAAACAAAATAACTAATATTAAAAAAATGTGATTTTTTCTATACTTTGATTAACTGTGACGATATATTTTAATAAATTAACTTATAATACAATTTTAATTTTACTTAACCTATGTAAATATGTAACCAGCGAAAATGTACCTAACAAATAAAATAAAATTGCTTTAGGTACATGGCGTGATTATGTATGTATATATGTATTCATCAGTAAAAATGATATACCTAAGTGACATTTACAGTAAATAGCAGAACATAGAAACAAGTTACTAGGTAACAAATAAGTAACTAGATTATAAAATTTAAAGATTTTTAATTAATGAAAGCCAAATTATATTTATCTCAGTGTCTTCATAGTGTGATCTTTTTCTTCATAAATTTCTATTGCTTCTCTTATTAATTTGCTGTTAATATAGATTGGTCTTGCAACGGCAATTTTCAATTGAAGTTATTACCATGATAAGGTCAATTTAATCCAAGACTTAATTCAACTTAACTCCATATTTAACTCGGCGTTTAATTTAACTCTATTGTAAAACAGATTTTCAAAATTTAATCTCGAGTTAATCACATTAACTCGAGTTAAACTTTAACGTGCATTTATAAAACCGGACAAAGATGAAATATAAAATAGTCGAAAAGACTTTTAACGATTACTTTCTAAAACATACAGAAAATATTAAATTAAACGTGTTAAGAATAAAGAAAGTTATATTAACCAATGACGCGCTGCATTGTATGCTTTTGTTTAAATTGAAATTTTAAACAAATTATGCATTACTTGTAATAAAATAACAATAACGATACAAATACATATGTGTCCAATAAACACAGATTTAGTTTTCAAGTTGTAATTTCTAGTTATTAACATAATTTTTTAAATAATAACAAGTGTTTGTTCTCCTTTTATATGTAAATTGGACTATTTGGTACACAGAAAAAAATTGGTGTTAAAGTTTATCACTTATATGATTTGTATTCGGTGTTAAATTTTAACACTAAAAAATTAAAAATTAAATAATTTATTCAGTGTTATTATTTTTAACATTCAATTTTGTTTAATTAGGGTCAGTATTTCTAATTTTAATATATAGTAAAATAAATAGAAAAAAAATCTTTCAGAAATCATTATATTAAAATAAAACGGCTTTAGGTTGTAATAATCGATGTTTCGACGAACTCAACGTACATAATCATAAGTAGTAACTTGTTTATTTACTGCAAATATAATTTGTATCATTTTTCTTGATGAAGACAGACATTAAGTTCGTCGAAACGTCGATTGTACATAAATATAAATACAAAACTTTAAGTAAAAAGCAGTTTCGTCATACATTAGATGGAATCTTCTTGGTGACCAAGCATTGAGAATACCATCTACAATGTATGATGAAACGTCTGCGACAAGGATAGATCGGCCACAGCATACCAGCCCAGAAAATTCTATTAATTCAATACCACTTGTTTATTTAAATTAAACTTGACAATTAAACCATAAACACCAACTGAAAAACTCATATTTCAGGCTTAAACTAAAGTTGTAATATTTTCAGGCCTTATTCACAGATCAAAAACAAAAAAATATGTGAGAAACATGTTACAATTAGTAATCGAAAATAAACACTATTGTAGAGTGAAAATAAGACGCCTATACAGTATATTAAAAATTAATAAATTATTAAGAGCTTATTAGTATAAAAAAAATCGTAAAATGATTGATGATATTGCGTACAACACGTTTAAAGGTATATTTTCGTAACATAATTCAAATGCAAGATTACCACACAACTTAGGAATGTAAAGATATCCATGTTCAACATATTACTTACAATGAATTGTTTCAACTATTTTGTAATCGCAATATTAAATATGGAAATCGCATTCTAAAAATATTCTATTCCTCTACTGACCATATACAACAATAATACTTTGTATATAATTGTAAAAACAAATATATATATATATATATATATATATATATATTTCTTCAAGCATATCAGAATATTAATATTACGTTACCTTATCGCCTATGTAGAAAGAATTCATTATATTACTAGTAGAGTAATAATTTTATTTATATAATATATCTAAGTAACATACAGAAACATTACATCGTAAATCTTGTTATAATTGCAAATAATCGATTAAAATCGAAACATTCGCGTGCTAAAATAAACGATTAATAAATATTATTGTATTCATTACAGATCGTGCACAATCTAAGAGTTATATTCTTGCTTGTCAGGTGTAGAAATTACGCCATAATTATGCAACAAGCATTGACATTGGCATTTACAATACTTTTAAAATCGTTGTTAAATTCTTAAAAAACACGATCGCGAAGGCGTTGGCCCTGTTAGTTATTTTATTATGAAATTAATTGAAAATCTTTTGTGCGTCTGATAAAAATTTAAACGTGAACTAATACCAATAAATAGTCGATAAGACGATTTTGTATTATAATTTTTGCAATAAGTTATAATGCCATTTAAATAAAATTAATTTAATGAAAATTTAAATAAAATAAATAACAAAAGATAAGTTTTGAACACAAAATAATTATCATTTTACGAGTTCAATGATAAAGTAATTATAATTGTCAATTATAAATCATTTTATTTATTAATAATAACAAAATTTATAATAATGTATAGAAATAAATTCAACTATAAAGCTATAGTACTGAGTAAAAAAAACTAGTACTTTATAAATAACAATAACATTACATTAAAACTTCTCTTAAAAAATATTAAAATAAAATTATAATTTTAATAGGTCAATGATCTTTGACAACATATGCAACCACTACTCATTTGCAAATTGCCTATATTACAAGTATTGCATGTATTATAATAAATTTATTAAGAAATAACTTTACATTAAAACTTTTAAAAATATTAAAATTAAAATTTAATTTTAAAACATATTTTACAAATATTATAGTAATATGCACAGACATTATTGTAAATTTTTATTCTATTTTTATTCTAAAATATAAATTTAAAAATTAAAAAGATTCTATAGCACTACAAAGCTTCGATAACTTTATCTACAGAAAAAAAATTATTGTTTTAAAATAACAAAATTATAGAAACGTCATTGTTAAACTAAAAGTATAACATAAACATATCAACAAAATTTGACATTTGTAATTGAATGAAGAAAATTTTATCTAAATTATTGTCGCAAAAATTTTAGTTATTACTTTATATAACATGCGGGGAAAAAAACTATTAATGATAACACTAATTATATATTATATTGAAGGTTAAAATTTTAATAACTAATTTAAGTAGGTAGACAATATATAAATAACAAATTAATTTGCATATTTATTACACACTTATTAATTGGTTTATTATTAAAATAAAGTCAGTGTATAGATATGTAGGATTTTATTATATGTAATTTTTATTGTAAACCTACGGTACACATAATTATTATTACACCTTTTATTAAATTCCAATTAAAATTATTTAATATTATTCTTGATAAAAAAAAAAACTATGTATTGTTATAAAGTATGAAATTTATAATAAATATAAAAATATACTGGGTGTCCCATTTTAATCCGCCACCTGCAATAACTTTAAAATCGTGCATCGGACAAAAAAATGTTTCGGATAAAAAGTAAATGGTTTCGAGGGGGACATCTGATGCAGAGACCCTTGCCCCCTCCGGATTCCCTGGGGGGGGGCGGAAAAGGGGGGCAACTTTGAAATCTTAAATAGAACACCCTATTTTTTATTGTAGATTCTGATAGGCCATTAAAAAGTATGTAAATTTTATTTTAAGACTTTTTGTTTATCTTTGATAGATGGCGCTGCAAACAGCATTTTTTTTCTCAGTTTATCAGTTTTTAATTTGAAAAAAAAGGTGTTACTAAGTACGATATTCAAGTTCTTTTCAGTTCTTTGGGAAGAGGGGGGGGGCAAGGGTCACTAAATCAGATATCCCCTCGAAGCCATTAACTTAAAGTTATACCCCTCTAAACCATTAACTTAAAGTTAATGGTTTCGAGGAAGATATTTGATGCAGTGACCCTTGCCCCCCCTCTTCCCAAAGAACTGAAAAAATCTTGAATATCGTACTTAGTTACACTTTTTTTTTCAAATTGAAGATTGATAAACTGAGAAAAAAATGCTGTTTGCAGCGCCATCTATCAAAGATAAAAAAAAAGTCTTGAAATAAAATTTACATACTTTTTAATGGCCTACCAGAATCTACAATAAAAAATAGGGTGTTCCATTTAAGATTTAAAAGTTGCCCCCTTTTCCCGCCCCTCAGGGGGTCCAGAGGGGGCAAGGGTCTCTGCATCAGATGTCCCCCTCGAAACCATTTACTTTTTATCCGAAACATTTTTTTGTCCGATGCACGATTTTAAAGTTATTGCAGGTGGCGGATTAAAATGGGACACCCAGTATAATGATTAATTATTAATCATTATAACTTTTTTCTGAGTCAGAAATCATATTTTTCAAATTCACACCACTCCGTTAATAATCATCGGAATGGCATGAATTTTGGACTACTAAAAAGCATATTTAATTAACTTTTTGGTGATTATTTTGAAATATTTTTAAAGTAAATACAATAAAAGTTATATCCCAAAATGTCTAAAAAGGCGATTTCCCCATTTAAGCTAAATGCAAATTTTGAGCCTTCAACAGGCACGGGTTAATATCATCTGACAGGTCTGGGAAGTGTATGGACATTTTTTTTATTTATTTGGAGTAATTTTGTTGGGTGCGAGCAACAAATTTCCGACTTTGCCAAAATAAAAACCACCCCAATTATATATAATATTATGCGTTTACTATATCAAAACGTCGAATTTTAATATATAATTAGACAGAATTTCTAGCAAAAGCTTCTTTATTTTAATATAATTAGTTCTAAAAGATTCCTTACTATGTTGGCAATCAATATTAATTTTTTTTTTTTAATTGTCAATAATATTTTAATACGATTGATAAACTAACAGCAGATTGTTAACAAGTAATTTCATATGAACCGTTAAATATAATATTAAAGTAGTTAATGCTTCGATAAAATATGTATACGGTACGGTATATATATGCGCAGACCAGATGTTAGAAAAGTGAATGTTTACTAAACAGTAGATAGTTTTAAAGCGCCCTTTAGCAAATTCATGTACTCGTGTATAGAGTAAAAGTTAAAATTCCTGAAATACCAACATTCCAGCC
Organism: Clivina fossor; assembly: GCA_963966155.1. Classification (NCBI taxonomy): domain Eukaryota; kingdom Metazoa; phylum Arthropoda; class Insecta; order Coleoptera; family Carabidae; genus Clivina; species Clivina fossor. The sequence goes on along the minus strand of OZ014565.1, from coordinate 1,568,064 downwards.
ACTTAACTAACTAATTTTATCTGCATAATTCAAATTCAATATTATAATGATTGAGTAATTAAAATTATTCATTCATTTTGTATGTTTTATTATAAATTTTTAGTATATTACTCAAGTAACATGTTTATACTGTCTATAACTCATGAAGATGAAATTTGTATCACAAGCCGTAGGCGAGTGCCATAAATCATTTAAATGACTTATAGCCGTAATATAAAAGTAGAATTTTTTGATTTTTCTACAACTGAATGCTAGTAATGGAATAGTACGCACTCTACCACCGTACTCTACTACTAACTCTATATCAATATGAACTATATGCGTAAAACGATATACATTTTTTCTCGGAAACTTTTATTTTGTTTGTATGAATTGTGTCAAATTTCAGACGCAGATTCTATAGTACACAATTTCTTAAAGTATATGTACACTATTTAAAAAAATCTGCAATTTATAATTTTACATAAAAACCTGGAGCAACTGATTTAGGTACACTAGTTTAGCATGTGAATTTGCAGACGTCAGTATCTTTATAAAATGTATGTAATATTATTTACTTCAGTATTTTTATGTAAATAATCTGTAAAAAATAATAAAATATTTTGCATATTATTTGTAGGTATTTGTAAAATTAATACAAAACATTTTAATAGTTTTACAGATTATTTTTATATAAATACAGAAGTATAATGTAAAAATTTCCTAAAATATATGTAAATAATATAACATATATTTTGTAAAAATATTGACGTCTATAAATTTACATACTAAACTGGTTGTCCCAGGTTTTTATGTAAAATTATCGATTTTTTTTAAAGTGTACACTGTAAAAAATAGCTAAATTACAGAAATATTAAAGTAAAATTTTACTTTAAAAATCTGTATAATGTAAAAATTTCCTAAAATATATGTAAATAATATAACATATATTTTGTAAAAATATTGACGTCTATAAATTTACATACTAAACTGGTTGTCCCAGGTTTTTATGTAAAATTATCGATTTTTTTTAAAGTGTACACTGTAAAAAATAGCTAAATTACAGAAATATTAAAGTAAAATTTTACTTTAAAAATCTGTAATGTTATTATTTTACTATAAAAATTTTGTATTTCTACCTCAAAAATCTGTAATTTTTATATTATTCATAATAATCACATAAAGTAAGTAAAAATAACCTAATAAGTATGTAAAATTGCTTACTTTCTATAAATTTCATCACATACTTAATGTAGAATTACATATATTGTTGATATAACTTCTTAAATAATGTAAAATTACAGCTTGCTTATTAATATCTGTAATATATCATCAAAATAATGAGACAGTATATATTTTATGTAATATTTTAAGTGTAATTCATTCTTATCAAAATATATCTTTTATGTAAATTTAAAAATGTATATAATTATACCAACAATAATATTACAGAACTAAACCTATTTTACTTATTTATAGAAAATTCGTGACAACAAATTTACTGAAGTTCTGTAAATTTACTAAAAGAGACTTTACTAAAAAAAACTGTAATATTACATATATCTGTATTTTTCCATCCCGTTGGTAATATATTACATAATGTTTGTAATAGTTCAGATATTATGTATTTTTAAACAATTATGTTAAAATCTACAACAGTTGAGTAATTATACCTAAAAATACTGGGCATCAAAGTGTCTCATAGCTTGTAATTAAAATTACCAAATTTTTATTTTACAGTGTATATATCAAATAAAATTCTATACTAGTTTTAGCCAATTTAACTTGTGATTTCTAATTATTTCCGAAATAAAAATTCACTTCAATTTGACCGAATATTATAAGTTATATTTGATAATAAACTGATAAAGAATACGTGCAACGATAAGCGCTCCAATTTTTCTTATTTTTCTGTAAAAACAAAACAATGCAATGTAAATAGTTCAATATTCGCAAATAAATTTAGTCTTTGATCGTCACACGTTCTATGATACATTAATATTCTTAACCGTTGCTAGTTTTTCGCTAGAAATGACCTTCAGAATGTAAATTTGACATTTCGTGAAAACAAATCATGAAATACATACATGCATTTTACTCGTATATACGCGATGAAGGTTAATGTCTCGTCAACTTAAGTCAGTTTCGGAATAAACAATTTTTTACTTCTTCTTTTTCTTCCTCCAGTTACACTTGTGTGTACTAATTAGCTTTTACTATGCATAATTGTTGCTTCCGTGAGAAACAAATTTAAGAGAATTCGCTCAAAAACTACAGAGATAAACTAGTATATGAAGATCGTTCCAAAAGTCATAACTATTCATGTTTTTTTAAATAAATTACGGCTGCAAATAATATATAATAAATAATTTATAAATAGGAAGGATCGGGTACGAAATAGATTAGTGTATGATGAGTGTGTAATTGAAAAAAATGTTGTAGCAAAAGTTGGTGTTAGTCAGTTTAGATGGTTCGGACATGTTGAGCGAATGTCTAATAAACGTTTGGTTAAAAAGATTTATTTCAATGATTTTGATGGTGTACGTTTGCGTGGACGTCCGATGAGTAGTTGGAGTTATATGATTGAGAGTGTTTTGAGTGAGCAAAAGTTTCCAAGTAGTAGGAATAAAAGAGCATGTATGAGAAAAATTATAAATGTGGATGAAGCGAAAGTTGCTTGTTTGGATAGAAATGTTTGAAGGCGACTGATTTCGGGATGATAAAAAGAGTTTGTGCCACACCCTTTTGGGTACATGGCGTGATTGTGTATGTATGTATTTATCAGTAATATTACCTACAAACTCTTTACATAATAAAAAAATCAGTAAGTTTTAGTTTTCTTAAAAAATTGTACTGATTTTATTATACTGACTGTGTTAACAAAATGTTGGTTTTAATTTAATTTAATATTCTTTTGTTAACATAGAGTATATTTAAATAAAATATATACAGAACTTAATCTTAAAGTTTTTTCATTGTAACATCAGCTACACTATAAAAAAAGTTGATATTTTACATAAAAACCGTACTAAAAAAAATACATATTAAGTATTTCATACATGTTAAAAAAATGTTAGTTTTAATTTAATTTGGTAACATAGAGTACCTATATCAAAACATTCATTTTTTTAATAAAATATATACAAATATATCTAAATCTTTTTTATTATAAAATTAGCTACACTATAAAAAACAGTTTTACATAAAAACCGTAATAAAAAATTATATATTATTTTAGCAAAATCGATGGTATACATAAATTTTTTAAAAAAATACTACTAACATAATTTTGCAATTTTAAGTAAAATAATTACTTTACTATATTATATACCTATGATTTTTTTTACCGAAGTACTAAATAAAATTTAAACAACTTTACCTGTCAAATAACAAACGTAATAATCATTGAACAATACTAATTAAGTAGTGAATTACTAGAGTTTAAAACAAATTACTCTTTTAATGTAAAAACAAAAGAATTATAATGCGACTTTTACTAAGACGTTTTTAAGGTACATCAACTCTTTTTTAGATGACACAGAGAAGACAATGAACATCCTGTATATATTTATAATTATATTTTTATTTTATTATTTTTTTTAGATTTAAATATGAATATACACCAATTTCGAAAAACATAATTTCATGTTCGGAAAGAATTTGCATTTCAAGGTAATCCAATACAATTGCAAAAAAAAAATCATTGAACGCACAGCCAACTTTCTACATATATAAACGTTTTAAATGAACGTGAATTGGAATAAAAGTTAATTTAATACTGCGATACGTTTAAGAGAGAAAGTGACATTTGTTTATTATGTGAGAAAAAAGTTGAATGACCTACCAGTTACAAAAAAGTCTACTACCAAAAAATAAAAAATATTCAAGCGCCATAAAAAAAATCGCAATTTTATGTGGGTAGCAAATTTGCCTATTGCAAAATAACTCGGTATGATACATTCGTAGAGATTCAATAATAGAGCCGTTATTTGTTCATAAAAATAATGTATTGCCATAGTGAATTAGCAAGAGATTTCATATAAACAAATATGGCGAAATGTACATTTAGTATTTGCCAAAGCAGTTTCAATATTCAGTATTCGTAGCCCCTTTTAAACCACTTTTAAATAAAAGTACATATATTTTAAAATATTTATTTAAAAAATACTAGAACTGTATTTAGCATTATTTATATTTTAAAATGTTAAGTATAATAAAAAGTATTTAATTTATAAAAATAATTTATATTTTATACATAATATGAGCAATAATTAATGTTAAAACTTTATTGGTTTTAAATAAAAGAAGCCTTTGTGTTTTCTGTCTTAATTTTCTTGTTTCTTATATTTTTTTTAAACAAACTTTGTTGCTAATTATATTTTAATTTGTAGTTTTAAGTTATTAGTCATTTTTGTTTAATATATAAGTACATTACTCTTAAATGTCAAAGTATAAAATCTCGGTAAAAAACTGATGATACGATGATTCTAATATTTAATCTCTATGTATAAATATTAAGTATTACAGTTGAGTGTAGGATGGGAAATCTAATGACGTCAAACATCTTATATGATTGGTAGATGTTACTGTTTTCAGAGGTATGTTGATCGTTCGCGAGAAAAAATCAAAACAAAAAAATTCGATTTCGGGTTTGGTTCAAAGAATTGTAAATTTCCATTTCATAGGATATTTATATATCTCGGAGAATGGAAAAATACTGAAGATTTTGGGGAGTTTTATAGCTGCTTATAGGAGAAGATGAACTTGTTTTGGTTTAATGACTCTTATCGGATTATGTTTTTTGAATACTTTCAATTTGATTTGATTTTTATACGAGATTTTATTGCAATATTTTTATTTTATCTTGTTTATTGATACATGCGCGATTTATTTATTTTTTTATGTAAAAGTAAAACGTAGGTATAGCTTGCTGACGCATTCACACGTCTCTATTTATCAAAAAATTAGTGTTATGTTTTAGTTTTAATGCTACTGCATGGTTCTGAATTGCCCCACTATCTACTAACTTGTGAAAATACAATAAAAATTTATTAAAATATACTGATTAATTTTTTGCTGCAATAAAACCAACAAGAATTAATAGAACTAAAATCGCGTATTTTAGTTTTAAATTAATAAATAGTTTAGTACCACTAACTCTGCGCTAAATGAGGATAATTAGTGTAGTCTGAATGAGTGTTCAAGCGTATCATAATATGAATATTGCGTTACCAAATTGCCATTATGTTACTAGTACAACAATAACATTATTAGACAGCAGTTAATTAATATATATACACCACTGATCGCAGCACCAAACATAACTACGTCAAGTGTATTTAATCTGACATCTTCGGCGGTCATATTGAATAGGTACTATTATGTCAAGTTGAGATAATTGACAATTGCGTTGTTTATTTTCACTTGAATTTTAATTTGGTTATTGAAAATGTGTGAAAAGTGCAAGATTGCACTTTTTCACACTGGAGTATAGACCTATAAAATTTACAAATTGTTTGTTTTAACTATTTTTTGTAAGACCCTAAAGTGAAAAAAAAAAAGGCCTAGAAGTCGACCTCAAAGTTTGAAATCGTACCACATCGTCAAATTTTAAGTTATTTCCACGTTCTTAGGTCTATACTCCAGTAAATTTAGTTTACTTTTTGGCATTGTTGTTCATTTTTTGTTACAGATAAATCCAGAGACGCTGCAATTCACGCAGTTTACCAATTCCGCGCTGACATGGCCGACGAAAACAGTAAATCACGGGCGCCATTTAGTTTTTTATGAAACGACAATTTTTGAAAATAAAGACCAAAATAACATTTTTTCGAATTCCCAAACCGTTTCCTTCTATGTTTTTTCATTTGCGAATAAAAAAATTCCAAACTTTGCGTACTTTTTAGTCATTTAGATGAGAACCTTCCCTTAACAAACATTTCGGTTTACATAGTCTTGGAACGGATTATCGGGTGTATTCTGTATCTTTTCCGTCAAAAATAACGGTCCGTTAAAATGAAAATTCTTAAATTCAGTAAGAAATCTTGTTGCTATATAGCAAAATTTCTTACGGAATCTCACCCACTGTATACTATTAACTCTGCTCATGTTGTTCCCTTTTTTGACAGTTCAGAAGTACACGTTCGGATATTCTTTACGAATTATAATATATTATATGAAGTATAATTCCGTTGTCTTTGAATTTCTAACTGTTGCTGTAAACGCGCCTACACCAGGTGTGTTTGATAGCATTCACGTTTGATTTAACCGAACGTTCAAAACCGTTAAATATATCGCAGTTATATATTTATGCGATAAACTGAATTATAATTTATCCGTTCCGTTCAGTATACGCGAATCAGAGCCAATCGCTTTTGAAACAAAAAAAAATCAAAACCGATAATTATTAGGTTTAAAAACATTAATGGCGTTACATATTGATACTGTCTTTCGTACCTTTATACAAAAGAACTTAACGGATATTACACTATAATTAAGATTCTTTTCGTTTAACTTGATCGATGTTATCGGGTATTGATTGGTAAATTATTATATGAACCACTGATTTTTTTTAGAAAAAAAATAGTATATATTATATTACGATATGATTCAATATGGCCGCTGAAAATGTCGGATAAAATACACTTGACGTTGTAGTTATATTTGGTGCTACCACCAGTGGTGTATATAATAATTAACTACTGTACAAATATCATTATTGTACTAGTAACATAATGATCTCTTTCAACATTAAGCAATTATAATTTAACTAATACATCTACAACATACAAAACACATTAATTATATAATAATTTCAAAAATTTAGTAACTTTATTTTAACAAGTATCATATGACATATAATGACGTCAAGTAAACTGGTAATAAACACCGGAAAGATCTAGAGCCCTGCGACAATGATAATAATATACGTGAAAAAAAAATACATATATACAGACGAAACAAGCAATGCATATAATTGAATCTGCAAAACTCAAGTGACCGAGGTCATCTCGGGTCAAAGGTGACATATTATTATTTGGTATCATTACTCAGACGCCCACATATATGTATTTGGAACTTTTTTTGGAACAGTGCATCTTCTCTTGCTACATGCATAAGTGTTTCGTCTGTAGTTACATTTAAATTTTATATCCAAATTTTATGTTTGTTTTTTTTTTTTATAAAAATACTAATCTAATTGTAAGTATATATATAAAAAAAACTGATGATTTATAAAAAGAATTAAAATTAATAAATATCTTTTTAAATATCTTATAAAATTTCTTATGTAAAACAAATATCTATCATATATAAACGAGTTAAAAGATTTATTTGAATGATTTTGATGGTATACGTTTGCGTGGACGTCCGATGAGTAGTTGGAGTGATATGATTGAGAGTGTTTTGCGTGAGCGAAAGTTTCCAAGTAGTAGGAATAAAAGAGCATGTATGAGAGGAATTATGAATGTGGATGAAGCGAAAGTTGCTTGTTTGGATAGGAATGTTTGGAGGCGACTGATTTCGGAATGATGAAAAGAGTTTGTGCCACACCCTTTTGGGTACATGGCGTGATTGTGTATGATTGTATAAATAATCAAACTTACTTATGAATATATATGAGGTAGATAACCCTTTAGAACAATAAATAATTAAAAAATAAAAACACGTCAATTTTATTTTTAATTGGGCTTTCTTAATATAAAATAAAATTTTGAAAAAATTACAGAACAATTAAATATAGAGTAAAATATAAGCCAGGGGTGCAAAAGAAAAAAAAAACTAATACCATTGGTGGATAGCTCTTAAAAAAAGAAAGGTGTTCGCACATTTACACTTTTGTTCGAGGATGCATAATTTCGGAGAAAAAAATAAAAACCAATTTTACTCTAAACTTTGGGGATGATTTTACCCCCTAAACCATGACGGTTGCCGAGAAAAAAAAATACGTATCTCGCTTAGTTTTTAATGTTCTACTTGAAAACCGAAGCTCATTTAAATCTGCAATTAACACCTCAATACGGTTGCTTGTAAATAGTATTTCTATGACTTTCATAATCTGCTATAATCTATTTTGATTGACTGTGTTTAATATAAATATATTAATTAATGAAATTCTCTCGCTTATATCAGATTAAAAAAAATCTAGTTAATCATATATAATAATGCATTAAAATATTTCTTCTGGCCGTCCTTGTATTATGTATATACATACATATGTTTCGTTAATTTTATATAATCATCATCAAGTAAAGTTAAAACTTAAAGTACTACTATATTAATGCGGAAATATACTATTAGAAGTATTAGCATTATAATTTTTGTTGATTTAAAATTATTTCGAAAAACGATAAGGAAGTATTATGATATTTGAAGGCTACATATCAACTTTTTCTCCATATATATTATGTGTTTTATGTATCACATAAGCGTTGAAATTTACAGGTTAGAATATTATTTTACACATTTACAAAAGATATTAAACATTATTATCTAAACTCGCGACAATTTTATTTCAAATTTCAAAGTATATACCAGCATAGAAATTTTAATGAAAAACTTATAATGATAAAAAGACAATTCACGACGCCTGATTTTAAACACGTTCAAAAATTAGAATTTTATCAACGTAAAAATTCTTCCATTACGTCAAGCCAAAACGTTTGTTAATTGATCAGTAATTAAGAAAAACAATGTGTTAATGAGCTACGTACATTAGCCACATTGTAAAACGTTTCTTTAAAACGAAATAATATTTATGTAAATATTTCAGTGGAATAGTGATTAATAATCGAAACTGAGATTTTTTTTTGTTTTTCACTTGTAAAAAGAACGTCCAATCATAGAATCGTATTTAATATAAGTATTATTGTAAGTTATTATTGTAAGTTTCGTTAATTATGTTGGTGACAAACCTAATAATTTTGCCCAAGTTATGCCCAATTTTGTCCTAACCTAACCTAACCTAATAATTTTGCCCAAGTTATGCCCAATTTTGTCTGTCCAACACTTATTTTATTTTGTCCAAATTCCCTTAACTAACAAGTTAAAAGTCGAATTTCTATAATCGAATTCAATAATAATGATTTGAAATGTTTGTTCATTAGTCAAAGGGAGTTGGACAAAACTGTGTATAACTTTGGCAAAATTATGCAATACTTTTTTTTCGAAATTCTAACATCGGGTACCAACTTCACATAAATCTGTATTTGATATTTTTTTGTAAATATATTTGCATTAAATTTTATATAAGATTTTTTTTAAGATAAGATAGATATGCAATAATATTTTTGACATTTGTATTTATTTTTGCTAAATTGTACTTTTACATTAAAAACCAATCATTTATTTCTATGTTGTCAGTTGCAAATAAATAGATTTTCTCATTTTCTTTTGAAATATTTAAAAATCAATCTTTTTCAAGACTGATTCGGTCATTATTTAATAATTCAATTTTTATTTTATTTAATACACATTATAAAAATTTTAAAATTATAAATAATAAAACAATAATTACATTATTTCATGCAACTTGCATAACATTTTAAAAAAATATTTATTACGAGTTTTTAGATGACGTACAACGGAATTTACAATAATCGAACTACTATATATTAATTTTATACATATGAGTATTACTTTTTTTATTCTTATAATTGATTATATTTTTGTTATTAATTTACTATATATTATGTATTAGCGCAACGATAAGCAACATAATATATATGGCATATTTGTCACTATTTTACTGAGGACTTCATATGAAAACAAAAGGTCAAAACATCCACAGAATTTGTCGCCCTTGAACATATCATTTTTTTTTTTTATTCATCTCTATTCTTCATATAATATCTTCATTTGTTTAGAAAAATGAAAGTACTGACCGATTTATCTTCAGCTATTTAATAGTAACAGAAAAAAATTGACTATCGTTACCTGGCAACCTTGGCAAAATATCTTATTGTTTTAACTAACGAGATTTTAAAATGTAGAGTATATATTTTTCTTTATTTCAAATCGAGAATTGCATTAAAGAAGAATGTGAAAGGCAGACATTTTTTGTTTTGATTTACATCAAATATAATAATAATATTTTGGTCAATAAGTGCAAGTCGAAATTAAATTCGCATTATGTTTCTCTTCTGCCACAAGCTATTTATAATGCAAGTTTTATTAATGAAATGTATGAATAATATAAATGCTGAACTTTATATTTTATTTCAAAAAATTTAATTTTATTTTACGATTTATACTTTGAATTAGATATATAAAGTACAACCATTTTTTTTTAATACTTGAGGCCACTAACAGTTTTAATCCAATTCTATACTTATTCTACATGTATTTGTACAAATTTCAATTATCATTAGATCAAAAATATTCTAAAATATAAATTTGTTTATTTCAAAACATAACTAGACAATTTTAAATAACATATTACATTATACATCTAATAACATTTCAAAAATATAAATTTAAATCCACCTACGTATTTGTGTATTTATTTTTAAAAGCACACAAACATAAATATTATTTTAAATAAATAATACCTACATAATGTTTCAAAAAAAACCTTTAACAGAGATTTGCATCACAAATAAAAGTTATGCAATTTCGTGTTCGGCTATTATAATTTTTAAGGTTATTTAAACTATAAAACAAAAAAATTTTAAATATTCATTTATTAGAGAAAATACACGCTATTAGCCCTTGTTAAGCTATGCCATTATAATAATCAATTAAGACTCTAATTTCCATAACTTGTTTACGTATATCTAATACCATCTTGGTATTTTTATTATTTATTGGAGAAACTAAGAAAATTTTAACTTGTCTAACGCGTACAAATTTATACGAAATTGAATGAAATTTTATGTTCACTATTAAAACGAGCCGCACTAAAAGTACAGTTAGCTTTAAGTAGGGCCGTTTTAATTCGTTTGTAATTATTTACCGCTGTAATTGTCAAATAATAGTGCCATCTTTATTTAAACAGTAGTGCCAAATTTGTAGGAAAAATATCTACATTAACTAAAGTAATTTCTTTGATAAGATGTTTTTATTGATACAAAAAATTAAAAAAATATATAAAACTGTTTTTCTTATATTTATAAACATTGCATTGGTACAAAAATCATGATAAAATTAATTATATACGGTGTTCGTTCAAAAAATAATATAGATCATTAACATATGAAAATATCAAAATACTAAAGTAATATCTTTTTTTAGATTATGTAGATTAATAAAAAAAAATGATAAGTTTTAAATAAACAGTTGTTCAAATTATTTTCCCGGCCAAAAAAAACTTATTAAAATTTTGTTGACAATTTAGTTTTTAAGGTAGTAAAATATCAAGTAAATATATAGCTAACCTAATTAATATAAATTAACTAAGATTTTTTTTTTCTAAATACAACAAAGAATTTATAATCTAAGTCTTTTAATCTTAATCACTTAATTCAAGTGAAAAATACTAAACTCACATGGAAAAGGTTTAATTCGCGGGAAAGATATTTAATTCACATAAAAAGGTTTATTTCACGTAAAAAAAACTTAACTATAATATGTTTAAAGCTAAAATCATTTCAAAAATAATCAATTTTTATTTATTTTTAACAAAGGGCTTGTAAATTAAAGCATGTAAAATTATAATTTCGATTAGAATTGTGAATCATTTTTTTTTTTTTTTCTTAATACAGCAAAGAACTTATAATTAATATCTTTTAATCTTAATCACTTAATTAAAGTGAAAAATACTAAATTCACATGAAAAAGGTTTAGTTCGCGGGAAAGATATTTAATTCACATGAAAAGGTTTATTTCACGTTAGCAAAATATTAACTATAATATGTTAAAGCCAAAATCATTTCAAAAACAATTATTATTAATTTTTTTAACAAAAGGCTTGTAAATTAAAACATGTAAATCATATTGTAAATTTGAATGAGTTGTAAATTATAAATTAATTTCTTTTGTAAAATTAAAATTGAAGCATTTTCTGTATTCCGGGATATTTTCTGTGACAGTTAATAATCGAGAATGTAGGGTCACTGCCATAAAATTGATTTCTATGTTAATCAAATGTTATAAAATATTAACTTTTCGACCGCGAAACAAATTTAGGACAGACAGGTTATAATCGAAAAAATAAAAGAACGAAAATATGCACTTCCGGCAACCGCTATTGAGCCGCAAAATACGAAACAATAGTTGTTAAATTATGTAACTTACATTTTAATTTCTCCCTATATAAGCATTGTTTCCATCGAACAATTGTAAAATATATCCAGAATAAAAATGTAGTTCATCACCATAAAACAGTTCACTTGTCAATAAAAATCAATTAAAAACATCACAACGTATTTAAAATATGATCCAATACAATATCGACTAAATTCAATAAATGTTAAAACTCCAATAAATAAAACACTAGGCGTTCTCTTTTAAGTTTTTAACTGATTGTAAGAATGCACTTAACAGAAACACCAAAGTAGTACACAAACATTTTATTGCAATCTAGTAACATTTAAGTTCTCTACCAGATTGAAAAACACAACCAACTGATAAAACTAAGAAAATATTAACGCTGTATCAAATAAATATTATATTATAATTCTTTTAAACTATCTAAAACACAACACCAACAAACAATACACACGGTAGAACTAAACTTGTTTAACTTATTAACTAAGTGACAGGCTACGACGTACTCCGCGAATTTTATAATAGTGGTGGATTGAATAACCCACTGCAAACGTATATCGTTGATTGCGCTGACCGAATAGGAAAGGTAACCACGTAGGTGAACAGGTATTTCGAATATTACCGTGGGAGCGTGCGGCATACCGCGTTCTTGATTGGTTGATGTATCGTACGTATGACATTTGATTTGTCGAATTTACTGCCGGGTTACAGGTGGTGCCTGACATATGCTCGATGAGTCTCCCCTTAATTCATCAGACTGGAAAAATGCAGCTATTCTTATAGAAAACGCTAGTTGTTTTCATTTAATTGTCTAGACGGCATTACGATTAAAAATAATTGTCATTATTTGTCAGAGACACAACTGTGCTACACTATCGAATATTTACTGTTATTAATATCAATTTTAAATGTGTTTAAAAATTACTTTGAATTTTATATTAAAATCGGATAAAGAAATTAAATACGATAATTTTGCCATATACAGAATTAGCATAATTGTATAAAATCGGTATATTCCGTTTTTTTTACGTCTGATTTAGTAAAATTTAGTTATTAAATAATATTTAATTTATTTCAAAATGATTCCAAATGATTATGTATTTTGTGTAGGAAAATAATCACAGATGGCGTTAACTGTCATTAAATTAGTATTCTTATTTTTTATCTAAACTGTTCATTAATTTATAAATAAAATAAAATTTAAAAATATAAATAATTGTTTTTATTAACAAAATAATTTTAAACATATATATTTTTATTTTTTTAAAGCAATTAAAAAATATATTAAAAATAAATATAAATAAAAATTTTGAAATAATTTTAATTTTATATTTTTATAATATTGTTTTTGTATTGGAACGAGCTAAATAAAGTTTATTGTTACTTTTAAACAGGCTATTACAATGAGCTTTTATTTTTCTATTTTCTCTATAAATACCAAATAAAACCTTGCTTAAACTTTAAACAATTACTACTAATTCGTTCGAATTAAAAAACTGAAATAATACTCTATAGATTATTTTTATTTTAGTAATCAATTTTTCGAATAATTAAATTATAAATTTTACCAAATACTTAATAATAAAAATATCATGAGTTTTTAAATGTTTTATTGTTATATAAAATAAAAATAACAAGCATATTATCAATAAAAATTTATTGATTTTTTTAAATTATATTACAATGAAAAATAATCCTTATATTCTGGATGGGAACATCATCTGAAAATTAAAAAAAGTTGTTAGTAATGTTATTAAAACTGTGTTTAAATATAAAAATTAATTATATTCTCAGTTACAGTTTGTCCACAAAAAGAATTTAATATTCTTCAGTTTTCAAATGTCATAAAGCATCATTGTAAAATTATAAAATATAATAATGAAATCAACATAAGCTCAATTTTTTTTTCACAAACATTGGAAATTATTTGACCATTATTTAAATTGCTTCTAGTTTTGTATTTGCAAATAAAATACTTTTAAATTAACATAAAACATAGCTAATTATAAATTTTATTTATCAGCCACATTTTTAAATATTAACAACACTTGATAAATTACCAAATTAAATAAATATAAACATAAATATCTGTTGCTTTTACTATTAAATATAAATTGAGAAATATGTTTTCAAATTTGTATTTTACAGCACGTTGTTCAGTTTTTAGGTTATATTTGTCATAAAAACATTTAATAAAATACTCACAATACGAATACGGTGTCCCATAGCTTTAGCTGGTAAATTTCTCTTAAACTTAGCTCTGACGGCACCGGTGCAGCCATGGGGCCTTGTTACTTTACCCCAGATAGCGCGAACTTTCGATTTCTTGGATTTTGGTTTGCCGGGAATGCAAGTCTTGTTCTTAGCCTTAAATACGTAGACGCACTTTTTGCCTACGTAAAACCAACTGTCTTCTTTCTCGGCACAGCCTTCGATTTTTAATAAAGCTGTATTTTCATGTTGGTTGCGAAGTCCTCTTTTGTAACCAGTGAAAATGGCCTTAGCATAAAGACGTCCGTGACGTTTGAAGGGACGACGCTTCAATTTGGGTTTCGATTTGCCTTCGCTAGTTTTAGCAGGAGCAGGAGCAGCAGCAGCAGCAGTTGCTGCAGCTTTTGGCTTTTTCTCTGCCTTAGGTTTACTTGCTGGTTTACTTGTGTCGGCCATCGCTAAAACATACACATGTTGGTTAGGTACACATCACACATTTGATCTATCATCATCCATAATATAATTGACACAAATAATACACAATAATATGTTACCGTATTATTTAGTTTATGGGCTATAAAATTACACTAATATTTCGTCAAATTATATACTAAATAAATTAAAAAAAATAAATTAAGAACTATGTCACACAACTAGATACATACCGGACGTGTTTACTTTCCGAAAGAATTGCTACCAACTTCAGTTAAATGATATAGTAATTTTACTAGAAAAAACTAAATATCACTAAATCGAATTATTTATTTTGTAATTATTATAATTTTATTTTATTTAAAAAGTGGAATTATTAAAATAATAATAAAAATATATTTATTATTATTATTAAATAAAATAATTATTTTATTTTTGTTCAGAATATCTTATAATGGCGCCAAGTTCAATTTTATATATGTATATATATAAAAAAAACTTTTTATTAATTTAGTTAGTTACATTTTTTTATATAATTTCAATAATTAAAAAAAATAATATATATTAATATTTATCACTAAAAAATCTTTAAAATAATTTATGTGAGATTTTAAAAATTTATAACAATCTTATAAATTTAATTCAAAATTAAAATAATTTAATGTTAATTGTTTTATACATTTTAAAATTCTAATTCACCGTTTTGTTAATTTTAATTATTAATAATTAGTAAATTATAAAACAAAGACAAACAACAGTTAATTGTTTAATTAAAACAATCTGTATATCATTAAATATATTATCATTTATTTACATATGATTTTTATTACAATATTTACGATCTTATGTTTAATATCATCAGAAAAAAAAAATGTTGACAATTAAAATAATATGATCAACATAGGTGTTAAAATTGATTTATTTTAATAACGTTAAAATATGTACATATAATAAATCCATACACACGCATGCACACAATAAACACCGTCCACTTCGATATGAACAATAAAAATCGGATACGTTTTGTTTTGCAACAGTAAACCGCATTTACCAAACAGTTCTCGTTCACTGTGTTTTGTATTTTTCATTATTATTTTTTTGTAATAAATAATCACAGTTGGATTAAAAGAGTTTCTTTTTCATATGTGCCATCTTTGAAAATCGTCGAGATTTTCGTATCAGTTAAAATGGAACTTAAACTGGAACGGAGATCCGTGTTGGAAATGATGGAACGGATGTGCCCCACCGCCTCTTCCGCCTTGCTCCGGATCTAATGGATCTTCACCGTTATCAAACATTTGTCGTTTCTCTTCGTCCGTTAGCACTTCTTTCGCCGCTGCAATATCGATAAATTTCTTCTCCGCAATTTTCTTTTCATCGCCTTGAAAATTGTCCGGATGCCATTTCTGTGCCGCTCTTCGATACGCTTTCGTTATTTCTTTTTTTGTTGCCGAACGTTTTACGCCTAAAATTTTATAATAGTCTCTTTTCTCAGCTTGATGCTGAAGTTTCTGCGCTCTTTGAAGACCCTCTTTCGCTCGACTCAACGATTCGTCGATTTCCAACGCTGATTTATAATCGCGGATTGCATCGTCGTACATTTCCGATAATAGATAGGCTTCGGCACGATCACAATACACAGACGGTTCCTGAGAGATTTCCAAGGCTTCCTTGCAAGCAGTAATCGCTTGCGCAGGCATTTCTTCTTTCACATAACAGGTACAAAGTATTTGTTTCGCATTGAAAATAATCATCGGCATATCGCGTTCGGTTTTCAAAGCTTTCTGCGCGGATTCGATGCAAGCTAAATAATCGCGTTGCTCCGTAAATTGTTCAGCTTCCGTTAGGAACTTCTCCACTTTCTTAATCTTCTTGTAAAATGGAAAACAGTCTTTATGTTCGGGATCTAACTTCAAACACTCGCGGATTTCTTTTAGCGCGTCGGTTGCGTGACCGAGTTCGTAGAGAAGTGTCGCGAGTTTATAGTAACCGTCAGTGTTGTCCGATTGGAGACGTGTTGCCGATCGTATATCGGAAACAGCTGCTAGTAAGTCGTCATTTTTCATGTGACAATCGGCGCGAAATTGACGAATTTCCGCTGACCATGGTGCAACTTCTAAAGCTGCTGTTAAGGAATGAATTGCGTTGTAATAGTCGCCGATATTGTAGTAATGTTGTGCGTTTACATAATTTTGTCTAGTTGGCTCAATTCGGTGAATTAAATCATTCGCTTCAGGATTGTACGGATCGACTGTCAACTGAAAATATCAGAATAAAAAACTTCATTAATAAAACAAATATAATGGCTCGTATTCTCAGATCACTTTTTTTGTGAAAAAGTGCTTTTATCATTAATAGCTGTGTTTTTTTTTACCGAAAAACTCAGCTCAGATCAGCAGATATCAGTAACCTTGAAATAATAGCTGTTTTATTTATCGTCTCGTAACTGAGTTCGAAGTGAGTAAATTGCTTCCCCCCCTTACCGATACCGAGTTGCATATTTAGCTAGTGCTTAGCTGAGATTCAAATTCAAATTTTCCTAGTTTAAGATTTGATAACGTATTTGATACTGGTTGACATTTATATTTGAGAATTTTATTGTGAAATCAAACAATAGATATCCGGCGAGTTGCAATAAATTATCAACGCAAACAATACAAATACATCTAATATTTTCGGTTATATCATATGTAGAACTTACGATTTTAAACGTCACTTTCAAATCAACTGTTTTATTTATCAATACAACTCAGCTCAGCAAAACTCAGCTCAGCTCAGCTCATTTACAAGATTTACTGATCTGAGTGGAATGTAAAAAAAAAACACAGCTAATATCAAAATAACTTTTTGATTTTTGATAACTTTTATTATAGTTGATATTATAAAATTGAAACAAACTATTTTAAAGTGCTTGAAAACTAATTTTAAGTAAACATCAAAGGTACTTTTGGCAAAAATAATCAGATTTTAATTCAATATTCTGTTTTCTAATTAGATTTGACTGAACTATAACCAGATTAATAAATTTCTAAAAATGTCACTGTCTGGTATTACAAGTTCGGTTTTAAAATCGGTTTTAAATCAACTAACTGTCATAAGAGTAGGATTAAACAAACGAACTAAAACACCGAGCTTGTAGTACGTTATTATTATTAAGCAAAAGGCAAAATAATGAATTATTGTAATACGATATGTGACGTTATACATTACGTATACATATAGTGTTACTATCTATGTGTGATATCTATATTATATATAATACCAAAACACTACATTTATTTTACTACATGACAAGTAAAAAGTTAAAATAAAGATAAGCAAAATTTTTAGTTGTGTAAATGTGCTTTGTTTTACCAAATTTAAAATCTTATTAGAAAAATAATAATCTAATTATACTATAATTAAATTTTAAAAGTTCATTAGGTAATTATTGTGAATAACTTATGTGTTGATAAGAGATTTTTTTAAAATACAAAAACAATTAACAATAATAATCTCTCTAAAAATTAAATATACTCTATGAATAATTATAAAGATTACATACAATTATTTCTTTATTATTTACGATTCGGTAATTAATTCAACTCTAAATTTGGTTTATCAAATTAAACGTACGAAATCGAATGCATGTGAATATAAAAAAAAATATTTGTTTCACGATAAACATTTTTTATTCTGTATCTAAATTATTTTGACTCGTATATTTTTATTTAAAACTTACCACATTATAAAAATCCAATTGCGCTAAATCATAACTAGCTTGTTTAAGATGTACACTACCGCGACTAATTCTAGCAGCTGTAAAATCCGGTTTTAATTCTAAAACTTTGTCTAAATCACTGAGTGCATTTTTAGCTTTGCCCAATGCTAAATACACAGTACCGCGCTTAAAATACGTTAAATAATTGTTCGGATCTCCTTCTGCAATAAGACAATAAGAATTGAGTTAATAAGGAAAAACATATTGCTTGTATTGCAATTATTTTATCAATTATTTTTATCAGTCTTACCTACTGCTGCATGATAGTGATTTAGTGCATCAGACAATTGACCTCTAGCTAGAAAATCACGACCTAATTCTAAGTGTTTATTGATTTCTGCTGGTGATGCAGATTTACATACTGTAAAAATAATAAATAGTTTTAAAAATCTTGATAAATGTAAAATAGGTTATGTTGTCGACTTACCATTAACTAATAATTCCACTAATAATAAATAGATTATTGGAGATACATTAAATAAAACATTTTTGTAAAAATAGTCCACATTATTGTATGCCATCGTGTGTTGATTCATTTTTAACAACTAAAAATTTTGAGTTTCCTACAATTCACAAAACATTCTGGATTCTGACAGATTTTCTTACAGCAACCACTAACTACCACGCAATGTCAAAGCGTGGTCACATTTCATTGGTCCGACTGAATAGTATGGTTATCTGCGTAAAAATATTGCGCATGCCATTGCATTTAATAACACTTATATATTTCTTTTTATTATAGGTAATTAAATAAATTACAATATGTTATTGTAAAATTTTCTAAAATATTGTTTAATATTTATACAGAAATTTAGAAATTTTTTAATGTTTTAAATGTTTTGTGACTATCTTCATTAGGGCATTTTTTAAATTTTCCTAAAACACAGATTATAAACTTGAAATATATTAGTAATAATTGTTACTAATTCAATAATAAAATGTATAATAATTATGATATGTCATTGTTATAAATAAACTACTGAATGTAAAATAAATTTTAAATTCCAATACAAAATATAGGACGCCATTTTTAAGCATCGGTACGAAGATGGCTTTTGAGCTTGGAAAAATATTATTATTTTTAAGTGCTTTGTAATATTTAAAGTAATATACATAATAAGCTATTTACATGGATTTGTACGTGCTTATAAGCGTAAAAGTCCAAATTTATATGTAAGATAGGAATGGGCGAGGACGATTTGTGCCGTTTGTGTGCTGAATCAAAAGCTCCTGTTGATCTTTTAAGTTTTAAGGACGAGTATTGGATTAAGCAAGATTTAGACACAAAAATATCGCGATTTTTTCAAATAACAATTTTACCAAGTGACAAATTACCGAAATGTGTATGTATCAAATGTTGTGATAAGGTTAATGTCACTTGGGAATTCAACGAACAAGTTCAGCAAGCCCAGGAAACGCTTCGTTCAGTGCTTCTGTCAGATGAAGAATCGGCAGGTGGATACGATAGTGATCAACCGCTTGCTAGTGTTTTTATAAAATCGGAGAAACGTGACACGGACAATCCGCCAGTTGAACTGGTTGAGTGTATTCTCAACGAGAATCAGTCGAAAACAAGTAATATAAAATATACTACTATATACACTAAAGCGATGCTATAATAGTGTATATATTTTAGGAAGAAAAATGACACGCGAATCGGAAACTTCGTCCGACGCAGATCCAGTTGCAGATGTCTCGAAACGGAAAAGGAAAATCACTGTCAGACATAAAGATAGCAATTCGGAAAAACGCAGACCCGGACGGCCAAAAGTAAATATTTCTCCAATCAAATAGCAAACTTTCATTAAAAATACATCTTATTTTATTCTGATACTTTTAAATTATTTTTATTAACCTTTCCATATTAGTGTTATTTCAAAATATTGCATTCGACGTTTTATTTGAAAAATAAAAGAAATTGTTAGGCTTATTTTTAATAAAAATATTATTTAGATTTAAGATGAAACATTCATTTACAATTTTAATTTAGTCAATTATATATTAAAAAATAATCGAAATGTTATATTTTTAATTTCTTATAAGAATACGAAATTCATTCCAATAGGACAAATTATTATTCGAATTATACAAAATATATTTATTTGACTAATAAAATTCTTTTATATAAAAATAGAAACGCCGTTATTTCAGTAAAACTTTGTTGTATGAAACGCGTTTGTTACTTAATATATTCGTAATAGAAAAATGAAAAATATATGTATTTTTTACATTAACAAAGATCATCATTTAAATGATTATTGTATATATTTTTTTAAAATGTATTATATAATATTTTACAATTATGTATTAACAAATTGAAATACTTTGTAAAAAAGATATATACACAGACCACTTTAATAACGCGAAGACTAATATTTCTAAATTCTGACATATTTCGATCGTTATATAAATATAATAATTACTTTAAAGGGACGAAAAAATAGGAAGAAATCTTCGACCGAATTTGATGATCAAGCTAGTGAGAGTGACGATGATAATGCATCTGTGCTGTCGGGTGCGAGCGAAGCCGAAAGAAACGAAGATGGTAGTTTAATACTACGAACTGCTCTAGAAACCTGGGAAAGTTATCCGTGGATGTGTGTGGAATGCGATGAGAAACTAAATAGTATGATGGAATTGCGTAATCATCATCAAACTGTACATAATCAAATGCCAAAATTCGTATGCGTTGAATGTCCGAAAATCTACACGAAATATTACGGTTTTATCACGCATGTTAGATGCCATCGATATCATTTGAGATTTTGGTAAGTTCCGAACAAGTTTTTTATTAAGTAAAGTAAAATAAGTCACACGTTGTATTTTCCAAAACGTTTTATATAAATTTAGAAAAAAATGTTTTAGTTGCTATGATTTTATTACCGGCTGGAAATACGTTATCTTTAACATGTAAATGAAACAATATGAGTCACTTTCACAATTTACGCTTGTTGCTAATAACAGAAACAGATGATAAATATTTAGTAAAAAATCTGGACATTGATTTAAATAAAATCTGGCACCCTTTAATTAATAAGTTATTATTTATTTCTAATTCGGATTCCTTAGAATGTTGACAAATTTTATAAAGTTTTTTTGTTTTGTTTCAAAGTTTATCGAGAATTTTGATGAATACGATAATTTTTATCTATTTGCAGTTGCGATGCGTGTAATAAATATTTTGCGAATATCAAATTATTGGAGGCGCATCGTGCGACACATTTTGATGCACGTCCTTACGTTTGTACGACATGCGGCAAAAGTTTTCGAATGCAGAGTGCTTTATATGTTCATGCCAGATCACATTTACCGCTTGAAGTTAAAAATAAATATCCCTGTGATCAGTGCCCGAAACGGTTCGGAACGAAACCGAATCTGATGGCGCATAAACGTATTCATACGGGTAAATATTAAAAATACGATATTTCTATTTATTTTGTATTAAAATCGTAAACTGAAATAGATTTTAAATGTATATGAATGTACAGCTATTAAAAAATACTTTTTAATAATCAGTGAAAAATAATATATCAATATTTTATTGTTATTACAATCTTTTATTTAAGTTCACTTGTTAGTTTATTAATATCAAATTTTGAAATCTAATTTACATATCCGATTAACATGAAAGTTTGCTTATAAAAACTTGTTTTATTTTAATATTTTTAATAATTTTAATTTGTTCATTGAGTCTCCTTTAGAAAAGTATAGTATTCTTCAGCTAAGATTGTGATTGCCTAATATTAAATGATTGTTTCTGAACTACATACGTAATTATAGAAGTCTTAATTTGCTACAGTAGTTAGCGTTATATAAGTTGTAACCCTGTTCAAGAAATAATTCTGAACTATCAATCTACTTCGTTAACATTAGTACTCTTGATATATCGCTTGACTTGAATTGAATATAAAACATTTTTGAACTGCCTGTAAACGGAATATTATTGGGCAATCACAATCTTAACTGAAGCGTGCTATATTTATTAATATTTTAGTAATAAAAAATAATAATTTTACAGGAATACGAGACTATACTTGTGATCAGTGTGGCAAGAGTTTTATACAAAAAGGCAATTTAGATAATCATATGCTAACACATATCGCAGCGCGGCCATTTACATGTGAAACATGTGGAAAAGCGTAAGTCTTTTATTTTTGAAATATTGGGGATTTTTTTTGTAGGCATCCGTTAAAGTTACGATACGATAAAGAAAGTTGTTATAGAGATACGTTACATGATTTTAACGTTAGTGGTTTTAAAACTAGAAAATTATCTACTGTGGCGAAATTTAAATAAAAATAATATTATAAAATAATCCCCAAAACCACACTTAAATAAAAGTAAAGCTAAACACGTATTTCGAAAGCTAAGCTTCCATCTTCAGAAGCTAAATAAGGGCCAGTGATCTTTGACAAGTGCTTAAGTGTTTATGTACTTCGGATCACAGGTGAGATTTTTTGTAAATTTTATTTAGCTACTGAAGATGGAAGCTTAGCTTCCGAAATACGTATTTAGCTTTATTTCAATTTAAGTGTGGTTTTGGGATTTTTTATAATATTATTTTAGTTAGTGGTTTTATTTAATGTAAAGTGGTGCAAAAACTAAAGTTGTTTTCTCGTTTGATTGTAGTTTTAAAACTTTAATGAGACTGAAAAAACACGGCAGCGTGCATAGTGGATTGAAACCGCATCAGTGCGACGTATGCGGGAAACAATTTCGGGAACGGGGTACACTCAAAGAACACCATCGGATTCATACCGGTGCTATGCCATTCACTTGTGATTTCTGCGGGAAATGCTTTCGATTTAAAGGCGTTCTCACGGTAAGTGTTTCAATGTTTTGTTGTTCGAAGTTGTGAAATAGTTGTTTATTTATTATTATTATTATTATTTCATTTTCGTTTTAGACTCACCGACGCCAACACACGGGCGAACGTCCATATTCCTGCCTGGAATGCCAGCATCATTTCACCAACTGGCCCAATTACAATAAGCACATGAAACGACGTCACGGTATCAATACGAGCGTCACGACGCGTAAACCACAAACCATTCCACCGACCGGTATGCCTAATCGGAATCCGCCCGGTACTGTGATCGCACCGAGCACCACCCAAGTTCTTCTCATTCAAGATACGAATAGCGTTCAAAGTACGCCTACCGGTTACGTGGATCAAGATCCGACGTTCGTTACGCAGATAAACAGTGTGATTAATCAGCGAGATACGAATCGAGTGCAGGGTGGTAGTGTTCCGAATGCGACGAGTAATTTGAGTGGATCGCTGGTGAATATGCAATCGGCGCATTTGACGCAGAATTATTATATGCTGCATGGATTGTATAATATACAAGGAATCAATTCGAATGAAATTATGCATGCGCAACATCAATAAATAAAATCGATGGAAAAATTATATATGGTTATGATCAGTTATATAATAAAAATTTAAAAGGATTACTTTTAATTATTAAGCTGACCGTAAATGAAAATTCTTTTATTTATTCTGCTCGAATAATAAAAAAAATGTGATTATATACTACTTGTTTTTATTTAACTACTGATTAATGTAATTAATGTTTTATTGAAGTATTTTTATTTATCATGATTTATCGAAATTATTTTATTCATATTTTACAAGAAAATTGATATTTTTATCAACATATAATGTTATTATAAATTAAATAATTTTATCTAAAAATGTTTTAAAATAATATTTTAATTTAATTATGAAAAAAATCTGATATAGCTGTATTCTTTTTACCTAAAATTTACTGAGATATCACCTCGCTTCAGATCAACTCAGATAATTCTTATTCTTTTTATCTTAACTGAGCTACGACAAACTGAGTTGGATACCTTCCCCCCTTACCGATTCTACTGCACCCCCAAATAATCTCAAAATGAAGTAAGATACTCACAAAGATGTATTTCTTGATTCACAAATTTATGATTGATTAGAATAACAAACGTGAAAAAAGGTGTCAAAGTATTTCGATCTTTGTCATTTATTCGTGTTCTCTTGCTAGAGTTTGAATATCTTGTTCTTTTATAAAGCAACTCAACTCACTACCCTTCGTTTCACCTCACTTCACTTGCCAACTGAGCTGAGTTAATTTTTTGATAAAAAGAATACAGCTAATTAGTACATCAATATTTAGCTGCGAAGATAAGAAATGAAATGGGCAGAATAAAATCTATTAGTAGACGACGGTTCAACTTAAAACCAAAAAAAGTACAAATCTAAAACTATACGTACTAAAACAATATTTCTATCATCAAATAAAATACTTGTATATAAATCTAAAATTCTAAAATTAACGAAAAATAGGACCGTCTTAAAAAAATCGTTAGAATTAATTTTTAATTTGGCAATATTACAATTATTATTATTATTTAATACCAGTGATATATAAGAGTATGATATTTATAAAATATAATTGTTTTAAATTATATTTGAAAAGAATTTTTTTTAATTAAATATTAAGGTAGAAATACTTATAAAACTGAGTGCATATTAGTTTGTAAACTAATTATAAAATGGCTGCTAATCTTCCGAATAATAATAATACATATTTCTATGCCATAAATGAATATAAATAATATTTTTAGCGAGCACAAATTCGTAATACAGCTAGTGATAAAATAATCGCGAGTAATATTTATTTATAAATAAAGATATAGAAATTGTATCTTTTCATTTTAAAATGTAGAATTTTCGTTTTTAACATAACAAAATACGCTTTATTATTTTTATTAGATTTAAGATCGTGTCTTTATTTGCTTGACTTATCAATTGTCATTTTTTTTTTCTTATATCGTACAATATTTCTGTGTTATATTTGTATTATACTTATATATGAAAATAAATATTTAATTTTTAATTTGTATCATTTGTTTATTGTATTCCTTATAATTATTTTATTATTAAAATAAAAAATTACATTTTACAAAAAAAATTGAAATATAAAATAGAGCCAATCCGTCTGTTGAAAACTTGCAAAGGTAGTTGCCAGTTCTCAAAATGTTGTACAACATAAATATATCTTTATTAAATAACTTGATATAATAACAGATATTTAATATTTGTTAAAAACAGTTTTAAAATATTTAAAATGCAAATTATAACGGAATAAGTTGTAAAAATTAAACTAGATGTCAGCACTGATCGGGCGCTGATGACAAGACTGAACATAGGTTAGGTTTTTTTGGTTTTAGAACTGTCATACGTGACAGCTGGATAATTTTCGTATTATTTAATAATTAGAAATTAAGAATGGAAGCGTTATATCACGCGACAAATAGACTTATTCAAGAAACACAAGAATGTTTTCAGTCATTAGAAAAAAATCCAAGCGATACAAAATCAATTGAAGATGAAATCCAAACAAAAATTACGCAAGTTAACAGGTAATTAAATTTGAACAAAATAAATTGATTTGTATATTAAAATTTACGTATGTTATGTTTAGTAATTGCGAGAAATTGGATGTATATTTGTTTAAAGTGCCAATTGCCCAGAGACCGAATTATAAAATGCGTTGCGATCAACTGAAATACGACAATAGACACCTACAAGTAAGCGATAATTTAATTATTTATCGTATGTGTGACTGATAAATTGATTTTTTTATTATTAATGTAGGCAGCTTTGAGAGCCTGGCAACAGAAGCAACAGCGAAGATTAGCAGAACAAAATGAAAGGGAACAACTTTTGAATCGGAGATTTGCTCCGAATCCGGATAATACGGCAATAAATATGGATTATTCGATTCAGCATCAGAATTCATTACAGAATGCGCATCGGGGAGTTGATGACATGATTTTATCAGGTAATGTAAATTGATATAAATTTTTAATATTGATATTTGTAATGTATAAAAATTGATTTGAAATTCTATACAGTTATAGTAAATAGTGTCACTAATGCAAATCAAATTTCAGTCATATTTCAGTTTTAAAATACTTTTAAGAAACAACTCTTAGATATTAAGTTTGTTTTTGTTTAAATCGCCTTTGATTTATTTTTTACTTATTTTTATTGATTTATTTTTACTAGTGGTCGCCCAATGGTCGAAATTCGACCGTACTTTTTCAAATTTTAATTTTATAATTTTTCAAATTATATAAAATTTAAATAAAAAATTAATACAAAGTCCCTTTTAAGCTATAGGCAACACACATAACGTAACAGGATTACACAAACTTTACCGAGCAACCGTAACAATTTTATTTAATGTGTATTTGTAATATCAATATTTATCAAACAGTGCAGACACTGTCATATTTAAATAAAATAATTAGTCAAATTTGTTAATGTTTTAGAAATTTTTTTTCTTGTTACGTTCTTCCCCAAAACGTTGATGTAAATGCTTGAGTCATATTAATTTTCTTAAAATATTTTTCTAGGTAGTACAATACTGGAATCGATGCGAAGTCAACGATTTACATTAAAGGGGGCCCATCGTCGTATCGTAGACATGGCAAATACGTTAGGTTTAAGTAATACAACAATGCGACTAATCGAACGCCGAGTTAGTGAAGATAAATTTCTTTTAATAGGCGGCATGCTCATTACGCTTATTATCATAATCATTGTCATTGTTTATGTAGCGTGAAAACAAGAAATAAATATACCACATTCCCACAATACATAATTTAATTTGTATACAAGAAGAAAATCAAATATATTTATACAATTATATTATTACACATGCAAATAAAAAAAAAATTGTTTATTTATGTATGTTTTTGTTTTATTTTGTGATATGTGCACATTTTTTATACTTTTGGTAGACGTTGCAGTCGCAGTGAGTTTTTGAATGTTTTAATCCACAAATATCGTCTTTTTCTTGTAAACATTTATCTGGTGGCTCGGCAAAAGTAACTGATTTCTTAACACAAGGACTGTCTTTAGCAGGGGAAGGACGCTCCTCTTTGGAAACTAAGATATGGGGTGATAAACTAGGATCGTGTTCTTTCAAAACAGTTCCTAGAAACAAAGATATAAATTCGATGAAATAGTAATGTAATATCGATTGTTACAGAAATTGTATCAAGCTGTATAATGCTGTTTATTTGAAACTACTCTATTGCATTCGCGCAATTAAACAATCTGTGTTTTGCTAGAATTAAAAGAAATAAAGAATTTTATATAATCTTACATAATAAATACATATACATCTGTACCTGGTAGGCATTCATGAGTCTTTTTATATTCTTCAGCTTCTCTACAAGACTTCTCATGTCTATCCAAAACATCATCGTAGAATTCTTTAAGCTGCTGTTCCTTGGTCTTCGGATATTTGACAATGTAAGAGTCTTTAGATATAGGGCATGGTATTTTTTCATCCATCGGTTTTTCGCTGATTTTAATCGGATATGGACATTCCATATCTGTCGGTTTTATTCCCCACTGGCAAACTTCTTTGTCGTATGGAAGGTTTTCATGGCTTACTACCATGTTCACGTTGTCGCTTTCGGATATCGGTGCAGCAGATAGACCTTGCTCAATACGATCTAAACATATTTCCCGTTCGGTTTTTATCGCTTCTAAATGTTTGCCGATCTTGTCGATTTCTTCTTGCTTTTGTTTTACTTCGTTTTGTTCAAGTTTTTCCTATAGATTATAATAAATACTTGACTTATTAACCAGAAGAAATATTATTAATTTAAAGAAAAAATGCTTTAGGTTTTAGTTTTGTTTATTTTCATTATAATACGACGTTTTGGTAAATTTATTGAAAGATTTTTACTTATTAATGTTATACAAATTATTTTCTTTATTAATTTATATTCATTTTATAATTTGACAGATATATTATGAAAAAAAATAAACATATAGCAAATAGTTAAATTATATTTTAATAATAAAGTATATATCTTTTTTATTATTAAACAAAAAATAATTTTAGAGAATTTATTATGTGAAATTCATTAAAAAACACCTGCTTAAATATTTATATCTATTTTTAAAGAAACAATAAAGATAACAAAATAATTAAAAACAAAAACTTTGCTAATATACGAATTAGGTACTTAAATTCTGTTGTAAGAAATATCGTAAATGTTAATAATTTAATTTCAAATTCTATGTTTAAGAAAAAATAATAATAAAAATATATATTTCCCAATTCTTACGTGAATATCATCTTTGAGGAATCCTTGATTAAACATATAATTCCGCATATTATCTATAACTTCTTTGGGAAATTTCTCCGGATTGGCTTGCATGTAACGATAGACTTTCAAATCAGCACCCGTTATAATAAAACGATGCGAAAACACCTGAATTTTTGCACCGATATAAAAATCAGCCGGGGTATAATAATCAGGATTATACGGATGTGAATCGGGCTTCTCAATCAGCATATCTCTCAGAAATTTTCCACCCAAAATTCCCGAATTACGAATAGGTGGTTCGTTAATCTGACACGTGCCTTTTGACAGTGAATAGAGCAATATGAATTTTCGAATTTTGTCTTCCGGATGTATCCAATCCATTTCCATTGTGTACCGTAAGAATTTATTCGCATTTAGAATTAAACGAATTTCGTCTCTTCGTGGACGAGTTGGAATCGTCTGGAAACAGTTCTGTAAAGAATCTTCCAGAGTACCAATGCCTAATTCACCATGCGGTGGCATGCACTTTACAAGAAAAAAAGAAAATAATGTTAATAAAAAAATACATAAACATAAAAGCGTGTACCTCTTTTTTTGCCTGTTTACAATAAAGAAGAAATAAAGCAAGTCTACATAACATAAAGGTACATATACAATCACGCCATGTACTAGTAAATATGTGACACAAACTCTTTTCCATTCAGATAGAAATTAGTTTTCGCCAAACATTTCTAAAAAGACAAACAACTCTAGTTTATTCTTACCACTTGGAAAATTTGCTCATGTCAAAACACTCTCAATCTTTCTTACTCACATAGATATATTCTTTTAATCAAACATTCATTCAACATTAAAACACTCTTACGTTTTACTGCAAATTGCCACCGTAAATGATACAGCAGTTTGCCGTTTATATAACATATAACTGCAAAGTAAATAAAACAACAAACTTTGACGCAGCAGTAAAGAGTAGATACAAGTATAAAAATCGTACAAAACTATTATGATTACCTTCCCTAGTGGTTCCTTTGTCTTTTCAAATACTTCAATCGGTGGTCCTTGCGCAATATTTAACACATTTTGGAAATATAATCTCGTAAACTTATCGCAATCATACAATAGAAACCGTCGTCCTAGAACAAATATAGTTTTCCCAATGATTAAATCTTTTGGTTGATAATATTCTGTAACTTCAGCATCAGATAATTCCAGATAAACCGATGCGTAATCGATCGGTCTATCAGTCCAATTTTTTGGTAATTTAGTCTTCCTCAAAAGCAATGGACACGGATCACATCCATCGTTTGCTTTATGAACTTCCTTCACGGACACACAATCGTCGGAGAGGGAATAAAATACTATGTATTCTTTTAATTCGCCGTATTCTGAGTCTCTGTTATCCCAAACTGCGTTGAATCTAAGAATTAATTGTAAATGAATGAACGATAAGAGTTAAAATAAGATTGTATTATTTTACCTTAATATTTTGCCGTCGTATTCGAGAAATCGTCTTAGTTTATCATCAAGAGGTGGTGTAACTCTGGTAGTTTGACGAGTTTTTAATTCTCGCGTTTGTGTGTAAGGATCTGGCGGCATATCTTCAGTTGGATTTATAACAATACCTTGACTTGCCATATATTCCTATTGTAATTATTTATAATAAATCTCAGATTAATTTATGTTCAAGCAACCTAAGCAATTGTTCGGAATTCGTTCAAGAATATGTAATGTTTGTTTGTAATTTCTAAGATTTAAAAGTTTATATATTGTTTATATAATAATAAATATTCTATTCCACTATTCTATAAAAATCAACTATATTAATTAATGTTTAATTTTTAAAGTAGAACGTTTATAGCAAATAAATATAATATTATATGATCAATAGTTCTAATCAATTTGTAAATAAAAACATTTCTCAAATTACTTTAAATTTCAAGTTTTTTTTTGTGTTTTTAAATAATAAATTAAAGAAACAAAACTTATTGTATTTACATTGTTTAATTATTGTATTTTTTAAAATAATATTTTGAATAAATATTTTGTAATATGCCTGTATGTATGCAACCAGTCATATATATGTGTATGTAATATAGTAT
This sequence comes from Clivina fossor, assembly GCA_963966155.1. Lineage (NCBI taxonomy): Eukaryota > Metazoa > Arthropoda > Insecta > Coleoptera > Carabidae > Clivina > Clivina fossor. Next base: position 1,537,260 of record OZ014565.1, on the reverse strand, counting down.
CTACATTTCAAAACTTACTCTTGTAAAACCATCGCAGTCAACAGTATGAAAAACAATACCGTAAAAACACATATCAATTCCAACATTTAAATCTTTCCAATGCCAAAAATCTCCAGAATCTGTTTTTACAACTCGATGACGACGCAGTAATCGGCCTTGCTTCCATCCACAATTCTAAATTTAAATAATATCATTAATTATATATTACAATGATATCAAATGCGATAGTAACAAACATCACAATATAAATATATTTAAATTTTATTTTAATTTTAAAGACACATATATATTAATCATTTAAAATTTAAAAAATACTTTCTTCAATCAAATTGAATTGTTACAGCTCGCTGAAAATACATTCCGTCGAGATTTCGCAAAATAGTACTTTCTAAATAATTAACATTAAAAATAAATTATTTGTTGTTTTCTGTGTGGTAAAATAAACTTAAAAACATATTTTACTAGAATATAAACTTACGCGAACAAATGGTTCCATAACAGTAATTGTGTCATCTTCCAAAAAATAAATAATATTAACTGGTCGAATTCTGTAATGTTCATCAGGAGATTCAAATACAGATTGCTTAAAAAATGCACGGAAAGTTAGACATTTCTTGTCATAAAGAGCAAAATGAGGTAAATGCTGTGAAGCAGCAGGCGCTTTAGTTCTTCCATAAATTAGCGAAGGATCGAATCTAAAAATTTTAATGTTTCAAATAAATATTTATTCCATTTTCATGGAGTATCTACTCTAGGTAAAATATTAACACTTTCGTAATTCTGATATAAAAGTACACTTTTAAAATAATTAAGCATTTTGAAGAAAATATTTTTCTATGAATAAATCGAAATACTTTCACAGTTCCAACTATGTCATAATATCACAAATATACTACCTATCTAAAATATGTAAAAAAAGTCTCAATATTTTACTCTAGCATATAATACTTAATTTAAACAAATTTTCAGACTTTTTATATGATATAAAGCACTGAAGTTTTTAGCAAAGATATCACATTGTTAACATACCTTATTGGATCTTTATTTTTAATAAAAGCGACCGAATTAACATCTAATTGTTTGCCACCAATTCCAATGGGATTATCAATTGGAAGCAAGTATCCATTTATAACACCAAAATGATGTGGTACATGAAATTTTGTTATCTTAAAGAATAAATAATTTATTTAAACATTACTGTAAATAATTTAAACTTATTCCAATACGTACTGTTGGATCAGAAAATTCCCAACCTGGTAATTTAGGCACACCGGCCATTTTTGTATATTTAGTTTTTTTAAAATACAAAAATATAATAAAAGTTCACAGTAAAATCAACTATATAATTGACAGATTAAACTTAACAACAGTTACTATGGTAACTACGGGTTCCACTCAAAAATTTGTAAACAAAATTCAGTATTAATAGAACTTTATTTTCGTTAATCAATACATTTTCTTATAATTAACACATCGTTATTACAGTGTGAATATAAAAATAATTAGATGTATTCCTTAACAAGTGCATATACGTAACATTTTCTATTTTCAAAATTAACGTTAATATCCCTACATTTGTGTAAAATAATTAATCAAAAAAGTAATAAAAAAATATAAGTGAAGTAGATGAAACATAAAAAGTTATATTTTCATCACATTTTTTTAAAATAACGATTTAAAACTGCATACAAAAATAACAATAATATTTAAAATGCATTATTAATAAATGACCTAACTAAAATTTAAAATATTCTATTCCGCGATTAGATTTAATACTGGATTATTTTTAAAGCATATTATTACAACTTTTACTACTATAATATAAAGTTATAAGAAATAACTGAAAAATATTAATGAACAACTATGAAATATTTCTATTTTATGAATCTATAGACTTCTGAAAATTTATAGAACTAATATGTAGTACATCCTTATATATAAAACTAATTAGCGTTCTATCTGAATTTAACTGTATACAGTATTTAAATCTAATTGTGGAACAAAAAATAAAAATCATCAGCTAAATATCCTTTAATTAAAATTGATCGTATGCTGCAGCTTTCGACCAAACAGAATGTGTTTTATCGAATAAAATAGATGGCACTGGATTCTGGCTTTGCAACGCCATTTGTGCAGCTGCAAATCCAACGGATATACAAACCTCTTCCGAATATCCAGCGAGCATTGCGTAAATAATTCCACTGGCCAAACAATCGCCGGCACCGCTAACATTAACCAATTGTTTAATTTCAGTCGTGGTATAATGTCGCATTTGAATATCGGTAGTGTTTGGTGTGATAGTGTTTGAAAATAATGGATCTTTAGCCGAGGCTCGACGAATTACCATGAGCCCTAAAGATCCAAGTGTTACGAAAATAGTGTCAACATGTTCGGCAACCAATTTTCCGATTGTCGACGCTTCGGTAAGTGGATCCGAACATTTTTCCGGCAGCATGAAACCGAAACACTCGGCGATTTTTCGTAATTCATTAATATTCGGCGATATGTATTTCAAACTTTTGAAATTTTTACATTTAAATGGATTCGCCGCCACTGGTACATCGGTGGGCTCGTAAAATACTGTAATTAAAACAAATATTTGTTCTGTTATTATTTATGTTTCTTATGATCCGTGGATTAGTTTTGAAATCTTTTGAAAGGCAATAGGATCCTTGGTTTTCAATAAAATACACAAGTAGTGTTTATTTTATTTATTTAAGTATTTCGAACGTTTCGAAGGCATGAATGTCTTCATCTTCAGCTAATTCTTTCTTTAAAAAATACATTTCTTTTACAATTTATGTAATTATATTATAATATCCAAGGATCCTATTGCCTTTCCAAAAAATTCAAAATTTGTTCTGTTATCTTTATTTATTTTAGTATTAGTAAACGTTAACATTTAGAAAGCAATTAAAATATAATTATAAATAAATTTGTAAAATTTTCTATTATTTGAAAATATTATAGGCCATGGTTGTACGCAACAGGTGTTAGCGAGGGGGTGGTGGTAGTACAAGATGGCGACCAAAACGAAAACGGGTTTATGTGCAATTATTACAACAATAGTTGCCTTTTTATTTGTAATAATTGCATTTACTACACCGTGTTGGTTAGAAACCGATGGCGAAATCGAAGATCCAAAATTTGTTCGAATAGGTAAGTTTTAAGTAATGATTTTTGTTTATAAACAAAGTGGGAGTGGTGTGTTGAACGGTGCGCATACAAAAATGTTTTCATTGCGAAATTATGACTAACACTTTTGTTATTGATATTAATTTAAAGTAAATTAAATTTTTAGGGCTCTGGGAGGTTTGTTTCCAAGGTTTTGAAGATTTTCGACATTAGTAAGTACTCAGAAATAATTATATATATTTTGAGATATTTATTCTTTGTTTATTTTTAGCTATGAAACCAAATTTACGGGCTGTTGGTGGGTTTTCGAAGAAGAATATTATATTATCAATGAATTTCTTCTACCACCGTTTTTCGTAGCAACACAGTTTTTCTTTACGTTATGTTTAACTCTAGTACTTGTTGCTATGTTTTTGACGTGGTTATATTGTTTCTGTAGTAAGCATCATGACAAATATTTGTTGTTGTTATTGACAACGGGGACAGATCTTATATTAGCAGGTAAAAAAAACAGCATTTTTAAACATTTTTATACTTAGTTTAATTTATAATTTAATTTACTTCATAATCTAATAACATTTATATTCATACTAAAATTATTATATTATAAATAATACATACTTTTAATTTTGTTTACCTTACTTAATTGATAAATATTTTTATATTTAACCAGCGATTAAAAAGATATTGACCGTTGACCTTAATTTGTGTTATTGATTTTGCTGGAATGAATAAATTGAAGCCAAAACTGACCGCTTAAATTTTCGAAATAAAGAAATACAGAGCTAGGCAAATAAAATTATCGTTTGAAATTCTTATCTTCTTTTTCCACTTAATTTTGATTACGGTATAAATTAAATATTAAATATCTATATATCCGATTTAATTTAAAAATTATTTGTGCGTTCATATTAATTTTTTTTGAATTTGCATTAAAAACCGAGATTTTCGAAGGAAAAGAATGAACTTTAACGTTGATTTTTTTTTAGCGTCTTATCAAAATAAGACTGAAAACACACTGGTTAGTCACAATTATACAAAACATTGTTAGACACATTTAGTGACGAAGTAATACATATTTTGTACTAAACGTTTCATCTAATTGTGACTAACCGATGTCCAGTCTAGAATAAATTATTTTCATATACGATTTCTTGATTTTTCTAACTATGTAATTAAATTTATCCTTGTTTAAAAATAATTTGAATCTAAAACCAAGATTTCTTAATAGAATCCCGTATTTCCATTCCATTTAATAGATTTTGAAATTTCACTACATTTTAAATCAAATAGAAGGAAAACTATATAACAAATATACAATCGTATATTGAATTTAATATTTTTACATTTTAAGTGTTTATTTTTCAGGTATTTCCGGATTAATAGCAGTATTGATATTTGGTGCAAACGGCGACAGAAGAGATTGGATGCCCAATTGGGAACATAATGATCTATCGTGGTCGTTTGCATTAGGTGTTTTAGGATCATTATTCCTCTTTCCAGCCGGTATATTATTTTTAATCGAAGCGCGACGAGTCAAATATAGAAGATTACGCGAAAATCAACCGCCGCCAAGTCAGTATAGTATGGAAACTCGGAAAAGTTCTCATACAGATATTTAAAAAAAGAAATATTTTTCGACAGTTATTGTACAGAAAAGAAGACAGTTTTTACAATTGACAAATGTACAAGACGAGATATATCGTTATGTTTTCTTTTTTTTTATTGTATAAAGAATAATATTATCTAACTTGTTAGCAATAAAGTTGAAATGATACATTATTAAGATTTATATGTAGTGTTGCCAAATAGATATTATTTTTGAAAATTTGGATTACGCTCCACGCACTATATCGTTACATATTTGCCGACATTTTAAAATATTATTAAATTATATTTGGACTAACCTAAAAATGAACTTTTAAAGTAATTCATATATTTAGATATTAAATAATTAGCATTAAAAATAAGACAATCGATTTGGACGAATATGTCGGCATTAATGTAGTATAAATAATGCCTGAAAAACTTTTGACAAAAATACATTTGCTAACATTATCTACAAGAAATAAGTCGCCTTAGAATCAATTAAATCCATCTCTAGATAATTAATCTAACAGATAAGTACAAAAATAAAACTTATCTATAACACAAAATATTAGTATTTTTTTAACGTATCTTTTTTATATTTTAATGACAAAAATCTGTAAGTAAAATTATCTAGAACTGTAGGATTATATCTAAAAGATGAAAAAACTAGCCTCGATATAAAGAAAGCCTTAAAAAGTGTTCTTAATATTAAAAAAAAAAAATATTAGTTCAATTTTTTTACAATTGCCATTTTGAAAATGAGAATAAAAAATTGCATTCCATTTAATAGAGAATGAAATTTATATATACATATTATTTTTAAATAATCTTTATTGTATAGTTCCGTAATATCCAAGTGATATATTTACTATTTTAATTTTTATTACATTCCTTTAATTACATAGTAAGTTCAGTATTTATTGTTACAAAAAAAAACGTGTAATAATTTTGTTGAAAGGCGTATAAACAAAATTACATTCAAGGCTGAAAATATTAACACCATTTCGGATAAATAATTTAATAATTTTGTGTAAAATGATTGCTAACAATATTGTCGCAAATTTGAGAATCCTTGTATGTTTCTCAAATCATATTTAAATCCGTCCTTTTTGTTGTTATTGTGCCATAATAATAAAATAACTGGGGCCTTAGTTTCTTACAAAAATTATAAAATCATAACACGGAAGAATATACAATTTTTCAAGTGCATTTTTTGCTAGATTTGTTGAAATAATGAAAATATATATCAAAACAGATACAAAAGAATGAAGATTTATTATAAAAATATAGTTTAATTGGATATTTTATTTTACATAACCTTGTTATAAAAAGCTATAAATATGTTAATATTGAATTACTTAATTTAAAACATTTTTTTAAAGATGATTATAACTTTTATAAAAATGTTTTTAATACGTGAAAATGGCAGATTAAAAAAATGAACTAGTATTTCATATTCTGCGCAATTCCATTAGAATAAGCAAGCTATTTTAACATATCGTAAATAATAAATACTTAAATTCAAATGTATGTATTTATATACATGTTCTACAGAATTTATAATGCATGTTAATTATGATATATATAGGTATTGTATAATTAAGTACGTTTGTATATTATTTTATTATTTAAATGAGCAAATCCGTCCAAACAAAGATCTTTGTTATTTTGTATTTTTTAATTTTTTTATCGTGACAAATATATATTTATATTTGATTTTATACAATGTGTCTTTATTTCTGTATGAATGAATGTTTGTGTAATTAATTCATTATCAATTAATCTTCGTTGATAAAATATTTTAACCGAATCTAACATAAACTAAGGAAAAAGATTATTTTAATGTAGATTTTTATTACTATTGCATTGTGAAGAATTTTAGCATGAAATTTCTTGATTATTAACCATTTCTTACTTTCGGAATATATGTATGTTTTGTATGTCAAAATTGACCTTGTATGAATATTAAAGACCTTATCATGCGTGTGCATGTGAACTCGTTCACAAAGGCAACCATTCATTACAAATAATTTGTTACAAAACAATTGTTTTTCTTGTTATTTTTTCCAACATTCGGAATATATGCATGCGATGATTGTGTAATATGACGTTTTTAAGAGAAGACAATGAATATATATGGTATAATTAAGTCCACACCTACCTACAATTGTTGTTTACAATTGAAAATAATAAGCTAAAAGTCGAGACATTACTGGCCACTGACGTTTTTTAATTAATTAAATTTAATCAACCTGCTAGAATTTCTCATTATTGTCTACGCGAAAATTTTCATATATAAGCATAAATACATATTACTTTATTTCGGCAAATACGATAAAAGTTTCGAAACTCTATTTTATGAAGATAATAGGATCTTTACTTTCTATTTATCATCGCTGTTAATCAAATCATTAAAACATAATCTCATGCATTAAAAAACACATGATTTTCATTTATTAATTGCGTAGTTTAATTTCTCATTTAAATTTAATAAACTGTTCGAATTAAAAAATTATTTAATTTTTGATTCGTTGAGAATAATTACAGGAATATTTTTTATGACAAAATTACTAGGTTCTTGACGGTTTCAAAGTTCCATTTTTGAAATGAAATATGTAGGTAATAATAATAATGCTACATAAAATATTGAACAGCAATATATTTTTGGTTTATATAGGTCATAATTACAGAGCAATTTAGTTTGTTTTCTACGGAAAAAAAATAAATATTGATCTTTTCTAAACTAGGGCTTTCGATCAAAAATAAATATTTAATCAAAGTTTTCATTTAATCTATTGATAGTACCACATGTAAATTTATTAAAAATATAAATTTTAATAGAAAATTTTAAATTATATAGAAGAATATTATGATTTTCTGTTTTATTTTGAAATTGAACGTAGATAGAGTACAAAAGAAAACATTTTGAGGGTCGCTGTATACATGTAAAGGTGTGGTGGTAGAGGGGAGAAAGACATATGCAGGTGCAGTCGTCCAAAGCGTTTACAATTTTTCTTGATAAGTTATTTGTATGAGTTGCGGGTGTTAAAAGAACTGATGTGACGCTTAAAGGGTGTGTCTTTTGTTGTCTCTTTGGGTTGTGGTCGAGATAGATTTTGGTGTAGAAGTGTGGCAAAAATAACGCGCGTAATCAGTGCATCTTAGCAACCAGGTATATACAGCTCAGGTAAGAAGGCGTGTGTTTTGTGTTTACTTCGTTCGTGGCGAAAATGAATCATCTTTTAAATTACTCTTTTGATGAACAATATTACTACTTGTACTTACATCATTTGAATGAATTAATTGGTAAAACTAACAGGTGTTTTGTTACAGAATAAATAATAGTATTTAAATTTGAACAAGAAATACGACAAGTGCTTCAAAATGCAAAGTAAATATTTTGTTTCCTAGTGATTAGTTTTATCTATGCACTACTACACTTTCTTGTTTACCCTCTTTAGTTATCATTTAAATTATTTGTAGTAGTAAAATAAAAACCATTTATCATTTTCTAGACGTACTACAGACCGTTATACTTAGATAGCTTATCATTGTCTATTTTAAAATAGCAATATTAGTAAATAAATGTTTTTTTTTTTTTTTAGCAAACATGAAGAAACGTTCTTTAGCAGGAAACACGGGAATTGGGTTTTTTGTAGTGGCCTTAATGTTTATAGCAATTGCCTTTTCCACACCTAGTTGGCTTGTATCAGATTATAGAATTACAGGAGCAAAATTAGATAGATTCGGATTATGGACGCATTGTTTTCGTTCGTTGGAAGATAGAACTGATTCAACTTATGGACGATTTTTTGTCGGTTGTAGATGGATTTATGATCCATTTACAACTGGATATGATAAAATTCGTGGATACTTGGTTCCAGGTAGGTTTTCTTTAACATAATTTGCAAATATAAACCTTTTAATAAGATTTAAATAATTTAGTGATATTTTTTTAAATATTGTTTCTAGTTTTTAATAGAATAGAATGATTTATATCGTAAATGACTAGTTAGATATAATTTATATTAAACGGAATAAAATAGGTAATAATTAGTAATCAGACAATAATAATTTCCGCTGAAAAAACGTGACGTTATTCATGTTTTATCTGTAGATAAAAGTAATTCCTTGTTACGAAATAATACGAAAAAGTTATTTAAAGATAAAAATGTAAACAACAATAATTTATAAAAAAAATATTTGTAAACAATTAAAATTATTTGTTGTTTATTTAAAGATTTGCTTAATTTATTATTCAAATTATTATATAATGGATCATTAAAATAAAAACTTGTAAACAAATAAACAAGAATAAAAATAATATTATAAAAAATCCCAAAACCACACTTAAATTAATAATTTAAGTGTGGTTTTGGGATTTTTTATATTATTTTTATTTAAATTTCGCCACAGTAGATCATTTTCTAATCTTTTAAATAAACAAGAGTTTTGATATATTTTCTATTTTTAGATTTCATGGTGGCGACACAACTTTTCTTCACATTGTGCTTTATTTCTGTGTTAATTGGCGGAATAATGGTTTTACTTTATTTCTTATTCTGTGGACCCGATCAAAAGAAGTTTATATTTTTGATAAAATTAATCGCTTGGACTCTCCTAGCTGGAGGTATAAAATTTTCTTAATATTTTATAATTAATTAAATAATACGACTATTTATGATTTAATTTTTTTTAGCGATTTGTGGAGGCATTGGTGTTATCGTATTTGCTTCATGCGCAAACCAAAAAAATTGGATGCCAGGTCACGATAATAACTTCTTCGGTTGGTCGTTTATTTTAGCTGTAATAGGTGTTGTTGCTGAATTAATCGCCGCTATATTATTTTTTGTCGATGCGAATGTTCAAACTCGAAAACGAAAACTATTAAAGGAATCACAGACACGATTCGAAATGGAACACGAAAGCAAAGCGTGAAAATTGTTCTTTGTTCTTTACAATTTTTTAAATCGATGCATATCATGCACAAACCCGTCCAAAATGTACAAAGTACTCTTAACACATTTTAAAAACGTACATCCATTAGATTTTAATTTATACATAGTAATCTAATCGTTAGATTAAAAATACTTATATATTATTGTTAAGTAAATTTTAATTCCCAAAATTTGGGTCTAAAAGCTGCCTTAATTAAGATAATGAGTTATTAATTATAAATTGTAAACGAATTGTAAGTTTAAGATTTATGATGTTTTTTTTATAAGATTTACAATTTTTATATAGACGAAAATTTTTCGAAAAATGTAATATTATATGTATAAATATATTGTTATTAGTATTTTATATTAAAAAATGTTTTTTTCTTAAATTTTGTTTTATTTATAGAAATTAAAAACAGTATTTTAATTTCAACTTTGCCAGTTTCAATAACTAACACGTATTTTAAATTAATTCTTTTTATATGTTACGTAAATTGTTTTAGTATAAGAGTGTTTCAAGTCCGAAATAAACAATATAATTAATGCTAATTAAAACAAAATGAATCATTCAAGAACAGTATAAGAAAGTAATTTTAAAAATTATGAACCAAATGTCGCTTAAATATTTTTAGTAATAGTTTGAAAACTAATATTTGTTCTCTAAATTTTACGTGCTTTTTCTATGATTACATAAATAGGAATGTTAATTTAACGAAATAAACCAAATAATAGAACGTAATATAATACTAATTACAATAATTACTCGAACAATAAACAGGTGGCGCTTACGTGCGAAATGAGACATACCTGAGAATTCAAAATGGCGCTTTGAAAACGTACACAAACAGTTGTTTACAAGTTGAACTGCGAGAATTATTTAAATTTTATATACGTACTGTTATGTTTAATAGTTATTATTAAATTTCAACCAAAACTATAAGCAAAATGACTTCGACAGAAAAGAATGACTATCCCAAAGCATCAAGTAAGTTCCAATTAAAAATTATTTTACCACACCCATAATATTTAATATATTTATTTGTTTTCAGATTTTTTGGTGTTTGGAGGGCTCTTAACTTATATTGCGGGATTATTTTTGTTGATAGCATTTGCAAGGTATTAATTTAATTATAGTGCGTGTTAATAATATTGTGATTATTGTTTTTATATTTCAGTCCGTACTGGGTGCAGTCGTATCAAGAAACATTTTCGAAATTTAAAAATATGGGCCTGTGGGAATATTGTTTCCATCAATATCATTATCCTTATAATCAGTTTTATCAGTTATTTAACGGGTGTCATTATATCTTCAGTCATGTAAGTCGTGATTCAATTTTAAATCAACATGTGTCATTCGGAATACAAATCGATAATAGTTTATAATAATATTGTTATTTTTAGGAATATTATATTATTCGAGAGTGGTTATTACCGGGTTGGTTAATGGCAGTACAAACTTTCGTCACTTTGGCATTTATATTGAGTTTTACATCACAAGTAATTATAGCGATGCAATTATGTCGTTGGCCCTTGGAATTTGTGTTGCAATACGAATGGATTTTATCAGCTATTAATTTTATTGCAAATGCTACTTCATGTAAGTAAAAATATACGGAATTGTATTTAAAGTGTTTTTTTTTAATTAAAACATTTTTAAATTTATATTTCTTTTAAATTGTTTTTTTTTTCATAATCGAATATAATTAGTTTTTTTATACAGGATGATTCATTGAGAATAGGAAATCTCAAAACTAGAAATACTAGAGAACAAAATATGTCGATTGAGTCCAACATATCTTGTACATGTTACTGATTTAAGATTTTAAAACAATTTTAATTAATACCGGTTTTAAGTCAATGTAATTGTCATAAAAGCGGGACTATACAACAAAAAACCGAGCATTGTGTTCAAAATGAAATTTCTCAATAATAACTTGAAAATTCGCTGCTTTACGTTTTTTTTTTGGCTTGAAAAATAATAATGTGGAACTAATTTTAACGTTGCTCATAGTAAGCGTTAGTTATACCCTACTGATTTTACTGGTTTTTTTGCAACTTTTGTAAAAAGCATATTGAGTAAAATTTGTCATGTTTGGTTTGTTAGTATTTCTCATTTAAGATATCCCATTCTTAATGAATCACTCTGTGTATAAATCGTTTGCAACATCTAATATTTATCAAAACAAAGCTAAATAAAGCTTTTGAAAATAATAGGTTTTTTTCAATCTACTATTAAATCAGTTTGGAATCAGTTCAGAACAATTTGAAGCTTCATTCACACGTTGAGAATGTAGTAGAATGCTTAAAAATTTAAAAAGAACTGATTTTAATAGTTGATTGGTCAAAATTAGAACAAAATAGACCTCAAACATAAAATACTCTGTGACAAAGTGAATACAAAATAGTTCAGAATTTAATTGGAACGAGTATAATAATAAATAATTTAAATATTATATATGAAAAAGTACAAGATTAATTTCTCATTTTTGTTTGAATTTGCAGCGGTACTGTTATTCCTGGCTGTAGCAATATTCGGTGGCTCGCACATGAGACGCGACTGGCTCGAATATCCCAACTTCAATTACTTGAGCTGGTCCTATGGATTTGCGTGTCTTTCATTCTTTTTCCACGGCTTTGCGGCGTGCTTCCTCTACAAGGAAACACGTCAAAGCTATGAACTGAGACGTGAGTCACGTAATTTAATTATGCAAATGCACCCTAATCTGCAGAGTCGCAATGGTTACATGTAAAAGCGCACACCCATCCATTATTTTGTTTATATATGTTGATCGTTTTTTAAATTTCTTCTTATCCTTAATAGCGAGGTGTGTCTATTTCATTAAGGTTGTTAGTAAGCATGCAAAATGGCCGTTTGAACAATATTGGTACGATGTAATAATAAATATAATGTTCAATAATATATGTCAAGTTTTATCCAAATAAGTATTGATACGCACTCAAATTAATAATTTCATTGACAAGGACTTATTTAGTATATTACGATATAAGGTTGGTTGGTAAGTGCACTTTAACAGAATCGAGAAAAGGTTTGAAATAGCGAGATGAAATCAAAGTAACTTAATTTCTGAGATTCTGGTTTTAGCACTCAATAACCATTTATCATATACTTTTTTCATGAGACCGATTAAGAAATATGTATTTAATGCATCTGTCAGTTAAAAATCATTAAAAAAATTGTATAGTCACATTCATAAAGTGACAAAACGAAAGTGTAAAATTTATTAGAAAATTATTATTATCTCATATTAAAATTCAAAATAAATCCAGTAATATTTTTTGACAACAAATTAAATTTTTATGTAATATAAGTTAAAAAGTTCAATATTTACATAATATACAAATCAAGTAAAGAGAATAGACCAAATATTTAATTATTAATATAGAATGTAATTGAAAAATTATAATTAATTTCGTACTGATAAAATATTGACATATAAAAAAATGTACAAACTGACGAACAAATATGGAAGTATAATGTAACAATCTTATTGAAATAGAAAAATCTTGCGTAACACGTACACAAATTTATGTATTTAAATATTATTATTATTATTATTAATTGAATGTTATATCTTGTTCAAAGATTTTCAAGTTAGACTTTAAGAAAATTGTATCATTATGCAAAAATATTTAAAGATAATTCCGTCCATTTTTCAAATATTTGATATTAACTTGTATCTGATACAAGTTGTAGATTTGTGTAGTATAATCGTTTACCAATATTATGTACTATTATATATATTTTGTATGCTTGATTAAATATATGTATAATTTTTTTTACACAGTTTTGTTTTTGTTGCACCTTTCACTGTTTGGTGTTCGTTTAATTTAAGTCAGTGTTCTTATATTTTTATTAATTTTAAAGCCTCCATTCAGACTGCCGCTTTAGTTTTCAGTTTTACGCGCAAGCACAAAAATTTGACTAATCCGAAAACTTGACACACTGTTAGTTTTAACGCCAAGTGTTTATTTAGATTGGTCTTGTGCTTGTGCGTAAAACTAAAACGCCAGTCCGAATGAAGCTTAATTAGAAACAATTGTTTTTACGTTGCTTAATTGTTACACAGAATAATTTTTCCTTATTTTGCAATCGCTTTCCAAACATTGTGTTTAAATATGTCTGTGTGCACATAACTCGTTTTATATATATATATATGATAAAATTTTCTAATTTGTGATATATGAAAAGCAATTATTAGAATATCTTAAATACTAATTAACATTATTAATTTAAATGTATTAAATAAATTATCTAAGGGAAATAATCAAATTCGTAATACTATTACGAATTTCTAATCTTATTTAAGCGGCACTGATTTTAAAAAGTGATTATAAAGAAAAAAAATGGACATACCAGGTTTTCCATAATTTTGTGCAATTTCCAGCACGCAAGCGAGAGTCTCGACCGGAAGATTACCGTCTGTCACAATTAAGGGACTCCGTTTCAACAGCTCCCGTTGAGCCCTAATCTGTAAAACAACGAATTATTTTCAATTTCAAATTTTTGTATATTTGCTTGTACCGCTTTTAAAACTCAATTTCACCGAAGTGTTTCTTTTTTTAATTAGTTCTAAAATAGATATTTATTTTGAAAAGTTTCTTGTTAGATTCTGCTCAATAGGATTTATTTAAAATGATTTACTATATAAAATTAATGAAATTCATAAAATATAATGAATGAATGGAAAATTATTAAATGAAAGTGAGAATTATGTGGACCAATAAACGGCTTATTACAAATTAAATTTAAATCAGATAAAAAATTATAAACCTTGCTATTAAAATGCCTAATGTATGTAAAAAAAAATAATTGATAATTCTATAGCAATGGCCCTAAAATTATTCTATGAGATAGTTTTTTTAAATTTATCTTGTCTTATCGTAATTTTTTATATTGATGGAAATATTTGTTTCAATGTTATTAGACTGCTTAAAAATTAGAAATGCTCTAATCATAATTAACAAAATAAAATATTGAAATAGACAAAAATTTAGATACCATAAATAATCAAAATGTCAAAATTACATTATTATAGTTTTCTAAATTTGCCTCATTCTTGTCATTATTTTAAAAGCTAAATATAAAACTTATTTTGTCAATGAATAATATAGAATTACGATAAAAGTATTTTTGTGTAAAATTGAATATATTTCCTACTACAAAAACTTAAATAGGTTTTAACATATGTACGGTATAATAAGTACTTAAGAAATCGTTCAGATTTTTTTTTAAATATATGTGATATTAATTTAGATTTCAAACCAATAATAATTTATATTTTTGTTCTTTTATTTAATCTTCTGAATGATAGAATATAAATTTGCTTGAATTATGAATTAGACAATAATAAATATTCGGTATATATTTGATCATAGAACTAAAGAAAAATATAATGTAAAGTTAAAATATTTATCTGTCAGAAGATTAAATATTGCACTTACTTTTTGATATTTATACACTATATTTCACAGTATAAAACTTACAATTTTTACATTTTTTATTATAATTTTAAGTACTATTTTTGTAGAAAAAAAACTATGTAGTTCTTTAGACAATCTGAACACTGTTGTATGTTTGTACAAAACGAATGAAAAGACTGTTAAAAGATAAAATAAAAATATATTATTTAGCGATTAGAAATATAAATAAAATGATAAGCTTTATCTGCACAAATATTGTGATTACATGCCTAAATTGTATCAACAAAAAATATATCTATGTAAAAAAAATCATAACATGATAAATAAATTATATTATTTACTCACCAAATCGGGTGTGATTTGTTTATGCATATCCATTTCACCCAATAATAATTTACATTCGCCATTTGAATCCAAAACCACCGTGCATTGCGCGCTTGACATTCCCGGTATAACCTCAATTGTTTTAGTACTCGTCGGCTGCAACAGAGAGCGTAAGTATTTTCCGTGGTCGTCGTCGCCGACGGCAGATAGCAGCACTGGTGACGAGCCGAGCTTTTCAAGAGCTTCGCATATGTTGCGTCCCACTCCGCCTGCTGAGACACTATATTTAGTATAATGTAGAGAGCCATCCATCTAAAACAATGATAAAGTTTGCATTTAATTACCTATGTAATCATCATGTTAAAACTAGAAATTAATTACTTGTAAACAAGTTTATGTTATTTTAATCAGACTATTACATATTATGTTTAAGTTATATGTCTAGTTTTAAGTGTTTTGTTTTTTGTTAGAAAAATATATAGAGATAAAAATGTGAAACATCAAAAGAAAATGTTTAAGATGTTTCAGAGAAAAACAGTATATAAAATCTTGGTAGTCATTTTAAGAAAATATATGAGCTTCGGAGTTGTTTGCTTAAATATATAGTAGGCAATGGAAAAAACTTGCAAAACAGCAAAACATATATTTGCTAAATATAAACAGTGATATTCAAAATGTTTTTATGTGTTTTAGTAGAAATATGTTTGTTTATTTTAGAAAAAAACTTATAGAAATGTGTTCAAGCAACCAGCTTTACATGTAAGTTGGGCAAAAAATCTGAAGTTTCATAAATAAATATTAACTTATTTTTTGTTTGTTTTAACTAAAATATATAAGAAATTGTGCATAAACAAAAATCTCTTACAGTCCAAAACTTTCAAAATAGAATTTTCCGTATTCTCACCCCACTTTTAAAAGTGATTCTTGTCAACAGTACTTTTGATGTTCACTTAAAATTACTTAATTTGAATTAGTTTAATAAAATTGGATATAAAAAAAATATCAAAAATAAAAATACTATTCATATTTGATAAGAGGTAGAAGTAAAAATTTATTTTAAAGCAAAAATAAAAGCACTTTTTTATAAACA
The DNA here is from genome assembly GCA_963966155.1 of Clivina fossor. Classification (NCBI taxonomy): domain Eukaryota; kingdom Metazoa; phylum Arthropoda; class Insecta; order Coleoptera; family Carabidae; genus Clivina; species Clivina fossor. The sequence goes on along the minus strand of OZ014565.1, from coordinate 1,520,739 downwards.
AACGAGGTGGGAATATGGACCAATCACTTTATGTATCCCTAACAATGTGACACATTTTTTTTTGTATTCAAGCAAAAAATTCGAAAATTGGGTTTTATATTACAATATATAAAATTGCCAATAATAAAAATAATAGTTAAATTTTTTCAAAAAATATCATATGAATCAAAGTAACTTGAAAATGGTTGCAAACGTGATTTACAGCGAATCGAAATCTATATGTTTCAGTATAAAATCGTACATTTTCCAGGATTTTAATTTATAATAAAATTTTCTAACGTTTATGTATATGTAAATATATTTATGAGTTATTAAAATAATAATTACAAGTTTGTAATTTTGTCAATAAAAAGCTATTGTAATGTAGTTATTATAGGACAATTTCAATTTAATTTTTTAGTTTTTTTGAAGATATATATATATATATATATATATATATATATATATATATATATATATATATATATATATATATAAATTTCAAGAAATATGTTTTTTATAGCGAATAGAATAATCAATCTATATAAAACTGTGTTTGTCCAAAATTTTCAGTTATAATGGTTATATTAATTAGTAATCTTCAGGCTTTCACAATCAATATCCATTGAAATTATATTAAATTAAAATTAGTTAAAATTACTAAATTAATAAATTAAAATTACTAAATTAGTTTTATTTTAAAAATAAAATATTTTTCTGTACAATTTAATAATGAATATTTTGAATGTACAATGTAAATATATATTTCATTTTTACGTAATGGCATCATTGTTTTGTTAATTTGACATATACCAAGTATTTAATATTTAGTACTCAACTTGCAGAGATTCTAAATCTTAAATATCATTTTTCTAAATAAATGTCCTAAATTTTGGACACAATCGTTTACGAGGTATAGTAGTATACAAAATTTGAGAAACTTGCAATAAAAAGTTAATTTCTCTAGATAGATTTAAAAAATATAAATCATAGAGAAAAAATGATATAATTAAGTATATAACAAACAAGGCATTTTATTAAAGATCAAAAAACTGGATCCAATGACAGAATTTTTAATGTTTAATTTTTCAAATATAAATATATATCAAAACATGTTCAACGAATACAATTTACTCTATAAATTCTGATAGTTTAATATAACTTCAACATACTTCATTAATATATAATTTAAGGACTTTAATAAAATTTGTAAGCAAATATTAATTCCATCAAAAATCAGTTCTTATTTGTCAAATTATCACCACGTGGCATCTTTTTTCCATTGCTAAACAAAAAAAGTTGCAAAAAAAATTGGAAAGCGCTGTCTTTGAGATATTTCCTTTTATGGTATCGGAGTGGGAGAGATAAAGCACTGTCAGAGCTTTTCCTGCTGTGCAAGGCGGTGATTGTGGCAGCAGGATTGGGGGAGGGGGTAAAGGGTTTGTGATCAGCTGTGTGTACGATGGCCATGGCCGAAGTGTGTGCGTGGCAATGCGTGCGCTGTGTGTGCGCCGTTGTCATGGATACCGTGTCTGGCGTGACGTCACGCCATCGCGACGGTAGACGTCGGGTGCCGATTAGGTTGACCGTCGCAACCTTCTTTCCGGGATTTCATCAAAATTTCAGGAATTTCCGATATTTTAAAATTTATCAGTCAATCTGGTGATTTTTGATCAGTGTAAGGTCAGCAAAAAAGAGATGAATTTTTGAATGTATATTTCGTTGCTGATTAGAATGATATTAGATGATATTTCCAATAATATTAGTTATTTCATCTACATACACTTTAATTAAAATCAAATTAAAATAAAACGGCTTTAGGTTATAGTTCTGTATTAATATTTATTAATAATCGACGTTTCGACGAAGTCAAAGTACGTCTTCATCAGGAAAAAAGATACAAATCTTTCTTCCTGATAAAGTCGGACGTTGAGTTTCATCGAAACGTCGAGTATTAATAAATATTAATACAGAACTATAACCTAAAGTCGCTTTATTTTAATTTAATGAGTTCCGAAAGATTTTTTTACCATGTTAAAATCAAATTGTTATTTTAAATAATAAATAATCAAGAACAACAAACTAGAACTAGAAAAACAAAATAATGTTGTAATAAATGTTTCAATATAATATAGACTGAAAATCATCAATATAATTTTTAAATAAAACAAATAAAACATTGGAAAAATTATCTATTTTTTCTCTTTGTATGATGTATAAAGGAACGTATATTTTAATTTCTAAAGTAAATATTCTTATAATATATTGTTTTTATAATATTTTAAAAAAATATCTCAACGATTTTTTTATTAAATTTTTATCCTTATCCTGAATACTTTGGTAATCAAAACTACCATTTAAAGTATTTATGTTCATAATTTCAAATGGGAATCAAGTAATTATTATTATATATTTGTTGTTTATTTCATTATATTTTTTTATTATTTAAAATGCACCTATTAGCATAAAAATATAGAAAATTAATATTTAAAAAATATATAACATTTGTTTCTAGTATTTTTAAATTTATTTATTTTGAAACATATACACGCGTTTTACATATTTTGAAATATATATTTATTATTTTAGATTTTAACATACTTATTTTATAAAAAAAATTGCTCTAAAAAAGAGATATAAAACATAAAAAATAATATTAGATTAAATTTAGTTAATATATATTTTAAATTTACATTTCAAAAGAATATGTGTTTTTTTTGCAAATCCTACAGGATTCTCATTACAACATTGGTATTTTTTTTGTAAAAAAATGTTTGCATAAGTTATAGGCAGCCAGCATTACAAGAATGTACAATATGTAAGAATTTTATTATTTTATTAAATTAATATGAAAATTTAAAGATGTTCACAAAACTTTTGAAGTAATATCATTATAATTAGTAATATAAATAAGAATTCGTCTAATTAATTTCGTTTCGTCATTACACACATACACGTAAATAACAAAAGCAAATCACTTAATGACTGGTACTCTCCAGAACAAACGAATGTCGAACAGAAGAAACCAGCATATCTATCAGTAACGATGCGATTTTATTATATCCATGTAACAGACCAGTGTCACGAACGCGACCAAAACGGCGCTCCTGCGCTGTATACTTCCCATCCTGTCAAACAAAAACAAGGACTCTTCCCGGTTCGGGCAGTAAGCGGGGTATCCTGATGGGCGTATCCTAGCCTACCGCACCCCTTTCAACGTTAGTCTACAGCGCGCCGTGTTCGAGTACGTTTGCACCGGTGCCTCGTGTACCCAGCAGGACTATTTCGCACGCCATCTATTGTTAACGTCGTTAAGTGTTATGCCGGGTAAAACTTATTAGTGTTTATTATACTTTTCAAGCCAAAACTAATAAACAGTGTGTGTGTCCGCCAGATTTTTGACAGTGATCATTTCGTTTGATAATTATTACGTTTATTAATTAGTGCCGTGAACTTTCTGTGTTACCTGAATATCTGAATTATTGTTTTGTGTGTTGTGAAACGTCAAAAATCTGAGTTTGAATTCGTTACAAGCGCCTGCTGTTTTCTAGGTTAGGTAGGAAAATAATTTCTTTTATTACTTATTTTGGCTTTTATCTGATAAATACGAATGGAATAAATTTGTATTTTTAAGGGAAAGATAATGGCTACTGTAATTGTCTGTCTTATTCGAAGCTATTAACATTATCTTCATTAGATTAATTAAAATTATGTCTGTTTAAAGTTTATTATGAAATTAATTTTTTTTTGCTAGAAGAAATATATTATATTATAATTATTCTAATATATTTAACTTGATGTTTTTGTTGTTATTTAATTCAGTACTGTGCGTTAAACAATTTGGTTATTTGTAGATTTATGTTGACAATCTGTTATAATAAGTTAAGTTTTGTTAATACTAGATATGACAAGCAGAGTTTAACAAACAAGTTATTGAAACTATGTAAATTATTTTCTAGCTATATTTAAAATTAGATTGAATAACTGAATTCAATATTTAAAAAATATTTAATGGATACTTATTGACTTTTAATGAAGTCAAAAATGGTATGCACATAATGTTTTGAGTACCCACTAGGAAAATGAGACCTAATACCTTCAAATTTGAGAATAAAAATTTCAATATGTTGTAAAAAAAACAACTTTGAATATTTATTATATTTTCAATTATCTGTAAAATAGTGGGGTTCTTTAAATTTTGTTGTGTTTAGGGGCTTCACAAAAACACACTTAAAACAAGAAATGTTACTTAGGAGGGCTTAAGCCCCATTCAGACTGCCGTTTTAGTTATTGCAGTAGTTATAGTCGTAGTTATAAGCATAAGAAAATACATGTAAGCTTATGGGAATACAATGCGCATGCGTGGTTATTGTTATAAGACATAGCAGTAGTTGTAAGCAGCCAAACATTTGAACAGGCCAAACATTCTAGTTAAAATTTTACATAGTTTTAAGAATTGGCCAATCAGAGTTAGAGTGAAAAGAGATAGCACTATTTTGAAACGTCAAACAAATGTCAAACAAACGTCAAATTCATAAAATATATTAAAATGGCGACTTTAGAAAGCAAAATTAATCAAATAATGTTTAATTATTATTAATATTATTATTATTATATTATTATTGATTATTTAATTATTTTATTTATTTATTTTGTGTCAAATGTGTCATTGCAGTACGCATGCGTATGTAAAAATTTCACTAGCATCACAAGCCAGTGTGAATGGTCAAGTATGCTTACAACTATTACTACGGCAATAACAAAAACTGCAACCGCAGTCTGAATGATACTTTAAGATTTTATTAATGTTTATGTTATAATATATTATGCATAGAAGAAGTATAGCTTGTATTGATAAAATAGAGAGCTATTATTTTATTGTAAATATATTGATATTTAAGACAGTTAAAACGGAAACAAAAGTAGACATCTGATTATTTTATTCTGTAATAAATTATTCATAATCTTGAATGTTCTTTTTTAAAAAATAATTTCAACAATAGTTAGAATAATAAGCAGGAAAACAAAAAAAGCGATTAAATATTTAGGATTTTTTTTACAGTTTACAAAAGAAATCCATTTGTAATATTAATGAAATTTGTTTAACAAAACGAAGTTTAAGTTAAAATATAATTGAAATTAAAAAAAAAAATGTGAAGTAAAAATTGTTGAACGAAATAAAATTATTTATTCGTAATTTTTTTACTCTTTAATAATTAAAAGTTGTTATGCGATGTTAGTCAGTTTTCAGTTGCTCCAAAAGTGTTGATATTTTTTACACGAGTATATGTCACGCTCTTATAGGTTCATGGCGTGATTGTGTTATTTGTAAATATGTTTGTTCAAATTGTTGAAAAAAATATGGCACTAAATTATGTACTAAAAATTTATATTAAGCTTAAACAGGGTAAACACTATAATAAATTTTAAAAAACAATGCATAGAATTTTGACATAACCCTCGTAATAAAATTGCTTTTTAATGTGATTATAAAATTCATTGGAGAATAATATTTTACGAGAGCTAATTAAAATTTCGTAAAGTAGGAAAAAAAAGAGCATCAGCTAATAATAAAATTTTATTAAGGCTATTTCGATGAATATTGAAAACAGTGTAAAGTTTAAAAGTTCGAAATATGATTAAATCCGGCTAGTAACAGTTTAAAGTTTCGCGTAAAATTTTCAACGAAAAGTTAAACGAATTGTTTATTAATTTTAAGTGGAAAACTTTCCGTTCTAACGAAATTATTTCTCATAAACATATAATTTATTCGGTTTGAACGCCCCCCCCCCCCTCCACGTCTTGACATCACTCGGTTATTTGCGAGATGAGATGAGATGTTGGTCGAGACCAGATGCGGAACTTATAATAATAATTTTCTCTGCTACCTCTTTCTGGAAGTTAATAGAACACATAGCTGACCCCAGAGAAGACCATATATTCATATTTAGGACAGCGTCTCGCATATAACTTAATCAAGTCCACTTATTTGATGATATATTTTCCAGTAAAATCAGTCAATATTTTCTCTTTTGTATTTAATTTTTACATACATACATACATACACAATCATGCCATGTACCCAAAAGGGTGTGGCACAAACTCTTTTCATCATTCCGAAATCAGTCGCCTCCAACCATTCCTATCTAAACAAGCAACTTTCGCTTTATCTACATTCATAATTCCTCTCATACATGCTCTTTTATTCCTACTACTTGGAGACTCGCTCACGCAAAATACTCTCAATCATACCACTCCAACTACTCATCGGACGTCCACTTGCAAAAGTATACTATCAAAATCATTCAAATAAATCTTTTTAACCAAACGTTCATTAGACGCATTCGCTCAACATGTCCGAACCATCTTAACTGACTCTAACACAGGGCAACTTTTGCTACAGTTTTTTCAATTTCACACTCATCATACACTAATCTATTTCGTACCCGATCTCTCCTATTTACACCACATACCCCACGTAAAAATCTCATTTCCACAGTAGTCATTTTCCGTTTATGCTTTTATTAATTTTTAACATAGTAAAAAATCTTTTAGAACTCATTATATAAAATAAAACTGCTTTTGGTTCAAGTTCTGTATTAAAATTTATTTATAATCGCAGATTGATAAAAGAAGCAATAGAAATACATAAAAGATATCATCAATCACTGTGAAGGTACTGAGTTAAATAAAATTTGGCTTCCATTAATTAAAAAAACCTATAAAATTTTTATGATCTAGTTACTTATTTGTTACCTAGTAACTTGTTTCTATGTTCTGTTATTTACTGTAATGTCATTTGTATCATTTATTTTGATAAAGACGGAGGTTGAGTTCGTCGATACGTCGATTATAAATAAATTTTAATACAGAACTTGAACCTCAAGCAGTTTTATTTTATTTAATTTTTATTTATGTAAGACAGTATATTCGAAAAAGAGCTCTAATGATTTACTTTTTTAAGGGGGGGTCCCTTAAAAAAGTAAATCATTAGAGCTCTTCATAAAAAGTTTTCTTATTTTTCTATTACAAATCACAAATTTAGAAAATTTTGTATTATTAAATTATAAGGAAAATAATATAGTTTAACGTGTTATAATAACGTGTTATAATATGTTTATAAATATTTATTTTTACTATAAGTGTAAAATGTGAAACACTGAGAAAACAGTATAATTAGAAAAAAATGTGTATTGTATAAGATTCATATATTTAACAAATGATTTGATGAATTGATTTTATTTTTTATATTATACACGTAGTATACTTTATGATAGTTTGCCTATTTCAATGTTCCGTAGTTAGACAAAATACTGAACTACTAAATTATGTCAAAAAAAAAGTTTTATTTCAACTATACCAAACTCATTATCGATTATATTATTTATTTATAACTTTATTGATTCCGACAAAGTTTTTTTTTCCGTGTCTGAAAGCAAATGAAATATGTAATTATAAATGTCAAAAATAAGTGCAAGATGCAGTGGCAAATATAATGGTTAATTTTTAATATAGGTTAACCGGGTTACTTTATTCATACGGTTTTATTTCTGAAAAATTAATTATCTTAGCTAATTATTAAAATTTAATCGATTAATTTTGCTATACAACAACTTTTAAAAATATGTAAAATAAGGGATAAAATATAGTTAACTTTTTATATTTAAATATCCATTCAATCGCAGTGAACTAATATATAAATATATATATATATATATATATATATATATATATATATATAATATATAAATTTACTAATTATATATTAGTTTACTGCAATTAAGTAGATATTTAAATATTTGCAAATATTAAATATTTAAATATATATTAACAAAACAAATTAGTTAGTCAAATATTAATTTTATCTATGAGAGTTCACTAAAAATATATTAGATTTCATAATTTAGTTAGTAATTAACTGATTGCACTGGATTTTTCAAGTGATACTATATATGTGAGTGAAGCTTTGGGTTGCTAAACTTTTAGATTCTGTGTTCAAAGATGACTAAGCAAAATTTGATAAAATTTTCTGCCGTTATTGCTAAGTATGTGCTAACTTTAGACAAAATTTTAGCGAATTTTGCCTAACCATATTATTTAACTACAAAATCAGAATTTGTAGTGCTTCGGTAGCTTAGCTGGTTGGAACTTTGCGTTTTTTTTTATTAAAATTTTTATTTCTATTAGAAAAACGTAAGTTTATAGTTCAAAAATACATTTACTTTTGAGTTAAATGTAAAAACACTTTATTGAAACTATTTGACTAGATAAAATAAATAAAAAATTATTCTAATGCCGTATTATTAGTAGCACATTCTATTAGCACGTCACTAAACTATAACTTAGAATTATTTCATTTATTATCTTTCAAAATTTATTACCTTAATAAAAAGTTCATTTCATATATGTATATTTACCTTATAAATTATAAAACATGTTTGGTATTTGTTTTATTTATACATATAACGTAAAATTTATCTAAAATGACAGACCATTAAGTATAAAATGTCAAATGCAAAATATTCTAATATTATACATTGTCGTAGTTAGTTATCTGTGCTAATGACATGAATTTTAAATAGAAATAGAATTGTGATGTATGTCTCTATACAATAGCTTTGATCAGATAGATAATAAATTGTATTCAAGTAAAAGCAGGAATTTGAAAATCAATATGCAACCAACATTACTTTTAAGTATTACGGGAATAGTACAGCATTACTGGTAATGTTGATAGATGATTAGTAGAAATTAAATGATATCTTGCGTTATTAATTTAATAGTTAATATAAATTAATGATTATTAATTAATTAAAATAAAGTATATGACTTTGTGAACGTTAGCAGTTAAACAGATATGTATATATTTGATGGTATATTAAGAATTATGTACCTATATGTAATTTTTTTAAAAATTATTTCATAATACTGATGAAAATATATAGATTTAACTATAAAATTAAATAAACAGGACAGCGGTAATGTGCTAGGTATGTTTTACAACTAAAAACATAATATGTTTCAAACATATTCAAAAAAATATACAACGAAAAGAGGTTCAGATAATTGAAATTTTAACACATTTATTGAGTTATTATTTGTGTCAAAGATGTAGGTTCAGTTGCATACAACGTTGTTAACTTAATCGGTGAATCTAAATTGTCTAATGATCAATTAATCAATTTTAAAAACACTTGACAATTTAGCAACCTAGTTTTATACAAATGACCCATAATGTGAAATCAAATTAATTTGTGTCACACAATCTGTAGCCATTATTTTTCTGTAAATATTTTCTCTTATGTGTGTACTAATTTTATTCTTTTTTTGTTATTTCAGCGCGAGTGATAAAAATTAAAACAAAAAACAATCGAGTGTAAAACAATTGACTGTTTTTTTCAATGCACAACTTCAAGTAAAGTTACAGCCGTCACACGTAAATATCGCCGAATAGTATAAGGTAATAAAAATAAATTTTTTATTTCTGTAATTTTAATTTTGAAAATTTTTGTTTATTAATTATAATTATAATAATATTCAATATCTGTTTCAATATAAGTGCTTGTATACGTGAAATATTACTCAAAATTCATTTGTATTAATGTTGTTTATCTATATAATGTAGAATTTATATATATTGTAACACATTGAACATGTAGTTTCATAATATATATGTTGTACGTTTTTAAAATTCGGGTGATACGTTTAAATTTATGAATTCATATGCGAGATAATAATGTAATATGTATAAAAATAAATAAATAATATATTTATTTTACATATAAGTATATTTAGACGCGATCAATAAAATATAGTATTCTAATATAAATACGTATTTTGAATTAATAAAATGGAAATATTTTTATATATTTACAACGCATTTGCAGTATTTGATATATAAATTATTCTAGAAGTTTACAACATTTTTATGTAATGTCACGCCATTATAAGCTTAATGATAAAAAAAAAATAATTGTAAGTAAAAAGCTGTAGTAGGATTATCAACTATTTAAACCTTGATTTTAAAGTTTTTTTTTTTTTTACTACATTTTTCAAACAAAATAATTATCAAACTTTTTAAATTATATTTTATTTTTATTTAAATATTATTTTTAAATTATATTTTATATCTAAGTGTATTTGACTTGTTACTATATATTCAAAGCGATCTCGAACAGCTGCACTATATATGCAAGGATCTCTTATAGTTTTTGGAATCTTTATGTAAATAAAAATATAAAGAAATTACTCTTCAATTTGTTTTTGAACATTGTGTAATTAAAGTATATTTTGAATGTAAAACTTTTGTTAATATAACATGTTAGTGATATACTCGTTTTTGTTGAGAAACACTGAAATTTTATTACAACTAAAAAGTTAAAATAAGAAATACATATACATGCAAAGTGCATATTAAATAATATGCGTTTTAAAAAAATGATGTGTTACATAGAGTATAAATATTATTACTGAAACGAAAGACTGTCACGAATATTTACATAAATAATTAATTATTATTGTATATATAATTCGATTTTTGTGTCAGAGAAAATAATATATTCTAATTTTTATATTTATAGTGACACGATATAATTTTCTGATTACTATATATTGAAGAAATTTTATTTACAAATACATTAACGTAATAGCGATTTTGATAAAATGTTTTTAATTATATATATTTTTAGTGGTCAATGTATAGTAATGATTTTGACTCATACAAGTTATTTTTAAGTTTATGGCTTATTTTCGTCCCCCCCCCTGGAGTTTGTATCCATTTTTTAGTTATTACAATTTGTTTATAATATATTTGTTTATATGTATACAGTTTTATTTTGATAATACATGTATTATTATATTCCTATATCAAAATAAAACTGGTTTAGGTTAAAGTTCTGTATTAATATCTATACAAAATCGACATTTCGACGAAATTCAACGTTCGTCTTTATCAGGAAAAATAATATTTATATCATTTATCCTGATGAAGACGGACGTTCAGTTTTGTCGAAATTCAAATAAATATTAATACAGAACTTTAACCTAAGGCAATTTCAGTTTCATATAAATGACATTTATAATATATAACAGAACATAAAAGTTACTAGGTAACAAATCAGTAACTAGATCATAAAAATTTTATAGATTTTTTTTAATTAATAAAAGTTAAATTTTATTTAACTCAGTGCCTTCACAGTGATTGATGTTATTTTTTTCTTTATATATTTCTATTGCTTCTCTTATCAATCTGCGATTATAAATAAATATTAATACCTAAAGCAGTTTTATTTTCCGGCGTGAAAACAGCAACACTTTTTTATAATGGCCATTACTGTTACAACAGTAAAATTGCAATAACTTATACAAATTTATTTGTAGATTCCCAATTTTTTTCATACACACACACACAGACATACAGCATTTTATTATAAATAATTTGCAATTATCAAAAATAATTGACAGTATTTATGGGGGCGGCAATAAGCTATAAACTTATAAATATTTGCAAAATTTGCTGATTGATTTACTAAAATACGTTTAAACAATAGTAAACCACGTTGTCTAAACCTGAATTTTTTGATAAAATTTTGTTCTAGTAAAATTTGAAACAAGGTAAATATTTTTTATCTTTAATATTTTCCCTACATAAATAAATTGAAAAAATAAGTAGTTATAATTTTCTATACAGTACTTCTTAGCTCCTTCCAAACGAATAAAAAATTCTGTCTTTCTAATTAGAAAAAAAAATGCAAACAAATACCGATCTTAATTAAAATCTACAGTAAGACCACTCTCCAAAACAAATACACGCAATAACATTCACACACACACACATAAATTTCTTCCTTTCTAGCCATAACACGCACACCACACATTACTCAAAAAGGAAAAATCCTCGGGACAACCAGTTTAACTTTGGCGTGCACCGGGTTGCATAGCACTCTAACCTCCAGGCGCCTGCAATGGGATTCCGTAACTCATATTCATTAAACAGACAATAATTTATTTATTTATTTAGTTACATCAAATAGGCAATAGCCTAATCAAACGATTTATAAAAATACATAGAGAACTTGAAAAATAATCTATAATTATTTCTAATTTATTAAATGAGTGACATATATGGATAAATGGGAGATTTTGTTAGAATATTAGAATGAACAATAGGCAGATAAAAAGTATTTGTACTTCTTGTAGAGGAAAGAAAAAGAAATTGTAGTTGAGATAGTAATGCAGACTCATCGATAAAGTTGTTAATTAACTTAAAAAAAAAACTCAACGATGAAATAGTTTTGCGAGATTATAGAGTATGAAATTGAAATAAAGAAAATAAGGACAAGGAATATAAGAAGGATTCATACTAAACTATTTGAAGAATAACATTTCAAAAAGCTTGGTTAAATTGACTCAATGTCGTTTGTAGTTATTGTATGTTAGATTCCATATTAATGTAACTTAAATCTTACAAGTGAATAAAAAAATGTTTTAACTGTATCTGAGGATTTGCACATGCGCGTGTTTCTAGTAATAAATCCCAACATTTTATATGCAGAAGATGAGTTCAATTTATCGTACAGTTTTAACTGAACAAACCGAAATTTTACAGTTTACTATACAGTTCAGACTGCAATAAACTCTTAGCGAAATGTGCACAGTTTACTTACGGTTCAGTTTTATAAATTTTATTTATTTTAAATTAAATTAATTATTAAATTTATTTTTAAACTAAACAACTGATTTTAATTTCATTGATTCCAAATACCGCTTTTGAAACGTAATTATCATAAGTGCAGGACTAAACAAATGAACTAAAACACCCAAAAACCGAGCTTGTGGTACAAATAGTAACGATAGCGTTAGGTAACAAAAATATGAGTTACAGAATCCCACTTCTGATCATGCATCGATATTTACATTGCACCAGGGTTATCAACCAGGGCATCGAACCTCGCGTCTATCGTCGTCAGACACGCGAAAACGAAATTCAAAATTGCAGTCCGAGGCGGCGGCTTTGGAAACGATCGCTCGCTTCTTGTCTTTTGTTTTTTGTTGCTACTTTTTTTTTTCGCTTGGTTCTGATTGGTTGGCCGATTGCATTTTGTTTCTGTGACATATGGGGTTGTCAGCTGATAGGCTATGCTCTAAATGGGTTCTGTTGTTTTTTTTTTTTCGTCCGAGTTTGCACTATCAAAGATGTAATAAGTCTTCGTTATTTTATAAAAGATTTGGTTGATTTTTCGCTGCTTTGAAATGGTAATAGGGTACTTGCAAAATATGTGTTGATTTAGTTAGAGATTATAAAATTTCAAGAATTTACATTACAGTATAGTACATTATCAACTGAAAAGAGTTCATTGTAATGTAAAGTAATATTTTTCTGAATCATAATTATAAACTAAAACTTTTTGAAATATGATACCAGAAAATATTTTGGAATATCGACATATTTATTTTGAAATTTCATAAATGTTATTCATGTCAGTAAGATGGTTCGGTCATCTTGAGTGAATGTCTAATGAACGTTTGGTAAAAATAATATCTAGGTGAGTGATTTTGAAGGTATATATTTGCTAGTGGACGTCCGATGAGTAGATGGAGTAGTATGATTGAGAGAGTAGATGAAGCTAGAATTGCTTGTCTAGATAGGAATGTTTGGAGGAAACGAATTTCGAGATAGTGTCACAACTTTTTGAGTACATGGCGTGATTGTGTATGTATGTATGTATATCAAACCAAAAAAGTTCTATTTGGTATTGTATAATCGTGAAAAAATATAATAATCTACAATAAAAACGCTATAGGATTAAGTCCTGCATAAATTTTAATTAAAAATCATCATCATCAGGATTTATTATAGGACATTATAAGATACATACAAATAATTAATAAACTATTATTTTCAACAACCCAACTCTGCCTGCATCTATAAATATAAAATAATCATAAAACTATGTAAAATATTTGAATAAAACAGCTTTAGGTTGTAGTTCTGTATTAATATTTATTAATAATCGACATTTCGTCGTACTCCTGCATCTGTCGTATTCCCAACATCATCATTACAATTTTCATCTTTTCTTTAGAAGCTCAACCTGCTAAATTAAAAATTAATTTCGAAAACAAAATTTTTCCACGATTAATAATGGCTCGGTACGGTAACACAACTTAACGAAATGTTAAACACTCTTGTTAACAAGAAGAAAACATTATAAAAACTCGTAATTTCACAACCAATTAAAACAAAACAATACAACAACAACAAAAGTTGTTTACGACTGAGTTACAACAGCACTCGTATGCGTTTTTTTTCTCTGATAACATTATCTCATTAAATCAAAAACAACGCCAATTAAAACTGAACCATAAAACGTGGCAAACAAAACTGGATTTTTTTTACATGATTTGTGATAGTAATTTGATATTTGCTAAATGATAACAATAATTTTAGTGCGTTGTATGTCAATTTTTTTCTGCATATTTGTTAAAATTAAATTGGATATATAGTAAATTATCTATATTTGCAAAATTGCTCATTTATCATTAAAATACAATATAATGTTTATTTTTTAAATACCTTGAATATAGTAAAGTATCTTTCAGAACTCATTATATTAAAATATGAAAACTTTACGTTTAAGTTCTGTAAAATTTTTAATTAAAATTTGACATTTTGATATTATTCAACGTACATCATCATCAGGAAAAAACGTATTCAAATGATATAAATATAAACAAACAAAACGTAGTAACAAGTTACTAGGTAACAAAATACAAGAAAGAAACAAAAAAGTACTTTATTGTTCAATTATAATTAAAAAAAAAATTTATAAAACTATTTATTTCATGACGATGAATAAAACAAAAAGAATGTTATATGAAAAAGGATTATATGGACATGGTAAATAATTAGCATGCATTATTATCAGTATAAATTATAATTATTATGTCACGAACATCTGCTCACGTGTTACTGCCATCTGTTAATGATTATGAATATTAACATTTACCTAGAAATGTGTTCATATAATTTTAGTTTTTTTTATAGGTATACTTTATTTTGATGTATAAAAATAGAATTATGTTTTTACTACAACATTTAAATGTAAAATTTACATTTATTGTATTTAAGTAGTGACAGAATTGAAATTTACTTAAAGTTTTTTAAATTTAAAGATTTAAACTAAATTTAATGATTTGATGTGTACAATAAATAGTAAAATATCTATGTAATTTTAATTATCTATTAAACAAAAATAACACTACCATTTTAAAAGAAAAATCAAAATACTTCTGCAAAACAAAAGAACTAGCTGTTAACATAGGATAAAAAGACTGAAGGAATGATAACGTAAATCGCGGGACTTTGGGCATGAAACTACAAGGTGCAAAGCGTGAAAAACGAGTGATAACATTAGAACGTTGGGCGATGCGTGGGTGGCGAGCGATTGAGTGGAAGAAACACGAATGACCAGAGCCAAAGAGAGGCGAAATAATTGCCGGAGATAGAAGAACAAGCCGCGTTGAAAACGCTAGACGTCTGCCAAAGTTAGGTCAGCAGAAAATGGGATGTTACTTAAATGAGAACTTTTTCATGGAAAATAAAATAAAAAAAAACTTTAGGTTTAAGGTTATGTTTAATTTTATATTGAAATTCGACATTTAGATATACTATACATTATTAGGAAAAATATACTAAAGACATAAATATTAATTACATTTATTCATGATTTATTTCAAATAGTTATTCATAAATTATTAACAAATTATTACCGTCTACAGTGGCTTTTATTCTATTTTTGATATAATTTTCTATATATAATCAATACAAGTTTATTTTAAATTGATGTTATGTAAGCTGTGATAACAGAACATTATGATCAATTTATGTCGATTAGTTTGTTCATTCAATTACGCATTTTCCATTAAATGATTCTATTAAATCTAACCTATAAACTAAATAATATTGTGTATCCTAAACCTAACAATAACAATTGTTATTTATATCTTAAATAGTAAATAGTTTAAACACTCGAATCTCTTAAGTAGAATACAAATTAATGGTATATTGCAAATTAAATATTTGCAAACGTTTTACGATTTCAATCATTACGTTATTTTGCTGTTTAATTAGCATTGCTTAATTAAGTCATTGGTGTGGTAAAATTTTATTTTATATAGTTTTTTAATGATATATCTTCTATTTTATCTTAATTCATAAAAACAACAAGATATTTAAAAATATCTATTGTCAATTTTTATTTGACGAGGGGTGATTAAAACGTTTTCGACATTATCTGCTTTGCAACATTGAAATTTTAAATGAAATTATTTCTTTTATGGAACATTATTTACATTTTTTTTATTAGAAATATAATACAGCTTTAAATTTTAAATACGTTTTGTTTCACAGAAGTTAGAAAAAATAAGTATAATTAAAATAATTTCAAAGAAACTTTCAAAAACAATTGAAACTGAGTTAAAAAATTTATATTATTAAATTACTACAAAGTGGAAATGATTTTTTTTATAATAAGATAAACATGCTATAGGATATCTTTATGATGTAAAATTTGAAGATACTGTAATAATTGCTAGACCAATCACTATTAGCAGTAGATTGATAAGAGAAACAATAGAAATTTATAAAGAAAAGGATAACATCAATCACTGTGAAATAAAATTTGGCTTCCATTAATTAAAAATCAATAAATTCTATGATTAAGTTACTTATTTGTTATTTAGGAACTTGCAAATGTCATTTATATCATTTCTTCGAAACGTAAATTTTAAATAAATATTAATACAGAACTTTAATTTTTAATTGACTAGTTTAGGTAGTAAATAATAAAACTTTATTTAAAATAAATTTTAATTAAAAAAACGACATTTTGACGTACTCTATGTAGATTATCATCAGGAAAAAATATAAAACCCATTTTTACACACTTGTTAAATAAATAACTATTATAGGTACTGTCTATTTTTTTATTACATAACATATTATTAAAAAGCGACGTTTTGACTTACTCTACGTACCTAATCATCGGGAAAAAATATACAAATAACATAAATATAGAATCAATCAATAGAAAGTGTTTAATACCCAGTTCAAACCATTTTAATGAATAGCTCGGTGTATAGAGAGAGACATACTAAACATTTCGAGCTGTAAAGATCTCAACCATAATGGGAAACATAACTAATTAAATCTGTAACTCTAACATTCATTAACTAGTGCTGCCATCTACTGGTATTCTGCCTGACATACAGTATGGTTTATAGTTTCAAGCTTATATTATGTACATGTACATACACATTACACATCAATTTTCCTCCTTTCTCTAATAGACTTAATAACCTCCGTATTAAACACTGTTAGGTATATGCTTGGTTATTTCCGTTTACAATATTATTTAGTAATTACAGGTACTAGAAATTGGGAAATTACCTGAGTTTGATATATCAATATATGATACTTCTTTTAAGTAATAGTATTATATGATAGATTGATGAAGTATTGGGCTGTATTAATTTCTGTTTTGACGCCGACAAAGTAAGTTGTATTTCTTTTAACATTTTTTTTTCAAGTGTATAAAATTATTGATATTTCACTACTATATTGTTTTAAATTTTAAAGTTTAATATCAAATTCGAATTTGCTCGTCGTGACATATTAGTGTATCAGCAAGTATTCAAAATATGTTATGACATTGTTTTTATATAATCATTTAATATTTCACCTTAAAATAATAAATTTTACTAAGTGCAACAAACCCATTGAACTTTACAGAAAGTTTTTGAAATTTAAAGAGTTAAGCGAAATTTAATTGCCGGAATAGCGGCATTAATAAATATTAAAATTGATTTTGGAATAGTAAAAAATCTTTAAGAACTCATTATATTAAAATAAATCGGCTTTAGGATATAGTTTTGTATTAATATTTATTAATATGGAACTACATGCTAAAGCAGCTTTATTTTGATTTGAGAATATTTCAATTTTTATTTGACCATTTGAACTTGTATTATGTATAGAAAATAAATATCTAATAAATAAACCAAAATATATGCAATCATAAATAAATGATGAATTTTATCTGAAACTAGCTATTAAATTTTTCAGTTGAACTATTTCCCCTATAATTACAGTATAAACAGCTAGGCCAGTAACTATAATATATTTCATAACAGGGGTGGGGGTGGGGGGTTGTTTTATAACCTAACCTTCGTACAAATAATAAAATTATTTATGATAATGTTCATATAATAGCGAAGGTTGTATGACGGCGAAACACACATATTTCAGATTTTAAAAATTGATATTGAAATGACGAATAGCCAAATATCGCTATGTTATTGATTTTATTTCAAACCTTCTATGAATAAAATATAGAGATATCAATATCAAACTTTATACTATATATTATATTTATTATATATGATAAATAACGATTCAAGTAAATCAGTTGAATATTATAAATATTGTAAGTTAATATTGAGTACTTTCAAGATTGAAATATTAAATGAAAAGTTGAACATACAACTTGTCATATAATTGCCTTTGTTAATTAATATTTTATTTGAATATGTACGAAAATAAAATGGATGGAAATTGAATAAAATAGAGTGATTTGGAGAAAAAGCATGCTAGTGTACTCTACTACTCACTCTGTTAATGTAATTTTGAGAGAGAATAATTTGAGTAACGAAAAATTCTAATAATTTAACGTATGTTTTCGTAAAAAGAAAAACATTAAATTTGAGCATTACATTTTATTATAAATTATTATATTAATTTTTATTCGATTATCTTGACCGAATGTCTAATGAACGTGTGGTTAAAAGAATATAAGTGAATGATTTTGAAGGTATATGTCTGTCCGTGGACGTCCGATGAGTAGATGGAATGTCATGATTAAGCCAGTTTTGTATGAGCGATTGTTTTCAAATACTAGGTATAGAAGAGCAACTATGAGAAGTATTATGATTTTGGATAAAGCAAAAATTACTTATCTGCATATAGATATTTTGAGAAAATCAATTTCGGGACAGTGGAAAGAGTTTGTGCCACACCTTTTTAGGTACATGTCGTGATTGTGTATGCATATATTTTTAATGTAAATTTTTTATTTAATTTTTTTAATCAAAAATATTTTAATAATTTTTATAATTGAATATCCATTTAATTGATATTTTTATCTATAATGATTCTGTGAGATTAACGAGAATATCAAATTTTAATTAAAAATTTGAAAAATTGTATACTTTTACAAAAACACTACTATTTTATTATGCCTATCTTGTTTATTTTATTTTGAATTTTTTTAGTTTCTGATATGACTCTATTGACAGGGCCATATTAAACATTCGCAATCATCAATCATTTTAAAATAAAATAAAAGCGAATAATTATAACAATGATAAGTGTCATTTATAATTGATGCTTTTAAATCATAATATCAAACACTATTTATATTATTATTAATTCAATTTAATTTAATTAATCTATAGATATTTACATTAAGTAAATAATAGTATATTACATATATTACGAGAAGCAGAAAGCGATCTTTAATGTGTTGAGTTCAAATACCTAAGGGTGAGGCAGAACTGAGGCTAAACAATCTGGACGAAACATAAAAAGAAGCATTTTGATTTGAGTTACATATGGTATTTTTTCTTCAAGCGTTTTAAATAAAAACTAAACTGAAACATTAACATTCTCGGCTACAATTTTCATTCAAATTAATTTTCCGCCAAAATTCAAATACTAATCCCTACTGTTACATCACCATTCAACCGGAAACCGGAACTCAGCAATCTCTATATTGTTCTCCTAGTATATTATAGTATACAAAGCAGGACCTAACTATCATACAGTCAGTATATATATATATATATATATATATATATATATATATATATATATGTGGTCCAAGTACATTCCTTCTTGGTTCTCAGTGAATCGGTAACGTGAATCGCTTGAGTTTCAGATTCCATCAGCTGACTCAATTTCACAGCCGAGTGCAATGATGAACATGAAATCACGTTTTGCCCGGAACTTAATACCGATTCGACTTGCCAGACGATTTTGGGATCGGTTACGAACCGGTTCAGAATCTAATGTTGTCGGAATATTATCGGTTTATTGTTTAACTTCGTGTGGAATATTTAATTGATTTTTTTTCTGAGATATTTTAATATTTAACATAGTAATAAATCTTTCAGAACTCTTTATATTAAAATAAAAAGGTTTTAGGATTTAGTTTTGTATTAATTTTAATTAAAAAATCTACGTGCATCATCATCAGGAAAATAATATAAATGGCATATACAACAAATAAACAGAACATAGAAACAAGTTACTAGGTAACAAAATAAGTAACTAGATCATAAAATTTACCAATTATTAAAGAAAGGAAGCCAAATTTTATTTAAATCATTGTCTTCATACTGATTGATGTTATCTTTTTCATTATAAATTTCTATTGCTTCATTTATCAAGCTATTGTTAATATTGATGGGTCTATTTTCCTAAATATTTGTTTTTCAAGTCAATAAATTAGATATTATAAGAATAGAATTATTCAATTTTATTTTACATATAAAGTTATTATTACTTTAATGTCAAATAATCATGTTTGGAAAGCATCAGAAAACAGTTTTTCAACCAAGTGTGTATCTCGATATTCTTTTGGTTCACCGAACTATTGCTGGAAGGGCTTGTTTCCGTATAGAAATAGGGGTTGACTTCCCTATTTGTTCGTTCAATAGACGCAGTTATTTTTCCTTCTATTTTGTTTTCATTTTTTCGTTCTTTATATTTTTCGAAAAAAACACCGAGATATTGAAACGCAATAGCTGCGTTTGATTGTCCGCGAGTTTTTTTTATTTCAACGCGGAAATAAAAAGAAAATGATTCGCGGTTTTTATTGGTTATTGCTTCTGATGAAAGAGTTATGCCTTTGTTTTTTCTTTTTGTGTTTGTTTTTGACTTTTATTTTAATGACTTATTTTTTTGATAAGTTATGATATAATTTATTGAAATTATGTGACTGAGAATCATTCATTTATAAAAATTTGATTTGTTGTTGGTAAAATAAAATTTGTAATTTGTATTTAATGAATATTTTAAAATTTTGAGGCTGTTTTAAAACGAAGAGTTCTTATATCTAACAATTTTTTTTATTAATATAAATTTCGTTTATTTAAATTTTTACTGACCGTCATATCATAACATAAGGTAGGTATTACAGTAATTATAGTAACATGAGTCAACAGTTTTTAGCGTGATGTCCGTCTGTCTGTTTTTCTGTCTGTCTGGAGCAAATTCGGCTAAAGGGATTGTTATAAAATTTCATATTTAAGCTTCAGAGATGAATATCTCAATTTGATCAACTTTTGGTAAAGATCTGCCAATCTGAAGTGGTAATTTTACTTTTATGTGTTTTATGAATATTTCACAACAGAGATATATTTCGAAAAAATTATTTAGCAAAAGTTGATAAACAAGTTATAACTAACAATTTTTATTTGGAACATTTTTCGATACGGCTAAATATTTTTTTAAATAATTATTATAATCATATTTATATTAGACAGTTTTGTTTTTAGTTACCATGACTACAATAGTTGTTATACAAATTTTTCTTTTCCATATATTTATTTATTTTGATGACGGTCGGTTCTGTGGTGACCACAGCAGATTTAAAAAAAAAAACATAATTGGAAATATATAATATTGAATTTTATTAAAGAAAAACATCTTAAATTTTGTTGTTTACTTCAAAACCTCAAAACTATTAACTTTACGATTATATCTTGCAGAAAAAGTCTAGTGCACAAAAATATAATAACATCAAAAATTTCAATCTCTTTCTTTCGACATTATCAATTTAGTAAATCTTGTTTTTGTCTTCTACATAACCATTGAATCGTATTGAAACCAAAATGAGCAACCAAATATATTCGCAAATAAGCTTATATGATTATAGCGGGATTGGGCCAACATTGCAGATGTTACCAAATTTTATCTGGTTCAATTCGCTTCAAAATATTTTATTAAACATTTTGTTTAATACTGTAAATATTTTTATTGAAATTTTTGTTTGGTTTTGTTTTTGTGGATTTATTAAAATATTGTTTAAAATATTGTGTGTTATAATAATATTTTTGAAGAGTTATTAAATTTGTTACGAACGATTGAAGTGTACAATGTTTTTATGAAATTTTTTTTAGAATATTTTGTTCATATATTTTTAAAATTTTTTGTACGAGATATTAAGGTTAATTAAAATAATGTTTTATACATACATACACAATCACGCCGTACACCCAAAAGGGTGTGGCACAAACTCTTTTCACTATGCCGAAATTAGTTTCCTCCAAACATTCCTATCCAGACAAGCAACTTTAGCTTTATCCATATTTATAATAATTCTCATACATGCTCTTCTATTCCTACTAATTGTAAACTTTCGCTCACGCAAAACACTCTCAATCATATTACTCCAACTACTCATCGGACGTCCACGCAAATATATAGCTTCAAAATCATTCATATAAGTTCATGTAAATGCATGAAAACATATAATTATAATAAGAATTTACGAAAACAAATTACTAAATACAAATTCACTGAAAGCTTTTAGCATGTCACCCAAAGTGATATTTTAATAATGCCTTTCTCATTACGCGGAAGTTTAAGAAAATGACACATTTTGTTTTGTAAAACTTATTTATCATTTGTGATTAGTATTTTGAATCTCAGACGAAAGACTTTCGACTTTTAATAGAAAGTTCCTTTTTCGGGGGCGCGCTATTGCCATGTTTACTTGATGTTAGGATTAAGGCCAAAGAGACACACAGAGCATTTACTCTTTTTGTGACAATTTTTTTTGAAAATTTATTGTGGATGACGCTAAAGCTTAAAGCCTATTTCTTTTCAAATTTAAAATAACTTTTTGTGATCAAAACGAAATTGAAATTTTTTCTATATTCTATATTTTGTTTAATATTGTTTAATACATTTTAAACTGGTTATGTGTTGATTATATTTAGTTTTGTTTTAACATATTTTAAGAATAAAAGAAGATAATAACTTTTATATTTGTAAATAATACAAAAACAGAACTTTTCGCAGTATTTTATATAAATCTTGTGTAATTTATGATTTTTATATGTCACTAAAATTGCCATATGTATAATTTTATATATAATATCTCTTTAATTAAAAATTATAACATTTTATATTTTTTTTTATTATAATACTAGTATTATATTAGTAAAATCAAAAGGCGATTAAGTTCTGTTTATATTTTGATAAAAAGTCGACGTTTCGACGTACTCGACGTACATCATCATTAGGAAAAATTATATATGAACAGTAAATAAACAGAACATAGAAACAAGTTACTAGGTAACAAAATAAGTAACTAGATTTTTCGGGATAATCCCGAATTTTAACTCTTTGGCACAAATTTTTTCCTGAATTCAGCTATTTTATCCAGATTTGTTTTGAATTATAGAAAATACTTCAAATAAGTAAATTTAAGTATGTTTGCGCTGAAGTTTTAGCTTATTATTTATATGATACAATGATAGTAACACAATAGGTTAGAATTTACAAGGTAGAACTTAATTTTATTTATTAAAATTTAAATTTTTGAAACTGAAACAAATGTCTGTGTAAAGAATTTGTATTTAGAGTTGGGCAAAAATTTAACAGGACTTTTACATTAATTTTGGAAATATTAACCCATTAAGTACTTTGGTTTCCATATGAGGACAGTTTTCCTTATAATAATAGTAACTTTAAGATTCAATTATTATTTTTTTCTATAACTACAGAGTGAAATAATGACTCACCTTTTTTAACGATTTTTTAAACTATTATCATAAACAGATATTTTATGTACAAAAATAGTGAAATAAAGTACAGTTTTTCTAGTAGTAGAAAAACAATATTTTATTTATTTTGTATAAATAGGTTTTTTTTCCCAATACTGGATGTATAAATAACTATTTGTTATTCAAAATCTTTTTAAAATCTACAACATAATACGAACAATTATTCTACATCAGAATCCCAGATAATTTTCAACTATACGTATAATTGAATCCAAGCGGAATTTATTCCTAAAACAAAACACTTCTATCCCACCTTTCACTCTAAAACAAAAGACTACAATCCTATGTAACCATGGTAACAAACCTAGACCGTCATCACTACATACCACCTACCAAAAGTAACTGACCAAATATCACCACATTCAAATACATATACACATACTAACACAGGCAGCAGCAAGAAGTCGTGTCACGTTTTGTTTTATGTTGAAATCACTTCCGGTGCGACAGAAGCCCTAATTGCTCTAATTCCACTCTGATGTCAGGACACTCGGTTGTCCTGGCGGTTGTCCTGCTTGGTTGAGCCTGATTTTCCCGAATAGAAATTGCTCTCGCCACTGAGACTGTGATGATGTTGGCACACTACAGCCAGGAACGGTTTTGAATTACAAATTGTACTGTGTGTGTTGCCTATGCTAATTTAAATGTCGGATCAGGAGTGAAACGAAGTAGGGAATGTGGAAAGGATGTTGTAATAGGAGGTCAGCAGGAAAAAGGCAAAGGATTAATAGGAAAATATGAAATTAATTTAGTTTAAATTAGAATTGAATAAAAGAATATTAACAATTTTTATTTTTTGCATTAAACACCATTAATTTTATATTTATTTATCTAATTAAACATTAGACAATTTTTAAATTAAAGAAAAATGCATTGGCCCTGCCGGGGTTTGAACCCGGGACCTTTTAGGTTTCGCGCCTAATGCTCTACCAACTGAGCTACATGGCCACTACGACATGTCAATGCATTTTGTTTATTTGACTGGTCATGATAAACTCATGAATTTTATCCAGGCAAATACGATGTTGAAATATTTTTTTTTTTTTTACATCTAGCAATGATATTTTTAATTTTTATAAATTCTTTTGGTGTAAATGTTTAACAATTTTTATTTTTTGCATTAAACACCATTAATTTTATATTTATTTATCTAATTAAACATTAGACAATTTTTAAATTAAAGAAAAATGCATTGGCCCTGCCGGGGTTTGAACCCGGGACCTTTTAGGTTTCGCGCCTAATGCTCTACCAACTGAGCTACATGGCCACTACGACATGTCAATGCATTTTGTTTATTTGACTGGTCATGATAAACTCATGAATTTTATCCAGGCAAATACGATGTTGAAATATTTTTTTTTTTTTACATCTAGCAATGATATTTTTAATTTTTATAAATTCTTTTGGTGTAAATGTTTAACAATTTTTATTTTTTGCATTAAACACCATTAATTTTATATTTATTTATCTAATTAAACATTAGACAATTTTTAAATTAAAGAAAAATGCATTGGCCCTGCCGGGGTTTGAACCCGGGACCTTTTAGGTTTCGCGCCTAATGCTCTACCAACTGAGCTACATGGCCACTACGACATGTCAATGCATTTTGTTTATTTGACTGGTCATGATAAACTCATGAATTTTATCCAGGCAAATACGATGTTGAAATATTTTTTTTTTTTTTTTTTTTTTTTTTTTTACATCTAGCAATGATATTTTTAATTTTTATAAATTCTTTTGGTGTAAATGTTTAACAATTTTTATTTTTTGCATTAAACACCATTAATTTTATATTTATTTATCTAATTAAACATTAGACAATTTTTAAATTAAAGAAAAATGCATTGGCCCTGCCGGGGTTTGAACCCGGGACCTTTTAGGTTTCGCGCCTAATGCTCTACCAACTGAGCTACATGGCCACTACGACATGTCAATGCATTTTGTTTATTTGACTGGTCATGATAAACTCATGAATTTTATCCAGGCAAATACGATGTTGAAATATTTTTTTTTTTACATCTAGCAATGATATTTTTAATTTTTATAAATTCTTTTGGTGTAAATGTTTAACAATTTTTATTTTTTGCATTAAACACCATTAATTTTATATTTATTTATCTAATTAAACATTAGACAATTTTTAAATTAAAGAAAAATGCATTGGCCCTGCCGGGGTTTGAACCCGGGACCTTTTAGGTTTCGCTTTAAAAATTCATGAGTTTATCATGACCAGTCAAATAAACAAAATGCATTGACATGTCGTAGTGGCCATGTAGCTCAGTTGGTAGAGCATTAGGCGCGAAACCTAAAAGGTCCCGGGTTCAAACCCCGGCAGGGCCAATGCATTTTTCTTTAATTTAAAAATTGTCTAATGTTTAATTAGATAAATAAATATAAAATTAATGGTGTTTAATGCAAAAAATAAAAATTGTTAAACATTTACACCAAAAGAATTTATAAAAATTAAAAATATCATTGCTAGATGTAAAAAAAAAAAAAAAAAAAATATTTCAACATCGTATTTGCCTGGATAAAATTCATGAGTTTATCATGACCAGTCAAATAAACAAAATGCATTGACATGTCGTAGTGGCCATGTAGCTCAGTTGGTAGAGCATTAGGCGCGAAACCTAAAAGGTCCCGGGTTCAAACCCCGGCAGGGCCAATGCATTTTTCTTTAATTTAAAAATTGTCTAATGTTTAATTAGATAAATAAATATAAAATTAATGGTGTTTAATGCAAAAAATAAAAATTGTTAAACATTTACACCAAAAGAATTTATAAAAATTAAAAATATCATTGCTAGATGTAAAAAAAAAAAAAAAAAAAAAAAATATTTCAACATCGTATTTGCCTGGATAAAATTCATGAGTTTATCATGACCAGTCAAATAAACAAAATGCATTGACATGTCGTAGTGGCCATGTAGCTCAGTTGGTAGAGCATTAGGCGCGAAACCTAAAAGGTCCCGGGTTCAAACCCCGGCAGGGCCAATGCATTTTTCTTTAATTTAAAAATTGTCTAATGTTTAATTAGATAAATAAATATAAAATTAATGGTGTTTAATGCAAAAAATAAAAATTGTTAAACATTTACACCAAAAGAATTTATAAAAATTAAAAGAATATTATTTTATTCAACAAGCTTGTCGATGGTTTAAGGCACGAGCCGCAGGCGATTATTATAATTTATCTGAATTAGTGATAATATAATAACATGTGAGCAGAAGACTATACTTTTTCTATAATTATATAATAAAACATTGCGCGGAATTCTAGGAACAGCGCTAATTTGTTAGTTATTTTTTAATGCAATGTTGTGATTGACTATAAATGATTGAATCTTCATCTTCTTCTTCTTCAGGTATCATATTTGAATCAGACGTTGACATTATGTAGAGAGAGAGAGAGAGAGAGAGAGTGAAAAAAAAAAGGAGAAAAGTACATTACTTGTATACTATAATGGCGTAAAAATATCGCGTTAAAAAAACGTATAAAAGTAGTAGGTAGCTTTGAAAAAAAAATTAATAATGTTTTTTTCGCTGAAATATTGAATTTTGTCTTCTGGAAAATGTCTAATCAAATGAAAATGATGAAAATACTTCTCGTACAGCATTCTTGCAGTAAAAATCTATTTACTCATACGTAATGTTATAAACAGTCTTAGCTAAAGAATAAATACTATACTAAGACTAAAACTAAAACATTGTAATGTTTGAAATGTGAAGTTTGTATTCGAAGTCGTATATCTTATGATTTTCTAAATCTCCTCCGTTATCAGTGGCGTAGCCAGAAACTTGTCAAGGGGAGGTTACTAATATTAATCAATAAAGATAATACTATAATTTGTATAAAAAATATAGAGCAATAAAAATAATTTTTATAAAAATGAAAGTAAAATAACATATTTCGTATTTCACATACGTATGTTTTTGGGGGGTTTTCAACCTCCCTAACACCCCCTGGTTACGCTACTGTCCGTAATACATTACAAAAATTTTCTTTTGATAAAGTAGTTTTCTTTTCCATTTTCTTCAGTAATCAGTATTATCTCATGATTAGTCGTGAAAGAAAAATACAAACAGCGTATAATGAAGTGAAGAGGAAAATGATGTGTTCTTATTTTGTATCTTTATTTTTTGTTTTGTAACGTTACTTCAAAGAGTATTATCGTTAGAAGTTCCAGGGATAAACTAATACATATTTCTTTCGTCTCCCGAGTTTCAAACGAAAAATCTATTACGACTTTCTACACATGAAACACACAGATTAGTGTTTAATGAAGCTTATATAAATTAGCTTTTTATCTTGCACGTGAAAATGAGCTATCATTGCAATACTTTGAAACTTAAATATAAAAAACTAAAATAGAATCGAAGATAATTTTTATGTAAATTAAACTTTAATTATCTCAAATATTCGATTTGTTTTTGTTGCGGTGAATAAATATCAAAAGTTTTTTTTTAAATACCGCGATTCTTATCGAGTATAATTATAAAAGTTTTATTTTTTATTTTTTACATTTATATACGCATATCAGTGTTAATGTATGTTTTTTGTTCTGCCACAAATACTCAAAACTTAATTAAACTAGTGGCATAAAGTCCCGCATTTAAATCTCATTTGCTCTAATTAGATTTTTAACGATAGTAGTTTATTCAAACGAACATACTTATATGCACACACTATTACGTTTTAAATATCATTGAATGTTGTTTTCTTCTTTGCTCTTTAAATTTATGTGCAATTTTTGTTGCCGAGTTTATTTTTATTCTTTATATCTTAACTATAAAAAGTACATATGGTATAATTAATTCTATAATTAAGTTAATGTAACTTCGAGTTAAGAAAAATAATGTTAAGGTTACACATTTTACAAACTATTAGGAAAATAAAGATTATTATTATTATTTCTATAAAACATGTTTTATATATGTGGTTATTTACAATATTAGAAAACCAAAACATACATATGAATCTTGTGTTAAATGTTAATATGTGCAAAATATTAGTGTTTGAGAAGAGTGATTTGATGACTGAATGTAATGTATCTGTTGATGGTGTACGTTTAGAGCAGGTAGATGAGTAGATATGTATTTAGATAGTATATTGGCTAAGAATGATCACTTTGATCGTGAGATTGAAAGAAGAGTTAATGCTGGTTGTAAGGTTTTGGGTGCTCTGGGTGCTTTTGCTAGAAACGTAAATGTTTTCAAAGTAGCTTGTTTGAGTATATACAATGCTGTTTAGGTGCTGACGTTGATGTATGGTATTGAATGTTGGGTTTGGCTGCAAAAGCGTTATAAGGAATATGATTGATTTTTACATGGTGTATGTGGTGTAACTAGAAAGAATTAAATAAATAAGTTAAATAAACGACAGGTTTAAACAGTTTGTGTATAGTTATCTATTGTTTTATTTTGTAACTTGTTATTAAACTAGAATAGGACCTATGTTCATATGACATTTTTCACTCAAAATGACCTCCAAATACGTAGGCTGTTTTACAGCATCCAAAACATTTGTCAAATTGATTTCTGCGCTTGAGAATGACAGAGGTTCGCCGAAAAGGTCCCATTTAGTCTTTGAATGTGTGTGTATATGTGTTTCGTGACCTAGGGCGATTTTGCGGCTAACGCAAATTAAATTTTAGCGCGTCTACCACTAGTACTAGACTCGCAGTTTTGGAATAGTTTTGCGCGCCCTCTTCATATTAACACCAAACTATATTTAACGTGATCGTGTTGTGGTTCTCTTAGTGCCTCTAAATGAGTTATGGTCATTTGGGAATCGTGGATGTGAATATATGAGTATGGTAGATAGATTTTCTAATAATATAATAATAATAATAATAATAATAGACGTTTATTTAGCTAAAATACAGCTATTCACAAATATATATAATTAATATAAACATTTAACATAAAAATATATAAAAAGAAGAAAAAACACAAAAATATAATACAATAATATTCACAAATGTGTATATAAACTATTATCAAAATACAATCAGTCATTTTTAAATAATTTTGTTAACTTATATCTAAATTTCTTTATATTACTGATGCTTCTTATCTCTACTGGTAACTTATTGTACTTATATATACCTTTATTAAAAATCGAATTATTAGTAGATGTTTTATTTTTATGCGACAAACTATAATTATTTCTATTCCTAGTACTATAATTATGAATTTATAGATATAGATTTATAGATTTATAGAATTTCCTAAAAGTTTCCGTACTTAGTCGTGATTTGTTATTGTTTATTTTAAAAAGTAATTCTGTTTGTATCTTATCAGATTCGTAGCGATATGAGATATACTATCATTTTCTATCAAAAGAAGAATGTGGGTTGTTACACAAATTTTTTTACTTCTTGAATTTCCTCTCTATACCTAGTCTATGTTAATATTCCTGCAACATAGAATATATAAATAACTAATTACATTAACACTTTCTGTGGTTGACTCTTGATGAAACATTTTTAAAAAATTATGAACAGCAAAAATCCATAGCTAACAACAAAAATACTACAGGTTTTTCCACACATTGCATTTCAAACCAACATAAATTTCTAGGAGATTATAAAATTTTATCTGTTCAAGAAAAAAGCCATAAACTAAATTTGCTAGAATCTTTAGCTATTAATAAAGCATTTACAGCGAAAGAAAATATTGTCAATGAATATACAGATTTATCCGACTCACTTCTTGTAAACATTATTTTACCTACATAACTTACTGTTAACAGTAAAAATATTTTTAAAAATTTGTATTTGCTTCTCCACCACATTTTGTAAAGTATTTGTATAAGAATAATTGTAAGATTTCTTGTATCTCCTGACGATGACCGAAAGGTCGAAACGATCGTAGAGTAAATAAATAATTTGTGAAACTAACCAAGTGTTTTAATAAATATAACTTTATTGTTATTTTATTTCTTAATAATTTTTTATAAATAACTATTTAGAAACAATTAGTGTTTCTCTAGATTAGTACATTTTGAATACTCCAATACTACAAAATATTACATGCTCTCATTCATTAATCAAATCAACAACAGACCATCAATTAGTTTCGCTTGTGTTAGAGAATCAGCTCCTTGTAAATACAATATAGTAACAAATGCTTTACCACACTCTATGTATTTAGAGCATTATATTTTCTCGGTTCTCTATGATTAATGTAGTTTGCACAAGTTGTTCCTGCAACTGGCCGCGTCCATGTTCTATATGTAATTTGGGCCGAAGGTGTCTCTCTCTCTCTATGTTTGGATCAACGGTTTCCCATAATTCATTTGAAACACCGAGCTACAAACCCCTTCGTCTGACAATCGAGACAAATTATTTTCACGCTGCACCAGAACTAAGATCAAATAAAATATGTTGGCGTTGTTGTTTTGTGGTTTTTGTACGGATTTTATTTTGGTGTTAAGTGAATTACGGTTTTTTTTTTCGGTATTTTATTTTTTCGGTTTTTGATGTTTTACTTGAAAAATGTGTTGGTTGTTGAGCTCTTTAAGTGACTGATAATTTGAAATATTGTGGATATAGTAAAAATAGTAATTCAATGAAGTTATAACATACAAAACTTCATCAATTATTATTGATGAAATTATTGTATAATGTTGTTTGAACAATTTTTCAAACAAAAAATTTAACAAACAAAACATAGAAATTGGTTACTAGATTATTACTTAAAATAAAACGGCTTTAGGTTTAAGTTCTGTATTAATATTAATAGTAATCGACGTTTCGATGAACTCAACATCCGTCTTCATCAGGAAAACTGATACAAATAACATTTATAGTTATGTTAATTTTTTGTTATATTAACTGGATCTATTAGATCCATCCAGGATTAAAAAAAAATGAATAACAGTTTTATTTACACATTTAAATGTCATGTGAATAAGTATAGTGATTATTTTGAATAATATTATTATAATTATAGTCTTACAATTGGGTAAATAATTTGTACAGCTTTAAAATTAAATATTTGGTTTAATTATTTTGTCAGAATCAAACCAATTTACTAAAAAACTTAGTTTCATAATTATTTTTCAAGAGCAACATATTTTCAGTATAATAAAATATAAATTTTTTTTATAGTTATAACTATCAGAAAATAATCAATATTTATTTAAAATATTTATAACTAAACATTGACAAAATAAACACTATAAACATGCACTATATCACTTTAGTTTGTAAAGTATGTTTGTAAGTTCAACTGATTCATGTTTCCCGTGGTAGTGTAGGGTTAACTACACTTTTACACTTGTTATTCATTTTTCAACTCTTTTCAAACATCACCCATCCGGCCTCTTCAATTCAATTCAAGCACATGTCACGTTTTTTTTATTTTTGTTCACCCAAAAACATGTCAACATTTTGTGTACATATCCGAGCGCGAATCAAATGAACCTATACATATGCTACAAACATCACGTTTGCAATCAATAGAAAAAAAAAACATATAGTTTATTGTGATTTCTCAATAAGCTGTCTGGTTGTGTTGAGGATGTTGTAGATATTTATAGATAGATATCTGTTAAGTTTTATCGTATGATAGGAAAGCAAAGATACGCTTTAATTGTAAAGAAAAGCACTTTTTTTTTTCTTCATTGAAATCAATAACTTGACCTTTTTAAAGGTGATATTACGATATTCATGGATATTGGTTCTGTAATTGTTAATAGTGTAATATTTAAAAATTATTATTTTGTTTTGTTGCTTTTATGTAAAATGCCAACTTTTTTTACAGTGTACTCTTTCTTAAATTACAAAACTGTGTATATAAAAAAAGTTTTTTTTATTATATTTTACGAACACTTATAAAAAAATTGAGCCATTTTTCATCGCAAGCTCACCTTAAACAAACAGTAAAAAAAAGTTAGCTGAGAAAAAAAAATTAAGATTTTTGGCAAGCCGGTTCGAATGTTATGTTTTCGTTCGCATCTCTCCTAATCCAATAGGACGACTCGGAACGATATGTTATCCTGTGACAGGACGAAGTACGGGCGCGGTGGTAGTAGTTGAAGCTATGAGTTTCATATCGATCATTCCCGATTTCGAAGAAAATCTTACCGAATCGTACGTGTTGTGTTGTTTCGTCGTTTATCAAGACTATTGTAATCTCCGTTTGTCATTTATCAAAAATAGGTAAACAGCAATTTCGATAGGGATTTTTTCGGAATTGAAGTATGGAGGATTTTTTTTATGGAAATTTCAAGAAGTTGTGACTTGAATACAATTGTTTGTAAATTTGTTATTATTAAAAATCTGGGTATTTGTTATGTACGAGTATTTTTCGGCTATTTGCAGAATTGTAGGAAGGACAACTTTATTAGAATTAATTTTTACCACTTTGTTTGATGCTGGCTTTACACGATACATTTTTTTATTTAAATAATGTTTACGTAAACATTAAGTTTATCATGGAAATGGAATAAAACGATTTCTTGTCTTTTCTGGATGTTTTTTTGGAAAGGAAAAATGATTTAACTTTTTTTCATTCTTTATATACATAAGTAGTCTACACACACACACACACACACACACACACACACTAATCAATATATTTATGCTTCTTTGCATCATCACGTGCACAAAAATTGGGTACAATTAAATGTTTATTTAATAGAGCAAGATATATTTCTAATAAACGGTTATGTTAAATATTTTATCAAGAAAGAAATAGAACCGAGAATATTAATACAGAACAGTTCTGTATTAATTTTAAAAATTGTATAGTTTTCTGTACAGATAAAATTTTCTGTATTACACGATCCAATATTCGATTCTATTTCTTTATTTAATTTTAGTTTAGAAAAAATAGCATATGTCACAATACAAATTGCTTTCTAGTTCGCGTAACATAATATACTATTATAGTATATCACATTGTCAAATAATTACAATTAATAGATTCATGATATTTTTAATGAAGTGTCTACATTAGTACAAAAATAGTTTGTGTGTCAGTTCATGACCTACTAGAATATTTCGTGAAAAATTAATTCCAACTCTTATAGGCTCGTATATGATTTAAAAATCATACAAAGCTTCATTCACACTATCTACTTATCATAAAATTAGTTTTTCTACGATTATACTGAAAATTGTCACTTAGTTATTTGTCATTGGTTAGTATATGTGGTACATTATGCAATAGAATCCAGAAATCTCTAATACAATATACATATTGTAGTTTTTTCTTGATTTATGGGACGTAACAAATTGCTATGACAACGCATAGTGCGCAGTTTCGCCATTAGGATTGTTTCTAATTACCAACAACATAATGAAACTGCTGCATAAAACTAGTCAACATAAGGTCGACTTTCCCTTGACAAACAAAAATTATTGAAATAAGATAATTCAAATAATGTTGACACATGAAAATATTTTATCATATCCGATGCTAAGAAATTATGTGCGTTATAGAAAAAAATGATGTTTAATGATTGTAGTACGATAATTTTACATTTAATATTGTTAATAGATAAAATAAAAATTGGAAATTCTTTTTGTTTGTATAATAGATATAGAGTTGTAGAATAAAAATATTGCATTTGGAATATTTAATGAGTTGCTAGAATTTCGTATTGTAAAGTCGTAGAAAAAGTATAGTATAAACTATACAGTGAATTTCCATTTTCCACTCGTATAAATTGCAGCACTCTCCAAGGCTAGTGTTGCAAAGTTTTATACTCGTAGGAAATTAATAATTAATTTTTATAAAATACAATAAGCAGTATAGTAAAACTACCATAATTATCAATATAAATTTACATTAATTTTTAGTGTATGCAAACACAATAAACATTTGTTAAAGGATATTAATAATTTAAATTTTTGGCTGCAATTATTTTGAACAAGAACTGATCAAACTAAAATCATGTATTTGCGTTGATGTTTTGTGATAAGTCGAGTAGTTTGAATGAGTCTACTGCGCAGTCTAAAATATATTTCATTTGTTTTTGTCTCGCTGTTAGAAACAATGGAATACGAAATGCAAATATAAACCTGGTAATTGGTGCTTGAATGTTGCTTTTTTCCCTCTCTTTGTATCTTACAAGGTTTACAAAACTGAATTGAAGTCATGCATTATTCGAATTTGAATAAACGGATTACATTCGACAAAATCTTCCTCTAACTAAAGACCGCGTTTTGCCGGAGTTGAATACTTGAAATTGTATAATCCACTTCGAAGTTTGTATAGGTAACGATTATGAATTTCAGCGTATTGTAAGTTAAATACTTTAAACAATGTTTTCAATTTGGATGTGTTTTGCTTATCCGTCACATATGATAAGGCAGGTATTGTAATCATACCAAATCTGACATAACGAGATTTTTACAGATAAGCACGATTTAGGTTTATAGTAACGCGAATTAGTTGTTTTTAGCGTGATGTCCGTCTGTCGGTTTCATATTTAAGTTAAGTATGAAGACACTAATTTAAATAAAAATAAATTTTATGATCTAATTAATTACTTATTTTGTTTTTATTACTGAAGAAAAGCAGTCCAACTGCTGTGGTCCTATTTAATATTATATTTTATTTATTAAAACCGAACTCGTGGTACCAGCCAAAGTGTTAAAGATAAAGGCAATTTTATTGTTTAATGTGTCACTAAATTATAAAATACAGCAAAATACTATTTACAAATTTTATTAGTTTGCATAATAATTCAAACATGATATCGTGCAAACTAATGAACGAAAATATATTATATACAACATTATAAATTTCTTAACTGTTGTTATTTTTTGTAATTTCGCTAATAATAAATTATATTGTTTATGAGCTAGTTGAATATTTCTATCGTGCATGTTGTTGCAAAACAACCTAAAGATATGATATTCAGATATGAGTATTTGATAATGTCATTGTAAAATGTATTACGAAGATAACTATTTAATTACACAGTTTTTATTTATGACAATGTAGTTATTTTTAGTGAATAATATTGTAATAATAAATAATTTATTAAAGCCATATCTTTTATTACAAAATAAATAGATATTTGACAATTAGATATTATAAAATATATGCAGTTATTGAAGATACAAAAATTGCATTGAAAAGAAGAAAATTTAAAGTTTTCAATGGTTTGAAATAAAATTGAACAAAATGATTGTATGTATATTAAAAAAATAAAACAGCTTTAGGTTTAAGTTCTGTATTAATATTTAGTAAATAATCGACGTTTAGACGAAATCAACGTCCGTCTCCATCAGGAAAACTGATACAAATGATATTTATAGTAAATAAAAATATAATAATAAAGTGTATTAAATAAAATAATAGATACTTAGTAAAAAATCTTTCTGTACTAATTATATTAAAATAAAACTGCTTTAGGTTAAAGTTCTGTATTAATATTTATTTATAATCGACATTTCGACGAAACTCAATGTCCGTTTTCATCAAGATAAATGATATAAATGACATTTACAGTAAATGAACATAGAATCAAGTTACTAAATTGTAAATTGTATGATCTAGTTACCTAGTAACTTGTTTCTATGTTCTGTTATTTACTGTAATGTCATTTATATCATTTCTCCTGATGAAGACGAATGTTTTGTCGAAACTTCTGACAGAACTTTAACCTATAGCAGTTTTATTTTAATAGATACTTATTGCGAGATTGTTATTAGCATATTTTTCATTAGTAAAAATAATTAATATACAAACATTTTGTCAAACTTTATTTTTATAGCTATTAAAATATGTGAATTTTTTTTTGTTTTAATATAAAATAACGGGTAATTTTCAAATAAAAGTAATATAATCATACTTTAAGTTGATTGTTCTGTAAGTTTTAAATGTAATGAACTATAATCTTTGTTCGAAAAGTATCTACATTATAAATTAAAGACTTGATGAATAATTGAAATGAAAGTGACAGTAAAGAATCATAAAATTTTTAGATTGAACTTTAAGAAATTCGTTTCAAACGGATATTATTTTTCTATTAAGTTAATTGCTCTTCAACTTCCGTTCATTTTTAGTTCTGAAATTTTAGGAAACTTATTTAATTTTCAAGACATTTAGAAACATTATTAGAATTATTTATTTAATTAATATTTTATTCATTTTAATATACTACAATATTTTGCCAGATATTTTTATGAACGTAGTTAATATTTAGTTTAAAAATAAAACTAAATTTGATTTAAAAATTATTAATAATTTTACATTTATATGTATTCCAGAAAAATACTAATATCCTCTTATTTTCGTGACTAACTAACTTGGTACATGCTGTGTCTCTGTTTCTAAACTAAATAGCAAATAATTTTAAAATAGTCATACTATTACTTACTATTATTACGCCTATTATTTTTTTTTATTTCAATTTGAAAAACGTAAGTGTACACTTTAAAAACACGTTTACTTTTGAGTTAAAAGCAAAAAAAATTCCCAGTATAGTTAGAATGAGTATAACATAGTAAAAAATATTCCAGAACTTACTATATTAAAATAAAACTACTTTAGGTTAAAGTTCTGTATGAATATTTATTTATAATTGCAAGACCAATCAATATTAACATTAGATTGATAAAAGATAACATCAATCACTGTGAAGACACCGAGTTATATAAAATTTATCTTCTATTAATTAAAAATCTATAAATTTTGTGATCTAGTTACTTATTTATTACCTAGTAACTTGTTTCTATGTTCTGTTATTTACTGTAATGTCATTTGTATCAGTTTTTTCTGATGAAGACGGACGTTGAGTTGATCGAAACGTGGATTATAAATAAATATTAATAAAAGTACAGAACTTTAAAATCTAAAGCAGTTTTATTTTAGAATGAGTATAGTTCAAAGAGATTGTAAATTTTAAAACAAATTGAAAACAAATTCGTAAGATTAAAACTGTCGATAGCAAATAAATATGTATATAAATGGAAAAACAATATCCAATTAACGATAACAAATTAATATATCTTTTTTTTCAATTAGGGATACAATATATTGTCCGATATGGGAATAAAAAACACCGGCTATCGGATCTACAAACAGTTAATCCACTAATCAAATTACATTTCGTACATTGCGTTCATATAATAATAAAAAAAAAAAAATTGACAATCGTTTTTAACTAACGAAAACTGCACAAAGCACAGTCGATTTTATTTTGTTTCAAACAGTTGAAAATCACAATGGATTTGTCGCGAAATAATTCAATGTAAAAGCAAATTTCTGTTTCGCTAAACCGACTTCGGAGAAATTTACCGGGAAAAAATTTTCGGAGAAATTTATGGATGAAACTCGGGTCTAATTAGAATTCTGTGAAATTGAATTAGAGAAGAGTTTATCTTTTGTTTAAGTTTACGTTTAATTGCGCAATGTTACGTGTTTACTAATTAATATAATTGTAATTAGCTAGAAATTTAGAATTACAAAGGTACATTTTTATCTTGAAATATTTTAAAATAAAAACGCTTTAGGATTAAATTCTGTATATGTTTTATTTAAAAATTGACGTTTCGATATATTCTATGTAATATCATCATTAGGAAAAAATATACGTCGATTTTTAAATAGAACTTAATCTTAAAACTTTTTATTTTGATATAAAGAATTCTGAAAGATTTTTTACTATTTAAAATATTTTGTGTTCTGAAATAATTTATGTGAAAAAACAAATGAAAATAGTGAATAAAATAAAAGATTTCTCATAAACTCATTGTATTATGTTTGAAAAGAATTTGTATCTATTTTTTGTATCTCTTTTGTATATGAAAATTGCTTTTATTTTTTGCTTTAAAATAAATTTTAATTCTACCTCGTATCAAATATGAATCGTATTTCTATTTTTCATATATTTTTTTATATCTAATATTATGAAATTCAAATCAACTA
This sequence comes from Clivina fossor, assembly GCA_963966155.1. Classification (NCBI taxonomy): domain Eukaryota; kingdom Metazoa; phylum Arthropoda; class Insecta; order Coleoptera; family Carabidae; genus Clivina; species Clivina fossor. Next base: position 1,481,959 of record OZ014565.1, on the reverse strand, counting down.
ATTAAAATTACTTAATAAGTAATTTTAAGTAAATGTCAAAAGTAATTTTGACAAAAATCACTTTTAAAAGTGAATTGAAAATACAGGTCATAAATACATACTTAAAAATATTTTCGCATAACTCTAAGTTCTATTAAATAAGTATGTTAGTTTATGTTTTGGCTGGGAATGTTTGGACTAATATCGGCATAGTCAAAAGAGTTTGTGCCACACACATTATTGGCGTAATTACATGCCGTAATTATCTATGTGGACAAACTTTACTGGATGTTATAAAATTGAACAATAATTAATGCTAAAGTATAATCTACATAAAATATTTATTTTAAATCAGAGTAAATTTTAACATAATTCAATTTTCTTTATCTTTTATACTCTTTGTCATTTAAGTCTAACAGAGCTTATTCAAAAAAGATGAAAAATAAACGTGATGACGTCATATCGCAATGTCGGTGAAGCAGGCAACCGCATCGCCAACTGAGCGCTGCTCATCATTCGTTATTTCATTTGTTCCGGGGCGTCGAGTTGCGTTTTTCATTTGTTACCCTTTTTCCGGGAGAGAGTCAAAAGAACGGGTGCGAGAGAAATAATAAAAGAAAGAATGTAAAAGAAAAAAAAAACGAAGATCGACCAAACAAAAAAGTGTCAGCTTTAGAAAAATGAGCGCGTGCCCTTCCTTGAAGCGCGTCTTGACGCGTTTAGTTTTTTTTTTTTAGTTTTTCTGTCTTTGTCAGTCGTGCGCAAGCACTTCGCCCTAATGACTTTGTCTTAGTCGTCATATTTTATAGTTTGTTTTTGTTTATTTCTTACTGTCAGTCTTTAGTGGATTACATTATTTTGATGTTAAGTCTCAAATTGTTAATATTTTTACAAACTGGCATATCACATATGAAAAGGGAGGCATTATAATTATACCAAATTACATATTTTTTGTTTACAGGAGTTAAACCTTCAAGAATCTTTTTTAAATTATTCTAATTATTAAAAATCATATGAAAATATTTGTAAAATTTTCCTACAAGATTGTTTATTGTAATGTCTGGCGTCATAATTATATGACACAATCATAAAAGATCAGTACGAATAACATTGTCATAAATATATTTACAACGGTCATGCAATCATATAAAATTCAAACAAAACAGATGATAAAACAAAAGATAGTTGAAAGACAAAAAAAAATCGATGACCTACAAATTACGAATCAATTTTGAAACAAAACATGGTGGGACAAATACACTGTGTAACAAAGTTCCTGTATTAGAAAACAAATGCATTTCGGAGGAGTATTGAGGCAATTGTTTGTCGTTTGTCATTTGTTTACGTTTGTCAGTCAACACAAACAAACACAATTTTGTAGGAGTAGAAGTAATGTGTTGTATTGTTAGTGTAATGACGTGCAATTATTGTTAATATTGATTTTTTTTACTGTCAAGTACATTCCGATATTTATTCACGTTTCAATAGGATTTAAAGGAATAATGCAAATGGAGTGAAAATGACAGTATATGTAATGAGAAATTTGTTTAAGTTGTATTGGCGATTACGCACGAAATTGACGTAAAAATAACCAAAAAAAAGAATAAAGTAAATTGTAGGTAGTAATGTAAAATCAATAATTTCATCCATTTTCACTACACCACGAGAAATGAAATATTGGAGAAAAGTGAAATAAGTAATGCAAATGAAATAAAAAAAAATTAATATACCACATTTTAAACACGGACTAAAAAGTTTAAAATAATTTCTCCTAGCCCCATACAGATTTATAACCCCATAGAGAAAAATGCGGGGCGCATATAGCAATCTGTACGGGGCTAGGAGAAATTATTTTATACTTTTTAGTCTCTGTTAAAAACGTGGTATATTAAAATTTTTTTTTTATTAAAATAATTATTATACATTTACATACGTTGCGTTTTATATATTTACATTACCAAAATTTGTCGGTTTTACTATAAATCAAATTCTCACAACCACTAAAACTTTATTGTATTTTCATTAAAATTTTGGACTATGTTATTACCGCACTAATATATAATTTATTTGAAAACCAAATTATAAACTATTTAAAGCCCAATTTCCCATTTCGCACTAGTGTACAACATATATTATAAAGATAATACCATTTTTGGTAGTGAAAAAGCAACGCTTTGCAAATTGTATTTCGATAAAACTCGATGCAGCACAGTGTCGAATTTTATCCCCGACAATCTAATAATTTATTCACGTAAATCCATTCGAAATCATTATTCATTCGAATCCGGGTAACGTTCTGCGACTAATTTCCCGATTGTCACACACACACACACACATACGCATATTGTATTTGTTACGACGCATTGTATTTAATTTGGAAACGATTTAAGTATTGGATAATGAAATGGTTGAATATGTTTGTATTTTACGAAACTTGTAACGAACTGGCGATTAGATACTGCTGACACTCACAGCTGGGTAAAAAATATTTTTTAAAAGTATTTAAATACAATATTATTTATTAATTAATTAGTTAATATTGCATTGTCATTCGGTTTTGAGCTATGTTTAAAGTTTTAAGTCTCCAGCTTATCGGGAAATCAGTTTAAATTGCAAAATTTGTTCCAAACAGATAAACAGGAAAGCAAGCCGGTTAATAAAATACTAAAAATGTTGAATAAAAGTATTTAAATACAAGTACTATTTGGTAAATATTTAAATAGTTTTTTTTTTTATATAAATACAAATACTTTTATTAAAACATCTCTATATTACACAAAATTAATTTGTTTAATTACGCAAGTAATAAATAAATATAAATAAAAAAAATCAATTCTTATCTGTTAAATTATAATAATAATCCAATATCAATATCAATAATCCAAAAAATAAAATATTGACAAATTGCTGCCATATATACAATATGGTAATATTGCAAAACTGTTAAAATATTGGTTCCATGCTATTAAATATTGATGTTATATATCAAGAATTACAAATTTATATTAATGTCAAAAGATAAACTTTTGTTTTGGGTCCTGAACCTACTTTATTATTAATTATAATGTTATTGAATTCCCTATCAGGTTCGATATTGTTTTTAGCAATGACGCGTTTTGACTTTTCAGTAATCTTCAGATTTTCTAAGTTTAGTTCAGTGAACCACAAACACGGACCAAACTTAGAAAATCTGAAGATGACTGAAAAGTCGAAACGCGTCATTGCTAAAAACAATAACGAACCTGATAGGGAATTCAATAACATTATAATTAATTACAAATTTAGAGTAATACATAAAATTATTTACTATATATTCATAATTAATTATATTGTTTACTAAGATTTTCTTATACTGTCATTAAAAACATTCAATATATTTTTTGTATTCTGAAAGTGTCATTTTGCATTGAACCAATTGTTAGCAATTCTTTTGTTCTACCCTCGAACCGCATTAAGATCTCATTTTTCAAGCCACTAATCCGTGTAACTCGGCACCCTCGATAATCCAAAATAGTTTCTCTTCTTACGGTTTCAATTTCCACTAGCGTTCGCTGTAATTAAATTTCAGATTCACCATTCCACTCGCAATTAGATTTACTTTTGTTAGAATGCATTCTGTAACATACAGGCGAACGATTTCAAACAGTTGCCATTGAATTTTGTAGAAATTTTAAAATTCTAACGCTTTGTTAAAGTCGGTTTTAAAGAAGTTTATAACATTTTTTATTTCTAATATCGGCGTTAAAATTTAATATTTTTTTATGAAATTGAGCACTGTTAAAATAAAATAATAGTAAGTAAAATTTTACTATAAAAAATCTGTAATTCCATTTTGCTGTAAATCTTCTGTATTTCTACCTCAAAACTCTGTAATTTTTACATAATTTATAATAATCTCATAAAGTAAGTAAAAATGTCCTAATAAGTATGTAAAATTGCTTACTTTCTGCAAATTTTATCACATACTTAATGTAGAATTACATATTGTTAGTACAACTTCTTCATTTATGTAAAATTATAGCTTGCATATTAATATCTGTAATAATTTATCAAAATAATAAGACTTAGTACATGTTTTGTATAATAATAATAATAATATTTTAGGCGTATTTTTTTTTGTCGGTTCAGACAAAAAATTGAAGTTTCTGATCAGAAAAGTTTTTACCCAAGCCGATTCGAATATTAAACAAAATCTAGAGGGCGCACCGAGCGCTCAAAAATGCCATTTTTTAGACTTTTTTCATATAATGGCCTAAACATATATCAAAATTTTATCTGACCGAGCCGTAACTCTGTATTTTTATGCCCACATAAAAATGCGACATTTTTTTCCAAAGAGCCGTTCACAGCCGAAGGATTTGACGTTTAGTTATAAGTGTTTGAAAAAGCTGTTTTTCAGGACATTTCACAAAAATACTAATTTCGGTAATTTTCAACCGATCTTTGACAGTTTTTTTGTATTTTATTTTCGATACATCCATATATATATATATATATATATATAATTTTCTATTATCAAATTAGAAACTTTAAAATAAACAAGTAACAATACCTATATCAAAATAACTTAACGAAATTAGGTATAAGTAATTTATATTATAAGATGTGATTTAAGATAATATTCAAACGTATATTTGGTATCAAAAGGATATTACATTAAGCTCAAAATAATTAGCAAACAATATGCGTAGATTCAAATATCTGCTAACAAACGTACAATTTCAAAATACAAGAAATTTTCTTGATAACATCATGCTTGGTCATGTATTATTTGAATAATGTTTAAATTATATACTATTGCATGTTGTTAGGTGACTGGAGAAAAAGAATTCTTTACAATTTTTTAATGTGTAATCGATTGTACGCATAGCGTTAATTAACCGAAGAAATGAGAATTTATAACTTTTTTAATAGGTTAATGTACACATACAGTATGATTGTTTCATCTAGGCATATATGAAAGAATTTTTCATTTTTAAATGTTTATTAAATGGAATGAATATTCAAAAGATATTTTACGAGCTGTATTATTTTACCGAAATACGAAATAAGTGTTCGACGATGTGTCTGAAAAAAATCACATATTCAAGGTGCTATTATATATATATATATATATATATATATATATATATATATATATAATGTGTCTCAAAACTTTTATATACAATATGTTTTTGTATATAAATATGCAATGTGTTTCAGAAATAAAAGTACTCAGTTGTATACAATGTGTCTAAATATTTTTTATATATAATGGCCCGTATTATGAGCTCATTTGTAAAACTGTTTTTAACTAATACCGGTTTTAAGACAACATAACTGTCATAAGAGCTATACTAAACAAATGAACTAAAATAGCCAAAAACCGAGCTTGTAATATCAGCCAGTGTGTTTAAAGAATCATATATGCAATGTTTTCCAAAAACCATCTGGATATCAAATCTGGATATCCGAACCCAATTTTTTTTCAATATTGGCAGCACTACCACTAACTTAATATTGTTTTGGGTTATAAATGATAATGATAAAAATTTACTTAAATGTTGAAAAATAATAATCAGTAATTTCTCGTATTTTGTCAGTTGTATCAGTCGCACTATATAATTTTCATATATTTGAAAAATATTTAATATTATTCTGTTAAACTGATTTATCATGTTAGCATGTCAGCGTTTTATGTAAGTGTTAAGTTGTAAATGTTGCTGATAAATTAAATAAAAGTATTTTGAATTATTGTAAAGTAACAGATTAATCAGCATGTAGTATGTTATTGCATGTAGAAATATTACTTGATTTATTTTATCAGAAGTAATGGTCATACTTCTAAGTTTTTTAGTGTTAACTGATTAACTTTTTCTTCCAATTTTTATTAAAATTGTTTTTTATAAATATAAATATTACTTACACATCTGTGCGTGGAAAAAATATATATAATAATTTAAGACAAACTAGTAATTTTAAAATTAAATAAGATGATTATGTACGTGGAGTATGTTGAAACGTCGAAAATATGACTAATATTCCAAATTTCTCAATAAATAATGTAACATGTTCATTGGTATAATCCTAATTAATTCCGGTAAAAGTAACAGCTTGTTAAAATAAAAATTCTGATATTTCGTAAGAAATTTTGTTGTATATTCTTCTTACAGAATCTCAGAATTTTTATTTTAACAGAATACACCCATAATAAAGTTTACTAGTTGAAATTTTACAATGATTTTTTGCGCTAAAAAGTCACCACAAATGCGGTTAACTTTTTCATCTAAAACATTACGAATAATTAAAACAAAGAGAACACAAGCTTTTTGTTTACCAGCCACACTTTTTTACCAGCCCCCCAAGAACTTTATCATTGCTTTGTTTAAATCTTTGTGGAATGATAATTTGGTTGTTTTCGTAATGAAGTGACGAGGGAACGTATATAATCGTTTAGACATATTTTAGTTTAGGTGTGAAGTTTCCTGAGACTATGTGTGTGTATGTGTTTGTCGTTGTTAGTGCTTTCATTTACATACAGATGGCACAGCGGGCGTATATGTGTATATTATGTATTATATTTTGTATACAGTTGAGATTTTAAATGGAAAACTTCGTTGGTACGATGCTGATAATATTGTACACGAAATTTTAGTCGGATGATTCTAAAATAGAAAGTAATTATCATGTATAATAAACTTAGTATAGCGCGCTAGCTAGTGAGATAAATATGTGTTTTAGAAATTTGTGATAATGCAGCTTTTGATTGTTAAGTATAGAGCTACTACTGCATAGGTGAAAAGCCTATTATATAATAAAATACGATACATATTTTATACAAAGATAGATAAATAGATTTAAATAAGAGAATGAAGAATAGGAAATGGATTCTCAATGATCATATACTGCACAAACTCTTCTGCATCTATCTACTATCTGTGTAAAAAAGTTGCCATATACATAAAAACTATAGTAAAAAAATTACATATTATTTCAGCAAATCCGATGGTTTACATAAATTCTGTACAGATTTCTATATAGAACCGAATATTGGATCGTATAATACAGAACATTTTCTTTGTACATAAAACTATACAAGTTTTGTACAAAAAAATGCATCGTGAAAAGCCAGTATTAGATAGAAAGGTTGGTTTAACATTCATAAAATATATTGATCCTCTAACTGTGAAAAACTACCAAAATCTGCCATTTCTCTTAATCCACTGGCTTATAAATTTGAAAATCCTTTAAATCCAACCCTGTACAAAGTTCTAGCAAAACAAACTACGATCTACGTCACAGGTTACACGTATTGAACTGTCATTTCGAAATGCATATATACAGAATGGTCTAAAAGTCACTAGACTATTTAAAAATACAATAACTTTTATTATTTAATAAGGGGGTGTTCTAGTGCAGACTAATATTTTGGAATGAGATAAAAAGCACTTTATTCCTCGTAATAAGAAGTATACAAATGCATTTTATAGCTGCAAGATGGCGTCGCTCGAGGGTTCTAAAAAAACATGGCTTGCTTCTAAAAAGTATGTTTACTGTTTATAAAAGAATAAATGTGAATTATTAATAAATAAAAAAGTTATTTTATTTTAAAATGGTCTAATGACTTTTGGGCCACGTGTATATGAGAGGTATTTTCAACATTTTCATATGTCATTTTGACATTTTTAAGAAAAAAATCAAACATTGTGAAAACAAAAAAACATTATAAAATTTATTTCCAAGAAGTTAGTTTTCTGTTTATAATAGAATAATGTGAATTATTAATAAATAAAAGTTATTACATTTTAAAATGGTCCAGTGACTTTTGGGTCCTCTTGTACCATCTAGTTGCCGTAGACTAGATAGAATGAATTTTAATGATAAAAGATGGCGACAGCATTGCGCACGAGTGTGCGTTTGGCGTTGGTGATAAGCGTCCCGGTAACAAGTGCCGTCGTGACGCTGATAATATAATACGCGTTCTCTTTATTGAGCTTCAGCATGATGGAGACGCCTGAATTGGCTCGCGCACAATCAGTATGAAGTGACAAAATGTACAATAACTTTTTTTGAGGTATATTAAATTTTACAGACACTTTGTAATGGTGAATTTTTAGTATGTCGTGATTATAATGCGAAAGGTGTAAATGAGTCGTCCATTTTCAAAACTAGGGCTGGGAAAAAAATCTCGATATATCGGTAATTAATATTATAAATAAAAATTATCGATATAGCACACTGAGATTTTAATATCTGAGCAAATTTAAGATTGACAAAATTCTAGTTTAAGGTAAAAATATTTGACATCCTTCCTATATATGGATGAGGTAACTAAAACATAATTGTTTTTTAATATACCACGTTTTTAACACGGACTAAAAAGTATAAAATAATTTCTCCTATTCCCATACAGATTTATAACCACATACAGAAAAACGTGGGGCAATGACAGCTACTCCCTACACTCTTTACTTTTATCTATTGCACATAGATTTTTTAAAACTTAGTTCTGTATATATTTTAATTAAAAATCGAATTTTTGACATACATTATCAGGAAAAATTATACAAACGACATATATAATACAGAACAAAGAAACGAGTTATTAGGTAACAAAATAAGTAACTAGATTATAAAAATCTATAAATTATTAATTACTTATGCTAGTATTCTGTATTATTCTATAACTTATGTAGTAGTATAGAATTTTTCGTCTTTTTTTAATAAATTGACAATTGCAAATGTTAATTTGTACAAACACATATGTGGCTAAAGTAACAAACTTTCTTTTTTACATCATTTAAGATAAAATTTCTCTTGATGAAGTGCTCTGGTTAACAGGAAACTTCAAGTTTTTTTTTTTTTTTTATAAAAATTAATAAATAATTTCCGAAATAAGACTGAGTTTTTCGTTATCTTTTTTCCAAACTGAGATGAATAGTCGACAAAATATCTACAACGTTAATAAGAGACAAACGATTCTATAGTATTATAGAATTTATAGAACAATATAGAATACTAGCATTAATTTTTTTCAACAATTTCCTTTTAACAAAAAGAGAAACAACATACGTATATGTTAGTAAAGTGGAACTATATTCTGAATAGAGAAACGATTCATTTTATAAATCTTGAATGTCGCCGAGTGCTATCTCAATACACCAAGACCTCACTTTGCGTCGTGGTTACGTTCCAAAAAAAACCGACGCAAATTGAAACGACGCAAAGTGAATTATGATTTTCTATAGCAAACCATGTAAAGATCGAAGATAGGTTCCAAGGTTACAAAAATACTACTTTTTAAAAAGAAAATTGAACAAAGTAAACATTCAAAAAACATAAATAATATAAAATTTTATTACATACATACAAAAAACAAAACAAAAACCAAATTCAATTAAAACAAAATAAAATATTCAATTAATTAATAAAAATTAATCACTGTCTGATGAGTCCATAGTGGCTGCTGTCGTAAGTCGTCAAAAATATAAAAAAAAAATTAAAGACTCGAACCCAAAACAACGCAACTTCGAAAATCTAACGACGCACAGTGAAAATTAGTACTAATTCAGCAGCGACGCAACATCGAAAAAACGCAAAACGAAACGACGCAAAGCGAGGTATTGGTGTATATTACAACGTTACTAAGAGACAAACGATTCTATAGTATTATAGAGTTTATAGAACAATATAGAATACTAGCATTAATTTTTCTCAACAATTTCCTTTTAACAAAAAAGAAACAACATACGTATATGTTAGTGAAGTGGAACTATATTCTGAATAGAGAAACGATTCATTTTATAAATCTTGAATGTCGCCGAGTGCTATCTCAATATATGTTTCTGCTAGGCGCTTCAATAACACTTAAACGCGAACAGGAGAACAACGTCTGACATCTGTCAGAATCAGAACGCTTCGTCTGACAACTTACACTCCTCATATCATTTGACATACCGGCTCTCTCGCTCGCTCGCTCCATCTACAAAATCGTTTATATAGTATAGTGTCTGTCTGTATACATCGAGTGCGACACATAAAAAATGCATGGCATTTTCAAATACATCTTCAACAAAAATGAATACTGCATTATGTTTCGAAAAAAAATTATAACTGACAAAATAAACATTGACATAGGAAAAATCTTTCAGAACTCAGTATTATAAAATAAAACGGCTTTTGGTTTAAGTTCTGTATTAATATTTATTAATAATCGACGTTTCGACGAACTCAACTTCCGTCTTTATCAGGAAAACGGGTACAAATGATATTTACAGTAAATAAACAGAACATAGAAATAAGTTACTAGATAACAAATAAGTAATTAGATCATAAAAAAATCATGGAAGCCAAATTTTAAGACACTGATTTAAATAAAATTTTATTCTATTAATTATTTCGATTTTTAATTTAATAAGAATTTAACGACATAAATTAATACAAACACAAATTACAATAATTTACAAAAATTCCCAAAAAGACACATAAATTACAAATACAAAAATTGAGCGATGTGAAAACTATATTAAACTAATAAAATCTAAACAACAAATAAGTGAATAACTAGAGGCCTCTGGTAACCTAAGCTTGAAATAAAACGTGATTTTATTTTCCTAAATAAAATCGAAGGTGAACGTACTCACGATGGAATCACAGAAAAAAATAAAAATTTACTCAAAAAATAAATTGTGACTTCTACGATTGTTATAGTAAAAATTCTACAAAACTTAAAGATATTTTCAAAATAATCTCTTAATACATAAATCTGTCACTAAGTCAATTCTAACAAATACAAAAATTACTTAAAATTAGTTTCAGAAACATTTATCAGGTTACAATAACCATATGATCCAACACTGCCTTGTTACACTACCATCCAATGTATTTAACATTGTTTTATGCAACAGACCCTTAGTATAATCATCATAAACGGCAGTAAATTCGTATAATATCATATCAACAAACCCATAACAATGGTATGGTATATGGCGTGGCGTCGCAGTGATTTATACGTAACAAAAATGATCGCAAATTGTGCTTGTGACTAGGGCGGTTTTAGTGGAACAAACCGCGCCTCTGAGACCCATCCGTCATGGATGCCTGGGCATCGAAGATTAGACGTCCGGCGTCTCGACGCGCCTCGCCTCTTTAGTTCGGATATTACACGATTTAATACGTCGGCGCTGAAGTACGATGCTGACGGACCAAGTGACGCGGGCCAATTGATGATATGATGTCAACAGAAGTGTGGAGTGACTGACAAGTGTCAGTCAATGGCAAAAGAATAGATGGATATAAGAATAACGTGATTGACAATATGGAGATTGAAAACATTTTTGATTCGGCGATAATAATGATTTTTCTTCAAAGTGTATTATAATATTAATATTACGTTACCATATTGCCTATGTAGAAAGATGTCATTGTATTACTAGTACAATAAAGATATTGTTGTTAAGCCATCATCAGAAGGAATATAAAATTTTTAACAAAGTTCAGATCTTAAATACACAAAAATATCTTAGCTTTTAATAAAAGGTAGTTAATTATCTAAAAATGGGGAATTTATAAATCTAAATATTCATTCATTAAATTTTTTTATAAAAATACATACATACATATATACATACATACACAATCACGCCATGTACCCAACAGGATGTGGCACAAACTTTTTTCATCATCCCGAAATCAGTCTCCTCCAAGCATTCTTATCCAAACAAGCAACTTTCGCTTCATCCACATTCATAATTTCTCTGATACATGCTCTTTTATTCCTACTACTTGGAAACTTTCCCTCACTCAAAACACTCTCAATTATACCACTCCAACTACTCATCGGACGTCCACGCAAACGTATACCATCAAAATCATTCAAATAAATCTTTTTAACCAAACGTTCATTAGACATTCGCTCAACATATCCCAACCATTTTAACTGACTAACACCAACTTTTGCTACAATATTTTTGTCAATTTCACACTCGTCATACACTAATCTATTTTGTACCCGATCTCTCCTATTTACACCACATACCATATTTTAAATATATGACATTGTTTTTATTTAATCTTTCAATATTTCGCCTCAAAATAATAAATTTTACTGATTGCAACGAGGCTATTGCAATATAAATTTTCTAATAATCAAAAGCAATAAATTGAAAATTACCAGTGGAATATATTCTTATCATCAAAAGCCGTTGTAATGAATCAAATGAACACACAACAGCGTTGAGAAATGATTTATGTCATATTGGTTGCTGTGTTAGATCAGTTCATTTGAACCAGGTAAATATATATATATATATCAAACGAGAGATCGGCCATATATTGTTGATTGGCAGGATTACATAAATACACACACACACACACATATTTGGCAAACGTTATTGATTTATAAATTTCAATTTCTCGCACTCGCTAGCTCACAATTGCATTATATATTCTACGAGTAGGCTACTGCTATTGGGAACGGAGATATGTAAATATAAAATAATAGATTTAACATTCGTTAGACATTTAGTATATAAATTATTAAGACACATTGTATATATTATTTTGAAACGCATTGCATATACGGTGAGTGATCAGTTAACGAACAGTTCGGACTGCGAACAATTTGGATAACGAATACTTTCACGAAAGATTTTTGAGTTCGGACAACAAACATATGTTCGTATAACAAACTTTTATGAATCTTTTATAAAAAAAATAAATTAAAATAAAAATATTAGAAAATCTGGCAATATTATGAAGATGATCGGTTAACGAACATTTCGGTTTACGAATATAGTCTCGGAACAGATCATGTTCGTAAAAAAAATATAAAATTATTTAATTACATTGTATATATGATTTTTTAGATGCATTGTATATAATATATTGTAAATAATTTTCCTAGGCACATCGCATATAATTGCTTATGAAGTGTACAAGTTATAGAACAAAAATAACAAACTATAGATATAGTAAATAATGTAGTAAAGAAAAATAAAGAAGAAACATGGCTATATCGTTTGCGCTTGAACGATGTTTCGCGAAATTCAGGTCAGAATTGTGAATCTCTAATGTTTTGATCTTGTCTATATATAATACTCGTAGATATATATATATATAAAATATATATATATATATATATATATATATATAAGTGAGGAAGGGAGTGGGATGAAGCAAGTAAAGCCCAATACTTCAAACAACCTATTTGATTCAATTCAAGTGGAAGACGATATACAAATCATATCTGACAGTTTTGCTCGAGTAAATTTTTACTGCTTGTGTGCTTCATCTCTTAGACAAATATTTGATGCTGTTTTTTTGCAAAGATCGATGCTGTATGATAAATAATTTCAATTGAATTATTTCTACAGTTTGCTAGCTATTCAAGGAAATCTCTTGATTGCTTAGCATTCGTAGAAGAGTTATTCAAAGAAGTTCTTCAGAAATTGGTCCAAGTATTGAAAATAGTTACTTTTTAGGGTGAACAAAAGTTAGTATCGTTATTGTTATAGTTAATAATTTGGGATTTTCATTTAAATGAAACATTCTGTATAAAAATACATTACATTTTATATTATGCGAATATTCAAATCTAGTGGATACGTAAAATTTATTGTAATAAAATTTGATGTGACACACAAAATTAATAACACAAGAATGATAGAAATAAAAATCTATATTTTGAAACTTCGTATCTGCTAAAAATGTAATGTATGGTAACATAATACATGCTCATACAAATTGCTTACTATATAAACTTGCCGTCAAGTTTACTGGTAAAAATCCTAAAATATCTCTCTCAAGAGAGAAGTAAAAATGTATTTTTAGGAAAAGATATTTTCGTATTTTTACACTATAAAGTTTTAATATGCATATAAATAATGTCTATTACAGCGTAAAATAGATAAAGTACACTTGGAAACAAATATTCAAATATTATTTTTAAACATAATTTACAGATTTAGAACAGGAATCAATAGCAATAATACTTAATATACAATTTTGAACAAAGTTCAATTGTGCAATTGTGAAATTGTTAATCAAATATTAAATATTAAATTATTTTTCCTACGATTTTACAAGTTACTCAATCATTGAATCGGCTTAGAATGCCATCGGTCAGTTTAACCATAGACACGTGTTTCGACCTTTAGGGTCTCGTCGTATTTAAATAAAAAGGCTTTAGGATTTAGTTCTGTATTAATTTTAATTAAAAAAATCTACGTTTCGACATCATCATTATATATATATTTATATTATTTTTGTTATAAAATAATTTGTTGTAGTCATCACAAATATTTAAATATCCATTTAATTGTAGTGAATTAATGTATAATTAGTAAATTTAATAAATTTGGAAAAATGTGTTGTCCTCGCAGAGATTCGAACTCAGGACCTCCTGCATCGTGGCAAACGTCTTATAAACTGTATCAACGTAGTAAATACATTTGTCCAATTATTTTGTGTTTGCTGACGATTTTTTAAATCGTTGTTAATTAGTCATCATGGAGGTCAACTCAATTGTAATATACAATGTAACTTAGTTAATAATGCAAAAATAATTAAAATGAATTGTAATGGAAATTTTATTAGATCAAGAAAAAAAAAACTGTAATAAATGCCATGTAACTTTATTGTAACATTATTTTTAATAATGTATTTTTTTGTGCTCTTTTTCTTCAGACATTAAATTGTATAATCAAGATTTATTTCACATGAAATTTCTATAATTAAAATAATTTTAGTTTAATTCCGTAATTAAAGCAGATTATTACGATTTTAAAAAGCGTTAAAACGATAATACGTAAATAATTTTTATTTGTTATTAGCATGAGTTAGAAAAATACTAAATTTTAAGAAATACTACAGAATTTTAATTTAATTTAATAAGTGTAGTACTTCACTTATTTTTTTACAACCGAATATTCGATACCAAAATCAAATATTTTCGGTATCAAAATTAAATATTCGGTCGAATACCGAATAGTAAAACTATAGCTGAATAGGCCGGATGCCGAATATTTATTCTTTATTTTATATTTGTAAGATAGTATATTTGAAATTATTGTAAATTTATAAGTTTAAAGTCAATATTTTGCGAAATATTTGAGGAGTAATAACATACATATATACAAAATCACACCATGTATTCAAAAAGATGTGGCACAAACTCTTTCCACTATTCCGAAATTAGTAATAATAGACAAGTAATAATAGAAGTAGTTATTATAGATATTTACGTTTAACTGTGGGATTCTGAACAGTTCTGTAGCGTTGCAGAATGTTTGGTCTTTTTCTAGTAAACTGTTTTTTTCATTCGAAATATTTTGTAACTACACTTCTGTTCAGTATTCCAACATTAATCTAATTCAAGTAAATTTCTATATGATATGCTTATTTGAAGATGGTAGTAATTAATATACAAATGAAATTCGTTCAAACGCCATATATTTTTCCAGAATTAAATAACCTTGACAACTTAATAACCAATAATGTATTAAAAATTTATCTTTAAATGTATATTCCTCTATTAAATAAATGTTTAATTACGACGGCCCAGATTTATCTTTTTGTATTTTTACGTTCATGAAACTCACATATTAACTGTATTTCAATTATAGAGGAGCTATTTTCATTATCTGTCAACTGACACTGTACTTTGCATATGCTGTCAGGTAAGAATTAAGCTTTTTAACAGATTGCTTGCTCACTTTAAATGTCCGTTTCAAATAGCTTAAAATAACTGAAAATAGAGGAAATTTGTTAAACGTATTCACTGTTAATTAACTGAATTGCATTTCTAGTTAGCGATGGCTTAAAAACAAAAGGAATATCGCGTGCTTGAAAAACCAAAAGACGAATCAAATGCACAACGCGAACAATATCGCATCGCGTGCGAAAGAATTAAAAATGACACGGCGTTTGTTTTTTGTTTTGCTGTGTGTGTTAGATTATATTTTATTATGGTTAAAAGACTGAAGATTTGTGTTTTGTTTTATTGCGGTTGTTAACGAGTTTGCTCATAGATGGCGCATTTTGATATGACGTAGAAATTTTAATAAAAATCTGACATTTTTATAGTATGTGAAGCACTGTTAATATTTATGCAAGGTTACTTTAACTTTTTTTATTAAAGTTGTCGCACAACAGAGTTATTAATTTAATTGGTAAATTGTAACGCCGTATTTTAAATATAAATATTAATTTTGAATAATTTTTGAAAAAAATTTTGTGGTCACCACAGAACTTCTTTATCTTTAAATTTTAAATGCTACACGTGATAACACTGGGCTGTTAAGTTTATATATTCAATATTTTTTACAATTATGATACCAACATTAAAACGAGAAATAGTTAAATGTCAAATATCAAATTTTTATCATTACTTTGAGTTTTGGAATAAATATTACAATTTTAATGAGATGATAATGAATATGCAAATATAATTTTCAGTTATAGAAAATAAACAAAAAAATTCAAATTTAATAAAAATTTTAATTATGTGAAAAATGTCATGTGCAATATAAACATTTTTATATTTCTTTTTGTCAATTTTTATTCGTATTTATTTTGTTGCACAAAAATTCATAAGGGAAATATTAAAAAAAATTGTTTAAACTAATAAATTCACATGCAGTAATTTTGATAAATATGATATTACTCCCTGATGTACAATTTTTTTAATGGAATTTCATGAACAAAAAATTTGAAAAATATTATATGTTGCTTGTTGCTAATAATATATGTTGTAAAAATATTCATATTGATTAAATATTTCCCAAAACTTTTATTAATATTAAATATTTTATTACATTATTGAAACTAATTAATTTTGTAAAATTTTAATTAAAATAATTTTTAATTTTTTACTAAACGTATCGATATACTTTATATTAAATATAATTTTGAAAAGGATATACTTTTTGTTTTATTTAAAGTTAAAATAAAATTTGATTTTAATATTTAATTAAAAATTATAATTTTATTAAAAAAATATAATGCTATTCTAACCTAACAATTTTTTTTTAAATCAAGTTTGTTGATTTAGGTTCTTTAAAGAAATGCAATCTAATAATAACCTTTATGCACTATGATTTGAAATAAATTTTTATTTTTGTGGGCAATTAAATGACAAATTATGTATAAGTAAATAAAATTAATATATAAAACAAGATTAGAAGTATATGGATAAACCCATATATAGACTACTTTGACATTTGGCAACACTGTATTTTAATAATATTATAATTTATGTGGGCATTAGGAGATACTTTTTTGAAAATTTGATCAAAATCGAATAAATAATGTAGCCACAATGAATTTTTAAAAATTTTTGTGATTTTTTCTCGATAAGTTGGCAACACTGTATTTTGTTAAAATTGCATAATTTATTTAGGCACTAAAAAAAACTTTTATGAAAATTTGATTAAAATCGGTTAAATAAAATGGTCATAATAAATTTTTAAAAAATTTACTAATTTTTTTCTCGGAAAGTTGGCAACACTGTATTTTGTTAAAATTACATAAATTATATGAATACTAGGAGAATCTTTTGTGAAAATTTGAGTAAAATCGGTTGAATAACATGGCCATAATAAAAATTTTAAAACTTTAGTAATTTTTTTCTCGGAAAGTTGGCAACACTGAATATTAATAAAATTATGTAATTAATAGAAGCATTAGGGAAATCTTTTCTGAAAATTTGATCAAAATCGGATAAATAATGTAGCCACAAAGAATTTTTAAAAACTTTAGTAATTTTTTTCTCGGAAAGTTGGCATCACTGAAAAAAACCAAAACCACTTGACCATCTTGGGCACTAGGCAAATTTATCCTGAAAATTTCATTATAATCGGTTGAACCGTCTAGGAGGAGTTGCGATCACAAAATTTTGTCTGACGACCGAGCGAGCGAGCGAGCGAGCGAGCTGACGACGCACATCCATACACCCACATAAACTAAGTTCAGATTCGTCATCTACAGGCTATATGAAGGATTTCTATACAATTTTTTTTTTGAAAATGTTACAGACACCGTACCAAACGCTTTACTACTTTTCCTTGCAGTCAAAGTAGTAAAAAGTAAAAAATGGAATACGTTATATGATAATAATTTTAAATTATTACTACTAATTAAAATATATTTTTTTTGTACTGCTATAATGCAATGTATTACTTATAAATTTGTCATTGGTTAGTAGGTAAATGTATGTATATTGTAATCAGTCAGTGGAAAATAAAAATTTCCTATGACAACGAGTAGTTTGTGACAAATTACATTTGCAACAAGGAAGCCGTTTGCGTAGTCTGTCAGTCAAAAAATTGCATTTGAAATATATGATTGAAGTCAGTGTTGTTACTAGAATACCTTGTAATTTTAATATTATAATTATTTTGAAATTTTATTTGTCAGTCAAAAAAGTACAATTTTCTATTGTATAGTCATAGAAAAAGTATAGTGGGATCATCATTCCGTGCTCATTGTATAATATAGTATTTTAAAATTTTATATTTTTAATCGGAATGAAAGAATCATTTTATCAATCCTTTCTCTCCTTTTCAGTCTTTCATTATTTTTTTCTCTTTTGAACTATCTTTTTTCCTCTCTCTCTCTCTGTCTCTCTCTCTCTCGTTCTCTATAAGTAAAAATATAGGCCCGTATTCTCACCTCACTTTTTCGTGAAAAAGTGCTTTTATCATTTATTTCAAAATAAGTTTTTGCTTATGTTTTTCATCAAATATAAATAATTTTACTATTTTTGATCATTTTTATTATATTTGGTATTATAAAATTTAAATAGACTATTATAAAGTGCTTAATAAATAATTTTAAGTAAACTTTAAAAGTACTTTTAGCAAAAATCACTTTTATAAATGAGGTGAGAATACGGGCCATTGTTTCTATTAGTGATTAGTGTGTTTATTGAGTTTAGACTAATAGCTAATATTACTTGCATTTGCAATCAAAAACATGTAAAACAAATATTTTCCAAACTTGATAGTATCTAGTTAACCCACACCAAATTAGAAAACAAATCTAAAGTAATTTTTTCTATCAACTTAGGTGATAAGTTTAACATTAGATTCTCTAAACAGCGAAACGAGTATTTATATGTTTGGATATAAACAATAGGGAATCTGCAGCTTACACAGAAGTGCCTTAGTGATATATGAGTTGAAGGTCGAGCGGAAAAAATCAAAATGTATTTTCGCTGTGAGGTCGGGAGAACGCTACGGAGTCCCGTACGTAATGAAAATGGAACGCTGTATACGAAATTCGACAAATGAGACGGAGAGGATTTTTTTCCAGTCAATAAAATGTATTTGTGTTGTCGAGATTCTCGAGATGAAGGTTAAATTGTTGTACCAGCTTTACATTCAATGATTTTGCTTGTAAACTTAAGCAAGGTTTTCAAATATATTCTGTAAAAATAAATTATTATTTTGTCATATTGATATTGATAAAAAAATAAGAGAGTATAAATTTGTAACAATTGACGTTTCAACATACTCAACGTACATCTTCATCAAGAAATATGATACAAATGACATTTACAGTAAATAAACAGAACATAGATAGTTATTGGTAACAAAATAAGCAACTTGAGCAAAAAATTTATAAATTTTTATATAGTAAAAAAATTTTCAGAACTCATATTAAAATAAAACGGCTTTAAGTTCTAGCTATGCATTAATTTTTATTATTAATCGACGTTTCGACTTACTCAACATAAAAAAATGTACATTAAGTACGTAGAAATGTCGATTATTAATAAATATAGATACAGAACTACAACCCAAAGTCGTTTTATTTTAATATGAGTTCTGAAAGAAGTTTTATTATGTTATATAAAAAAAAGTTTAATAACATTAAATTATAATTGTTCAATTCTGTTATAGAATTGAAGAATGTCTTGATACAATTTATAATAAACTGTTAAAATACAATATTATCTTTTAATCTTCTTATTTAATTAATTACATTTCAACAACGTCTTAAAAGTATTTACAAAATTAATTTATAATTAATAAAGTCAAAAAAAGTTTCTTTTGTATCGCTTTTAAAAACAAAATACAATAAACATGTCACTTCCTTTTAGCTAACAAGCAAAAAAATTATGGAATAAAAAAAAAATTTATAATTGGTCGAGAATAATACACGTGTAAACTGTTCACATTTAGGTTATTTTGTATGTTATGTGTTTGTTTAAGATATACTTGCGTAATAGTTCTAAAAAATATCCGAAACAATTAATCATGTTTCCATACATAAAATTTTCACCAGACGTCTCGCTTCGGTATTATACACGCAAGTTGGGCGCAATGTACAAGGTTTGATCGAAAACTTTCGAAACTTTGTTGTGAAATATACTTTATTTACGACTGCTTATAAAGTTTACACTTTACACACTGAAAAATTGACGTTTATCCAACGATTTTATAATACGATGAGTAAAGTAACCAATGTCAGTATTGCTGTTGAAATCAGATCAGATTTATTATTATTTTATTATTAATTGTGTGTTAACACAAGTATTTCATGATAAATTTTGTAAAATGTTGCCATTGTTAAATATAAATATGACGTCGGGGAAAAACTACACCGTATGATTCCTATGAGTAATCTAAATGAAAAACTTCAAATAAACATATGTCCGAAAATGCTTTCTAACGAAACTGTAGCCGTTAGAAGTTTATTACATGTAACATCAATCGCGTTAGCCTTATTTATTATATCAGGAAAAACAAACAAGTCATAAACTTCTGAATAATTGTAAAATTACTGATTGATTTTCTAACTTATTGTTTAAGCACTAGTAAACCAATTTACTAGTTTATAAATTTTTGTACACACATACATAAATATTTAATAAACAATTTACAATAATTAAAAATCGAAGACAAATTTTGTTGGGACGCAGTAAGTCATAACTAGTAAATTGGTTTACTAGTGCTTAAACAAAATGTTAGAAAATTAATCAGTAATTTTACAATTATTCAGAAGTTTATGACTTTTTTGTCCTGGTATAATGGCAGAAGATTTAATAATGAAAATTATATTAAAATAAGATAATTATTTGGCAATTATCAACACTGTTCAGTGTTTATTCATCGTTTTATTCATTTGTCAGCTACAATTACAACATGAATGCATCACGGTTTTAAAAGTTATAAATATAATGATCTAGTTACTTATTTTGTTACCTAGTAACTTGTTTCTATGTTCTGTTTATTTACTGTAAATGTTATTTGTATCATTTGTACTGATGAAGATGTACGTTGAGTACGTCTAAATGTCGATTATTAATAAATATTAATACAGAACTACAACCTAAACTCGTTCTATTTTCTTTTAACATTAAAATACTACAGTCCAGAATATATTATATACATAATGATATAAGTGTAGTAACTTTTGAGACAGCCCTGAACAGTGAGTAATTCCGGAGCGTTCATTTAACAAAAAAAGGCGATATACGAATTATAAACGACAAAATAATTTCGTAAAACATAGTGAATGTTAACCTCATTTTCTA
This sequence comes from Clivina fossor, assembly GCA_963966155.1. Lineage (NCBI taxonomy): Eukaryota > Metazoa > Arthropoda > Insecta > Coleoptera > Carabidae > Clivina > Clivina fossor. Next base: position 1,460,463 of record OZ014565.1, on the reverse strand, counting down.
ACCTAACTTATGTGTGCTTTTATTTTTTTTTATCATTCAATCAATAAATTACAAATCGAATCGTATATACTGTATGTGACTGTGTTTTTTATTTTACTTTTTATTCAATATTGTTACACAGCAGTAATTGCGAAGGGGATAATATCACATTAACTATTGGTTTCTGATAAAAATCAAGCATTAAATTGTAGTTAACGTATACATATAAATTATGTAATTAAATATATATAACGTTGCTTTTTAAATGTTTTATGTTTTTCTATTACAATTGATGTAGTTTTTTTTTTTTGGTCAACATTTGTCATAAGATTATTTCGAAAATTATTTATAGTATTTTGACGTTGGTATTGTATAATGTCATTATATTATAAAGGGGGAACATCACCCTGAATGTTTTGAAAAAATTCAAAGTTTGGAAATTTTTTTCATGGAGAATTTACAATGTAAATGTTCCGGGTTTTTTATATGTCATTATGATATATTAATTTGCTCTATGTTTTCAAATTTTTATGTCAAAAAATGTTTTTAAATTTTAACATCACGTGTCAAGAAAATCCTGGATATTTGTTCCATTCCCCGGGAAGTTCTCAAACTTAATACAAACGTTTCCTTAGAATATTCTAGAACTAAAATAAAAAATCTGTTATAATTTATAGGATTTTTTGAATTTTGAAAAATTACGAAAATGGCGGCTGTTTGAAAAAAGTGTACTTTTCTCAGTGTAAAACATTAACTTTTTTTAGAAAATTTAATACTCTATAATTATGTTTTAAAGCGAAGTAAATCGGATGAATAGTTTCCGAGATCTCGGAGGGATAAAGTTGAAAAACATGGATTCGATAAACTGCGTTTAAAGTTTGAAGTTAGTTTTTTACTGCTCGATCTGTATGTTTTAACTTGCTCTAACACAACTGTGTATTAGTCGCTGTAACTACGCCAAAGATTTGAATTTCAGAAAACCGTTTTAACACATTACTCTACACACTACAAGTTTTCAGAAAATACAAAAAAAAAATCGATTTTTTGAAAGTGTCAGGGGTGATGTTACCCCTTAAAGTACTATTTATGAGTATAAACAAATTAAAACTGAATTTGAACGAACAGTTTTTCCATAACATTTTGTAAGCACAGTCTCAGATATTGCATGCAAAATATTATTACGTGTGGACGATAAAACCGATTGAATGCCATATATGATAGCAACTTTAATTTCCACACGGAACACAAAACCAGTGAATGGGTTGTATAAAAATTGATTCGCGATTGAGTGTCCAGCATTATAATCAGCCGGTAACCGTTTTCCGATTATGTGGCGTACGGAAATTGATTTCAGCTGCCTTTCACTTACAGGAAATTTACAATATTTAATGTAGTATGAAGCAAAAAAAAAAGCTAAAACAGATTTTGTATATTATTATTATAAATACGGTATTGTGTCGAAGCGATAAAAATAAACTCGAAATCGAAACGCATTATGTTCGCTTAGTTTGCTTGCTATAAATAAAACGATTCACTTACACTTTTTAAGTTTAGGCAATATGACATAATGTTATTTCCATAAAGTTATGAAATATGTTCAAATTGAAATCATTCACGTGTAAATTTATTGGAAAACAATGAATAATAATATATTGAACACAGTAAAAATTCTTCCGGAATTTATTTCATTGAAATAAATACGTTTACGATCTACTATGTATTTTTATGGGGGCGATAGTACACCTCAAAAGGAGTTGATAAACCTTAAAATTCATCTCATAAGAGAGAATAATTGAGTTCGTCGAAACGTCGATTATCAATATATATATATTAATACAGAACTTAAATCTAAAGCCATTTTATTTTATATAAAAAATTCTGAAAGTTGTTCTACTATTTTTATTATATTTTTTATTTCTTTTTTCGAATAAAGATAGAACAAGAAGGCGAAAATGGATCAAAGAATTAGGATATTTAATTCTTATATAGTTATATTTTTTCAAAATTAGTACGTTTCGGCGATTGTGTCATTTGCCATCTTCAGTTTAAATATTTTTTTAATATAAAATTTCAGTTGTTACATTGCGTTTGAGACATCTCAATAAAATATTGTTGATACTGTTTTAACCTACGAACTCATGTATCAACAATATTTTATTGAGATGTCTCAAATACAGTGTAACAACTGAAAATTTATATTAAAAAAATATTTAAGCTGAAGATAGCACATGATACAATCGCGGAAATGTACTAATTTTGAACAAATATAACTATATAAGAATTAAATATCCCAATTCTTTGATCCATTTTCGCCTTCTTGTTCTATCTTTATTCGAAAAAAGAAAATCGTGAGGATCAACAACTTAGCTTCATTAACAATTTTTCATTTCTATTAGAAAAACATAACTTTACAGATCGAAAACTAATCTAAAACGAAAATTTTCGCAGTGTAGACATTGGTTAAAATAATGAGTTAGATAACTTGCTTTTATTTTACGGAAACCTAATATCCAACATTGGCTAATATCACAATGTATTATATTGTGACAAATCTTTGAAAGCGATTCAATCAAGTGACAGCCTATATAAGGCAGGGCAAAATGCCGGCAAATTTCCTTCAAACTGGAGATAAATCAGGGTAGCATTTTAATTAAACTGTTAATCTAAAGCCCGGATAAATGATCTCAACGCATTTGAATTTTCTGTTACGGTTATCGAACAGTATACCATGATTAAAGGCAACAAATTGGATTTCGCTTTTTATTCTAGAGATTAAAATACTGACAGTCTGTAACTTACATATTGACGATATTAAAATGAAATAAATGGTTTATTATATTTAGATGATTATATAAGTTAATAAAGTAAAAAAATCTTTCAGAACTCATTATATTAAAATAAAAAAACTTTAGGATTAAGTTCTGTTTATTTTTCATTTTCATAATAAAAAATATATATAAATTATGAATGAAAACTTACATTATCAACTAAAGTTTTGTAAGTTTTCATTCATAATTTATATATATATATATATATATATATATATATATATATATATATATATATATATTTTTTTTAAAAACTTTTTTGTTATGTGGGTGAAGCAGCCAAAACAGTAAGATGTTTAAGGATAAATCAAACACTCATTTTTTAAATTTTGACGAGCTTTCGACCAACGTTCGAGTCTTTTTCAAGTCGCTACAAAAGACAGTGAAGAAAGCATTTTATTAGAAAAATGTCAAAAATATACATAATACAATTTTTATAATTACAATAAACAAGAAATCATTACCAAAAATAACACATTACGTAAAATTTAATTTAATCAAATGTACTTACTTAATTTTCTGAGTACATTTTACATTTGATTAAATTAAATTTTACGTAATGTGTTATTTTTGGTAATGATTTCTTGTTTATTGTAATTATAAAAATTGTATTATGTATATTTTTGACATTTTTCTAATAAAATGCTTTCTTCACTGTCTTTTGTAGCGACTTGAAAAAGACTCGAACGTTGGTCGAAAGCTCGTCAAAATTTAAAAAATGAGTGTTTGATTTATCCTTAAACATCTTACTGTTTTGGCTGCTTCACCCACATAACAAAAAAGTTTTTAAAAAATAAAATTTTCCAGCCGTAAACTTTATTATACTATATATATATATATATATATTATTTTATTTATGTTTCAATAGTATGTTCAATAACATAATTCTTATAAATTGTTTATCTACCAATGTATTATTCAATTTTGTAATTGTGTTCAATCGGTTACCACAAAATAAATAATTACAGGTCCTGAAGAAGATGGGATACTGCCATCGAAAGCTTGACAATTAATCATATATGAGTTTTTGATTTACACCTGTTTTCTGACTAGTTTCCTAAAAATTGTTTATAAATTAATTATAAATTTTACTTAAAATTGCAAATTTAAACTAGCTCTGGCGGTTTCTAGCTTTGCATATTTATGTATCTGCATAAAATAAAAATTATACTCACAAAGGGGGAAAAACGCTAATGATAATAAAACAAAAGAAGTGACCATTTAAAAAATCATATTTCACGTGACACAAGCAGGAAGCCTGCAGTTTACTACTTTCACAGGATAATCTCATTAGCATTTTTAGCGCATTAATATCATTATTCATAGCGACCGGTACAAGCTTTTTACAAAACCGTACTCAGTCACAAACTCTAAACCTTCCTTCCACCCCCCAAAAAAACACCCTTTGAAGATATATATCACCTCTGAGGTTTATTAGAGAGGGAATTATGTGTTAGTCATAATCATAAGGACGAGCGAGATTGATATAAAATAGCAAAGGAGTAGGAAAAGGATATTTTCGAACTTGTTGCGCATGCGACAATGAATGCAGACAATTCAATTAACCGTATCTAATTAGGATTTCTTATCGTTGTGTGTGCAACAATTTAATTAATAGTAAAGCTAGGATACAATAGAAGAGGAACGGATATTGACTTGAAGGTATATTAGTGTTTTAATGGTCCTTTGTTGTGCTAAGGACTAGGAAATACCATTTAAAGAGAATGGCAAATGAAAATATTAAATACAAAAATATTTCTCTTTCTCTAACAATGGTTAAAAATTTGATTTCACATTTTAAAGGAGACGTCAAATTTAATAAATAAAATTTTCAAATTAATATAGATTAAGTGTCACTTACATATTAAATAATATAGTAAAATAACTTTCAGAACTCATTATATTAAGATAAAAAGGTTTTACTCGTAATAACTCAAATACCGCGAAAATATAATCTGAAAATTTATCGTTGATTTATTGATTATTATGTAAGTACATATAGAATCACGCCATGTATTCAAAAGGGCGTGGCACAAACTTTTTCCACTATTCAAAATTACCTTTCTTCGAAAATTTCTATCCAGGCAAGCAATTCTAGTTTCATCCACATTCATCTAAACTATCTCATACATTCTATTTCAACTACTTGGAAACTTTCGCTCACGCAACGCACTCTTCAGTCATATCACTTCAACTATTCATCGGACGTCCACGTAAACGTATACCTTCAAAAATCATTCAAATAAATTTTTTTAACCAAACGTTCATTAGACATTCGGTCAAGATGACCGAACCATCACACAGCAACTTTTGCAACAACATATTTGTTCAAATTTACACTCATCGTACACTAATCTATTTCGTACTCGATTCCTTCACATACCACACCTAAAAATTTCATTTCCACAGCAGTCATTTTTCTTTTATGTTGTTGCAGACAAACTTAATATTCACTATCATAAATGTAGGCACCAAAACAGTATTTATGACAGAGTGGCAGTATTAATGTGAATGAAGCTAAAGTTGCTTGTCTGAATAAGAATGTTTGGAGGAAACTTATTTCGGGATAGTGGAAAGAGTTTGTGCCATACACTTTTGGTTACATGGCGTGATTGCCTATGTATGTATCTATATATATTACATATTATAAATATTATTTAGTACTAAAATTTAGTTTCAGTGGCTTCTATAAGTTTCTTGTTTTTTAATTTCAGTGAAATAATCAATTCTATCTATTTTTTTTTTACAATAATTATTGAAAAAATTTGTCGGAAAAGTATATTTGATAGATAATTTAGAAATATGTATAATATGGTTATAGAATATAACTATATATTGTATTTTTTATTTATATAAAATATAATGAAATGAGAAGTTGTATGTAATTTAATTTCTGAGTAGAATGAAATTGAATTTAAACAAATAGATGGTAGGGACAAAGGTCACATGCAACACAATTACAAAACCTCAAGAGGTAAATGTCGTGGTCATATTTTCCTCGCAAATGTTACAACTAAATTTGCATTCTACAGAAGTAAAATAGAAAGGGTTCGATTCTCTAAACCTTAGTTTTAAGAAATATAGACAATAGTTACATATTTTACGTATTTATTACTTCAAAATATGAATCCTTTTTCAAAAAAAAAATATTGCGATTAAAATTATATATTATGATCTTAAATAGTATATATTATGTTACAAGTAGTAGAAAGCAATGATTATGATTATAAAAAAGTAACATATACGATTTTTTTTCAAGCGTTCTAAACGAAACTAAATATATACCAAGTAACTTTAACCAGTTACTAATAGTTGTAGAATAGTAGGTATATTATTTATATTTGTTATTATTATATTATTGTTATATTCGAATATACATTGCAATTTTTTCACTTCTTTACACATTTTCAGTAATAAAATTTGAATTTAAAATTATAATGTATAAGTTGATAAACAAGTTATAACTTACAACTTTTATTTAGAACATTTTTCGATACGGCTAAATAATTTTTTTATAGTTTTTCATATTTTCGGGAGGCATTCATTGCTTACTCTATATATATATATATATATTGATCATTCTTCTTTCTGAAATTTTTTTATAGTTTTATAATAAACCTATATGCATATGTTTCGAGAATTGCAATTATAAGACCACTATTTGCACTATCTAGATGCATTCGGCTTAAATTCTAGTATATTTTGAACATGATTATAGGAATTGTCTTTGTGGTTGAGACGTCTTCAAGTCGCAAAATCGGCGTATGTAAATTTCGGTTTGTTATTTAATCAAACCTGCGGTAAAACGGCGTTAGCAAGGCAAAAGAGAAAATGACTGTATATAAGGCTCTGTGGCGAATTTCTATTTGCATAATAATGCTTTTCTAACCAGCATATTACGGCCGGAACGTATGCTACGCCACGATGATAAATTGCACTGATAATTTACATATATATTTTTATATATTCCGCGCCTAAGTAGATGATGAACATTTTTATGTCTTGTTTATTTTTTCACGGAAATCTTTCGCATATATCTTCTTTAAATAACAATAAGCGTATTTGAAAAGTGTCGTACACTTTTGACATGATATATGTTTGATTTTGATTATAATATTGTAATGTGGTTTATAAGTTAAAGATTCTTATAGATATTTTATTTATATTGGATATTGTTTAAGTATGTATAGAGATTTTGAGAAATGTAAGAGATATAATAAACATAGTAAAAAAATCTTAATATATAAAATAAAACGGTTTTTGGGGTTTAAGTTCTGTATTAATATTTATTAATAATTAACGTTTCAATGAACTCAACGTCCATCTTCATCAGAAAAATTGATACAAATGACATTTACAGTAAATAACAAATACTAGATAACAAATAAGTAACTAGATCAAATTTTTTTATGAATTTTCAATTAATGGAAGCCAAATTTTAATTAAATCAGTGCCTTCATATTTTTCTTTATAAATTTCTATTGATATTAATGTCAAAAGATAAACTTTTGTTCTTTGGTCCTGAACCTGTGTTATGATTAATTATAATGTTATTAAATTCCCTATCAGGTTCGTTATTGTTTTTAACAATGACGCGTTTCGACTTTTCAGTCATCTTCAGATTATTCTGATCTTGGTCCGTGTTGTGGTTCACGTGAACCACAACACGGACCAAGATCAGAATAATCTGAAGATGACTGAAAAGTCGAAACGCGTCATTGTTAAAAACAATAACGAACCTGATAGGGAATTTAATAACATTATAATTAAATTTCTATTGCTTCACTTATTAATCTGCTGTTAATATTGATTGGTCTTGCAATAATTAATTTTTCTATTATGTTGACAATTGTTATACAAATATTTTTGTTTCCATATGTTATAGTTGGCTATGAAAGCTTGCCTTTAAAACTTAAATGAGTTTCATTTAAGAACTTTTCCATATTGGACTGATATACCCATTAATTACTTACATAATTATCTTACCAGTCACTAGTTAGTTCAATTATATATTCATTTAATATTAATTCAATTTTACGTAACGCAAATTCTGCTTTCGATAGAATGAAATTTAAAAATAGTTCGTACGTGATTTATTAAACAGACGAGCGTCCGGAAATTCTAAAATTCATCTCATCGTCCTGGAGCGCTTGTCTTGTTTTAAATATTTCATTCCGTATTATCTTTTACCCGGAGTCGCCGGAAAGGCGTAGCAGCTCGCAAATTGGCAACGAAACGTTTTTTTTTTAATTATAGCAACCGTCAACTCATCCTGGTCTCTGTAAGTCTCCTGACATCAAGGATAACGGTTCCAAAAATAATTTACGATCATCGTAAAATAACCTGAAGTCCTGACGAGAACATGTGTTAGTCTTTTTAGCTATTTTATAGGTTATGTTTGAAAGAAAATGACGGCGGATATAAATGTCGTTTTTATTTTTTTATTTTCTGTACATAAAATTGAGTATACGACTGATAGATAGAAATAAGAGTATTTTTATAGTGTTTTAGTTTATTTTAGAAAAATGCTGAAGCTAGAGTTTTTAGTCGAGTTTTTATTCTGTACGTATTGATAAATTAAATTAAAAATTTTATAGTAGCTTTATTGAAATAAAAGCTTTTTAGTTTTATCAAAAAATTTAATCTTTTTGATCATTTTCTGAAACCTAATAGTGTGTAGAATAAAATGTTTAAACGGTTGCTCACATAAATTTAGCGAGCAAATTTTGCAAAAAAATTTAAACTGTAAACTTGCCTAAAATTTCCATCAATCACAAATTGAGAAATATTATTCTATCTTTTATAACGCTTCGTTTATAAAGTGAATGGACTATAGGTATTAAGGGGGATACCTCTCCGACGTTTTGAAAATATCCAATATTATTTTTGCTTTTTCTGAGAGCTTATAGTGTTTAGAATAATGTGTAGAAACGGTTTTCCCAAATTCAAACTTTGGGCGGAGTTACAGTGACTTTAAATTTTAAACGCGTTTTCTAAAAACCATTTTTTTCAACCTTTCCCGTCGAGATTTCGGAAATTATCCATCCGATTTACTTCGCTATAAGACGTATTTATAGAGAATTAAATTTTCTAAAATAATATTATTGATATTTTTTTTCTCGATTTTTTATATGCTTTAAAAATTGATTTTTACACTAAAAATAGAACAGTCGCCATTTTCATAATTTTTCGAAATTCAAATAAATCGTACGCATCATGGTAGATTTTTATTTTAGTTTTAGGATATTTTAAGGATACTTTTGTATTATGTTTCAGAACTTCTCGGGGGACAGGACAAGTAGCCAGGTTTTTTTTTGGCCGACTGATAAATCTATGACATTGCAACTCAAAAAAAAAAAATTGACATAAAAATTCGAAAACTTAGTTCAAATATGTATTAATTAATTTATAATTAATGTATTTATTAATTTATTTATTGTTCTACAGTGAATAGATTATAAAAATCTTAAGAGATATAAAAATAATCTTAAAATCGTGATAACTACAAAATAATAAATATAAAAACATATTGAGACACGTTGATTTTTAATTAATTGAAAAATTTTATTAATGTAGTAAAGGTAATAAAATATCTAGCACTTTCATTTTTATACAATAAAAATGTGGTTGCGTGAAACATTGTTAAATAAAAGAGGCACTTTAATGATCTATCTACTTAGTTAACTTATTGATTAAGTTAACAAAGGTTCAAGCAACTGGTCTTAAATTGTTTTGTGAAATATTTGACCGCTTTCAAAATTTTGCCCATTGCGTATTAATACCATTCACAAAATCCAACTACTGTAATATCCAATTGTTCAATTGTCGATATTCAATATTCTGTAGTTACCTTAATGCATTAGTTATTTCAGATTTCCAATTCAGTATGGAAACCAGTTTCTACGTAACTATTATTTCTAATAATAGTGCTGAATATTATAAAGCCGTAATACCTACATACCCATTTACTGGATAATGATAAAATACTACGTATTATTACTATTTTTTTTGTTTTGTTTAAACTCGAATAATGGAATAGAGAGCATTCGTTACCATAGTAACCAACTTAATAATTACGTTTTACCGTGGTAGGGATACATAGTGCAAACTAGTTAATTAAATTTAGAATTAATTTAATTAAATTGTATTTCTAGATTTCCGTGTTTTGCGTTTATTTTGATGTTAAATACTAACAGTTACTAACGAATTCTGTTTGTGATATTTTGTTGTACAAATATTTTTATTTTTGTTTGACAAACATGTATCATAATTAATTAATTACTGACAGAATATGCATATATTAATAATGATGAAAGTATGCATGTAACCGTTTAAAATTTATGACGTCGATATTTTATAAAATAACCAGTTATTTCAGGAAATATCTGTTTTTCAGTTATTCGTTATCTTATACACAAATTTGTGACGATTTTTTAGAAAATAATATTTTTTTGGTATATAAAGATATTTTCGAATTTTTACTTAATTTTGATTTATTATTAAAATAATTTGTACTAACATATTCAGTTTATTTTCACTTTCGTTATTTTTGGTGAAGATGAGCGTTGAGTTTCGTCGAAACGTCGATTATAAATAAATTTTGATACAGAATTTGAACTCAAATTAGTTTTTGTCATAAGGCTATTTTATTTTAATATAAATTCTGAAAGATTCTTTACTATATACAAAAATTTCTGATATTTTAGTACAAAAATAATTACACAGTACAACTTTGAAACACGAAATTCATATAACGTATTAATACTGTCGTTTTATTGTCTAGACAAGTTGAAATAAAAACCTAAAACAGTATCATTGACCGCTGAAAAAAATCCATAAATTTTACATGCAACGTTCCTGATATTATATATTTTTTAAAGAAATGACGTATGCTACACGGTATAAATTTTATTATAGTTTTGACAGAAATAGGATTCAAAATATGATTTATCCAAGCGCGTAACTCACTTTTTGCAGTATGAATTATATGCTTGCGTATATTGTAAATGTATTTTTACTGTGTTGTTTCGCTACCTGTATCTTTATTTAGAAATTTTTATAGGGTAGTTGATGTTTAAATTACAGTTATTTTTTCTCGGTTTTTTTTTTATTACTAGAGATATTTTATAAATGTGAAGGCAATTATTGTAACAATTTTTATTTCTGAATTTTTACATGTCAAATATTTTAGGGGGACACCATCTGCAGTGCACTGAAAAAATGCAAAATTTAAAAATTTTTTAATGGAAAAATAATGGATGCTAATTTTATGATCTATTAATAATTCAAATATTACCTATGAAATTTTATATAAAAAAAACCAAGAGTTATATATAAAAAACCAAGAGTTGTGTGTTTATTTTTATTTTAATTTTAATTATGTTTCAACAAGTGCCTACAGCCGTGTCCATCCAAATTACCTATTAATAATTAAAAAATGATCTATAGTAAAAAAAATCTAAACCAACCTACTAACCTAACCTACCCTAAATAGCCAATTACGTAAAAATACTGTATGTATAAATAGCCAATTGCGTATACATACCGTATGTATAAATAGCCATTTTCTTAATTTTATAGATCAAATTTTATAGATCGATAATTATATCAGTAGGTATTTGATTATTTCCATAGGTCGATAATTATTTTTATAGGTCGATAAATATTTCTATAGATCAATAATAAATTCTGTAGGTCAAAAATTAAAACCATAGATTAATGATTTAATACATAGGTAAACTATTATATTCATAGGTACTATTCGGTAGATCATATGTTTTTTTCATAGGTCAAATATTTTTATCCAAAAATAATTATGCAAAAATTCTTGATTTTTTTTTATGTTCCGTCTCTGGGAAAGTTTTGAAATATAATATAAAAGTTTTCTTAGAAAATCTTAAAACTAAAATAAAAAATCTACCATAATACAGCTGATTGTTTAAAATTTTAAAAAATTAAGAAAATGGCGGCTGTTTGAAAAAAGTGTTGTCAAAAAAAAGAGAATTTAATTCTTTATAATTACGTCTTAAAACAAAGTAAATTGGATGGGTAGTTTCCGGGATCTTGGCGGGTTGAAAAGCATGATTTCGAGAAAAACGCGTTTAAAGTTTGAAGTTAGGTATTTATTGCCCGATCTTTTTTTTTACCAATTCTGACACAACTCTGTATTGGTCACTATAACTCCGTCAAAAGTTCGAATTTTGGAATTATACAATTTCTAAAAATGAAAAAAAAGCCGATATACCAAATGTGTGTCAAAACGTGGAATTTTTAATTATAATATAACAAAACTTAAACCTAAAAGCTTTTTATTTTGGTAAAATCATTTATTTGTATTTATTATAAATTATTTTAAATTTTTTTGTTTATTCTGTCGATAAAAATTTAAAATATTTATGTTAGTTGGAAATGTTAAAATATTTAAATCTGATATTCGTTTGTTTCAGGTACGTCGCCTTTGATACGATAATTTCTACAATTTCGTGATTTCGAACAAACGCATTGTAAGTATATGTAATAAATTCTCTTTTGTGTTTCGGAAAGTATGTAATTTTTCTCGATATAATTAGAAGTTCTGTCTATAAAATAATAGTTTTTCCGTTAGTTGTTTTGTACACGTGGACAATTGTTTAACTTGTATAATACCTAAATTTTAATCAATACATCATTTTACATGCACACGCGGTGGTTTTTCAATAATACATATTTATTTTTAAATAAATATTTTAATGTTTTTGTATTATATTTGTTCATTGTTTGAAAATGTTGGTGAATTATAAAATGAATTATTTTGCTATTGTTTTATAAATTATAAAATAAAAAAAAGCAATAATAAATATGACGTTCAAATTATTACAAATCTATATATATATATATATATATATATATTTCTGAGTTGATATATTACGAATGATCAGATAAGTACATTTAATGCATTAAAAATTATATGTATTTTAGTATAAATAATTATGTATTTAAAATTAGTCTGATGTTTTATACTAATGTAAATAAAAGCTGAATTTATAGGAACTGAAATTCTTGAAATAAAAAAATAATTTGGCATCTCTGGCAGCAATGTTGAAAATTATATAGTAAAAATTGCAGTACTCATTTTTGATTGAATTTGAATTTAATGTACACCGTTCAAGTTGATCAGAAGTTGCATTAATTTTAACAAATCATGTTACAAATATACCGTGTTATAATTGTTCGTAAGGTTAAAGTAACTTGGTATGTATTTTTATTTTAGTTTCATTTAGAACGTCTGAAGAAAAAATAGCATATATTACTCAGAGCAGAATGCTCTGGCTTCCTTTGGCTTTCTTTAACTAATAATTTATAAATTTTTAAATCTATTTACTTTGTTACCTAGTAACGTGTTTCTATGTTTTGTTTGTTTATTATTTATTTGTATATTTTTTCGTGATGATGATATAATTATGTACAGTATACCGAAACATCGATTTTTAATTATAAATTATACAGAACTTAATTCTCAAACTTTTTTTAATTTTGTAATATTGATACAAATAGATGTCTAAATTTACATTTTATTTAGAAAAACAACAAACTAAGTTCCAACTTTAATTTTCAACTTACTTAATCAAATGGGTTTATTAAACTTTACTTCTAATTATCTTAAATTTAAAAAAAAAATTGACTTAGTCCACTACAGCTGTGAACACTCTGTATATTTTATATAAATTGATATCATCATCTCTATATTTTAAATTCAATAATTCCTCCTTTTTTTTTATTAAAATATCAGAATATATCTAGTTCATCAATTTCGAATATCTCAAGAACGACATCATCTCCAAGAAAAAACTTTGTGAACAGATGTTCACTCGTCTAGCTGTCCTCCCTATATCTTTAAAGCAACGACACTCATATATCAGAATCGACAAAATATTCCTTAAAGTATTTACTAGCCAGCCCCAGAACTACTACGTAACAACACCTGCTACAAAACGACTCTGACTTAACCTAGCTATCTTACCTTGTCCTTCAAGGACGAAATATATTATTTCCATCCGCCAGGTGTTGGCTATATCCTTGTGATTTACGCACTAAAAACGGACTTACAGGCTCCTTTTTTATGTTCAGTCTATAGACATTATTAGTCGTATATCTAGATGACGCTAAATTATTTTTTGTTCAATTGACAAAGATTTTGCTTCGAGGTTTTTGCTTTTAACTTAAAAGTAAACATATATCTGAAAATTAGTAACATACTAAACTAATTGCAAGACCTATCAATATTAACAACAGATTGATAAGAGAAGCAATAGAAATTTATAAAGAAATAGATAACAGAAATCAGTAACTGATTTAAGGGGGTATTTCCGTTTGTAGGATCGATTTTTTAAGTGTTTTTCAACATTTTTTTGGTAACTTTTACAACAAACATAGTAAACAACAATTATACAGTTGGAAAATGTATTTATTGAAGTTTTCAGCAGTAATTTTTTTTTTTCAAAAAAGTCAAATTTTTACTTTAAAAAATGGCGTCAGAGTGATTAGATCAAATTTCAGATTTGCCTATGGTGGCAGATAAAACGTTCTACATTTCTGAAACAAAACCAAATTAGATGCTAGTATTTGTAGCACATGTAACTTTCGTTGTAACCTACAAAATGTACAATTTTCATCCCTAAACAAAAAAAGATGAATTTTTGGCCTCCATTTTGAAAATAAATGTAAAAATTATACATTTTCTATGTTCCAAGGAAAGTTACTTGTGTTACAAGTACTAAAATCTAATTTGTTCTTGTTTCAGAAATGTAGAACGCGAGTTTTATCTGATTTTTTTATAGGTTTACAAATTTCAATTCGCAATTTTATTAGAGTACGAGATTTAAAATATTAAATGCGCTATCTCTATAGTTATAGCTTATCTATGAAATTTAAGCCCTTAGTTCAGCGGTTATAAACTTTCACGGGACGACATGTTGCAATATTTCTCCGCGTAGAGAATATAAAATTCACTTGATAACATATTTTATATAGCGAATTAAATGCTGGGCAGATTTTATGATAAAACACCCACGAAAAATGTCAACGTAAATTTTAAAACCGGGTAGACGCTTTTGTGGTGTTAAGGGTGAACGGGAGATTTTTCCGTATGTTAGCTGGATAGAAAGTGCTTTTTGATGGCCTTGGTTTTGTTCGGAAATTTAATAAGGTGCTTGCATACGGGTTGTTGGAATTATTTTAAAAGAATATAAAGGGAATTGTGACAAATTTCAATGACAGCATATTTTTCCCTAGCAATTAAATTGTTATAAAATGAAATATGTAATTTATTTTAAATTATGTAAGTAAATTTTTATAATTTAAGTAGCAAGTGTCAGTTTTATAACAAAATGGTTTAGTTTTTTTGCTGTAACTGCGGATTTTTTAAAGAAAAAATCCTGTTTCATAAGCGTGAAATTGGTGGCGTATTTTGTTAATTATTTTACTGAAATGTCTTGGCATGGCACTATAATAAATACCTATATTATGTTACGAGGAGCTGATAGTGATTTTTATTGTATTGAGCTCAGTTACTTACAGCCGAAGCAGACTGAGCAATCTGGGCGAAGCAGATTTTAATCAAAAACAGATATGTAATGTTGTGGTTTATATAATCTTTCAATATTTCGTTAAAATAGTAAATTTTACTGAATACAACGAGCTCATTATAAATTAATAGTTTAAAGTTTTATTATTTTATTAATTAGACTAATTGAGACGTTTCAAAGAGCATATTATGCATAAATCTAACGATAATAGAAATGGCGATAACTTTTTTCCGAAGCATTTTTTTTTTGATCATTCTTCTCGAAAAATATTATCTGTATCTGTATGAGATAAACTTTCACACAATATTTTAGTTCTTGGAATGAAAGAAAGTCCGAACTTTGTCAGTGGCTTCATTTTCAGCGACAGGGACCTTTTGTGTGTGACATTTTTCTATATAATAGCCGTCCAATAGATACTCATTTTTCGTCACTATCGTACGTTGCTTTCCGCGAAACAATCAAAAAAGTTTTCAATGACGAAACTTTTGATTGATATATTACTACAGTGTCAGTTCTGGCTTCTAATAGTGTCATATAATTATAGTTTAGTGTAAATTAAAGTTTATTTTTGCTTGAATTTGATTATTGAAAATGTTCGAACAAGTGCAAGAAATGCTAAAAATACAAATGTACACATTTGACAGAAATTGTATATTCAACCAAATAAACATTTATTCTCACAAATCAGATAACAAACATAAAAAATACGACATATACATACTATTCTACATCTGTTAGTAATTAAGGTTACTTGGTAGGTATTTTTATTTATTTTTACTGTAGTTTTGTTTTTTAATTAAAAATCGATATTTCGACGTACTCTATGTACATCATCATCATCAAGAAAAATGATACAAATGACATATACAATAAATAAACAGAACATAGAAACAAGTTACTAGGTAAGAAAATAATTAACTAGATTATAAATGCATTTTCAGTGCCTACACAGTGATTGATGTTATCTTTTTCTTTATAAATTTCTATTGTTTTTTTATCAATCTACTGTTAATATTGTTGGGTCTTGCAATTATTATAGTATCTTCGAATTTTACATCATAAAGATATTCTAACGCATGTTGAGCAATAGTAGATTTATCTGAGTGGTTCAATGATTCAATGACTGAGTATCTTGTGAAATTTTGGGAAAAATATAAAATCTCAAATATTTTTGAGTATATTATAAAGTCTAAAGCTTTTTTATTTTAAAAAAAGTAAAAATTTGGAAAAATAATCAGAACAATAACAGAAAATAGCTTGGTAAAATATGAAATAAAAAACAACCTATGAACAACTATTATGTTTAGTCAGTGTTTGATATTTTAAAAATAAACTATTTTCCAAAACAACGTTTGAAAAATACGAATGCATTTTTGCATTTGGTTGCCAGACACGGTAGAAATACGTATATTTAAATTTTTAATTAGCTGCATTAATTAATTAATGGGATGTGTGTACAGGTTGTATACATATGTATGTATATACGGAGTCAACTAATAAAATTAATGTGTTTCAGAAAGTAGATAAAATTTTTAAAAATATTTTAAATATTAAAATATATTTTATGATAAATTCTTTTTAAAAATGTTCACTATATGTAGAATGTAGCTAAAAGAAAATTGTGAGAAAGTTATTTTTAACCTAAATTTAATGAAAAATCGGTTTTAACCACTGATCTCTATACAGGGTGTCCACGGTTTTCTCTGTATCCTTTTAGGGAGCCATAGTATTTCTCAAAAGGAAGGATAAACTTTAAAATTAGTTATTCAAAATTTATTTTCTTATTTATTACAAATAACTTTGCTTTGAAAGATATATTTACATAGTTAATTTTAATTAAAGAAATTTTAACGATCTTGGCAATAGAAATGTGTAATTTTTTTGTGTTTTAATTAATTCTAATTGCAGACAGTCGCAAGAAATATTACATGTGTAATTTTTTGCACTCGTAAAATTGTCAATCTTATTATTTACAGTACAAGTTAATATTCGGGTTATATAAATACTATTCATTTGTGGAACAAGTATTACTTTACAGGCTGTAACAGAATAACTATTCCTAATTTTCAGAAATGATAGAGTTCACTTAGAGAAACATTTTTTATTAATAAACTAGTGTCCGGAATATCGTTAAAAACAATTTTAATTATTACAACATCAGAGTAGTTAAGTTAAGGAACATTTTATTAGAAATAATAGTTCATTAAACTTTATAAAAATTGTTCGAATTTACGACCACCATTTCCGATACACAAGTTGTAACGATGTACAATCGACTGCCGGAAAAAAAAAATTTCCGGACACTAGTTTATTAATAAAAAATGTTTCTTTATGTGCCCTCTATCATTTCTGAAAATTAAGAATAGTTATTCTGTTACACCCTGTATACACTAACTATTACTTATCAATAGATTAACAGGTTATAAAATAACAAAATTAATATCCAATTAACGTACTTGCACCAACGCTTGGTTGAAGATTCTTAAACAAGTATATGTAAGGATTTTTATAATAAAACAGGATAATACACTTTATTATTTATTTTATTCATCGGCTTGCGTTCACATTACAGATCTTATCCTACTCTACTGCCATCTAGTGTTCCCTCTCTCACTTCACTCTAGTCACTTTCTGGCGCGCATTTCAAAAATCTGTCAGATGTATTTTCGATGCTTACAGCTTCGGCTATTCTGACCGGATCGTCGTCCTCGACATCAGAATTGGTGTTCATAACATCATTTTCTTCACGCGGCCATAGTTTCATGTTTTCGGCTGAACAGATACTTGTGTAAAAACGTTGAGTATATTGAAATCCAGGTATATCTTCAACTACATATCTGTCGCGTTCTAAGACTTTAGTAACAATATATGGCCCCTTAAATTTTGGTGCAAAGACAGTACTACCCCTTGATAATGTTTGTGGTCTTTTTATAACTACGTAATCACCAACTTTATAACTAACAGCAGGTTTCCGCTTTTGATCAAAAACATTTTTATTATAGTTTTGTGATTGTTTCATTTTATCCATAGCAGTCTGTCTCAACATCTCAAAATTCACAGGTTCACAATCATTTACCTGATTGACTAAATATTTTATGTCTTGATCTATTAAGTAATTCAAATCAATCCCTAATAATAACTTACTAGGAGAGGCACCAACAGATTTCTGAACGGTATTGTTAATACTAAGCTGAATTAGTTCTAAAGATTCATTCCAATTTTCCGAAGTCGCGCATTTCGCTAAAGCATTCTTGGTAACTCGAACGTACCGTTCTACCTGACCGTTAGCTCGCGGTGTACTTACGGCTATTTTTACGTGTTTAATTTTTCGTTGCGTACAAAAATCTTCGAATTTAGCTGAGGTGAAGGCCGTGTCTCGATCGCTAATAATAATATTTGGATTTCCGAAAGTCGAAAAGATTTCAGTTAACGACTTTATCACACTGTTACTATCGGTTTGCTTTGCAGTTCGTAAAAATACAAATTTCGAAAACGAGTCTATTATAATTAATATAAATTTGGATCCGGATTTTGTTTTTTCCAATGGCCCTATATGATCGATGTGTAAAATTTTAAATGGTCGATCACCGTGATCTGGTATGTTCATATAACCATCTTTTTTCAATTTATTGTTATATTGAATGCAGATCAAACAATTTTTTATGTATTGTTTAACGTATTTATTCATACCTCTGAACCAATAATAATCGCGAATTGCTGCCAACGTTTTCTCATGGCCTACATGCGTGTTATTATCATGGTATTCGTTTACTATATTCCTGCGCATATTTCGCGGAACTACTAGTAGATTTCGCGAAACTTTACGAAACAGTAAACCGTTTAAAATGTCATAATCATTTCTTTCAGGTAATTTGTCTGCGTTAACTTTATTAATAATATTTTGTATATCGGGATCATTACCTTGTTCTCTTTTAAGTGATTCAAGCAAATCATATTGAATTAATTGAACCGGATACCGACTAAGAGCATCTACATGTTTCATCAATTCGGACTTTCTGTGTTCTAACGTATAACTAAATTCTTGGAGAACTAATGACCAACGATTAATACGCGGACATATTTCTCGCTTTGAAAGTGTCTGTTTTAATGCATTACAGTCAGTGATGATTGTAAACTCAATACCTAGCAAATATGTACGAAATTTATGAAGTGCTTTTACTATTGCCAGAGTTTCGAGTTCGAAACTATGATATTTGGCTTCGTCTTCCGATGTTTTCGCGCTGAAATAATATACCGGATGGTATTTATCAATTTCATCCGTTTGCATTAAAATCGCTCCGAAACCTTTACTACTCGCGTCTGTAAATAATTGCGTTTTAGCGATTGGATTATAAATAGAAAGAATCGGTTTAGTACTTAACTTCAGCTTTAACAATTCGAAACAATCTCGTTCTATCTTTCCGAATTTAAATCCCGTACTTTTACGTAACAAATCGCTAAGAGGTTTTGCAACTCTTGCGTAATCTTTAATAAATCTACGAAAATACCCGCTCAATCCTAGAAAGCTATGTACATCATGTATCGTCTTTGGCTCTGGATATTTAATTACAGATTTGATTTTGCCTATATTTGGTTGTATACAATTAAAACTAATATCATAACCTAAATATTCTATACGTGTCACACCAAATTGACATTTATCAAGTCTTAATTTTAAACAATTACTTTTGCAAGTATCAAGGACACGTTCCAAGATTTCAAAATTTTCTTTTACGCTTTTTGTTGCTATCATTATATCATCAATATAAATTTGAATATCGTTGTTTCTTATAAATTCTGAAAATACGTTATTTATGTATCTTTGGAATGTTCCTGGACCATTGCTCAAACCATATGGCATATATAAATATTCAAACTGACCAAAAGGTGTCACAAAAGATGTATATTTTATAGAATTTTCTGCCATGCGTATATGATTAAAACCATTTTTTAAATCTAATAAAGTAAAAAACTTTTTATCTCTTAGTTTATCTATAAAGTCGTCTATTAATGGTAATGGAAATTGATCTTTTACCGTAATAGCATTTAAAGCTCGGTAGTCCACACACATTCTAACTTCACTATTTTTCTTTCTTGTTAACACAATTGGACTGCAGTATTCTGACTTGCTTGGACGAATGATACCTCGTTCCTGGAGATCATCGACGATTTCTTGCACTTGCTTCAACTCGTTCTGTGCCAAACGTCTCGGTCGATGAACGATCGGTGTCTCGCTCCTCAGTCGAATTTTCATCTCCACGTCCTCGTTGTCTAGAACAGGTTTAATTAATAAATTTTGTTGGTACTGGCTTACCATATGTTCCAGTTGATGTTTCTGCGCCATACTGAAGTTCGGGTTTACATTATAGTCTGGGCTAGTTTGCTGTACTTCGATTTGCAGAATCTCGTTTACTTCCGATGGTGTTTCGGATTTGACTTTAGAAATATTCATTCCACTTGGACCGAATGTAACACTTGCATCATTAAAAAATGGTTCACCCAAAATAATGTCTTGTGATATTGCGTAATTGGGTATAACGATAAAGTTGATGTCGTATTTATCGTTTCCTATTTTTATTTGTGTTCGTACTTTTCCCTTGCTTTGAACGTCGGTCATTCCAAAACCGGTGTAAATTTGATTACTTTCTTCGTATTTTAATCGACAATCTTCAGCAATCTCTTCTCGCATCACATTCGTAATGCTTCCGCTGTCTACGAGTGCATTATAAGTATTACCGCTTAACTTTATTTGGATATTAGACATATGTTTTGATATTGGTTGAGTTAAATTTATACTTGCGTTTCTCTTCGGACAATCTTTTACTTGATGACCAATGTCGCCGCATTTGAAGCAATTGTTGCTACGTTTAGCTTCCGGACATGTTGACGCGTAATGCCCCGTTTTTTTGCAGTTAAAACACTGTATGTTTGGTTTATTGGTATTTTTCGGACGGTTGTTTCCACTCTGGAACTGTTTATTTTCACGTCTATTTAAATGATAAGTACTTGTACTTTGAGGTAATTCATCAGCGTACGATTTCATATTTTCGAGCAGTTCTTCAGGTGTTTGAAGTTTTTGCCCTTTTAATTGAATTCTTAATACCAAATTATCAATCCCACGAATAATGTGTAAGATAGCATCTTCACTAGTCACGTTTAGTTTATTTAACATTTTCATTTTGTCGTAATAATAGTCTTCGATTCGTTCTCCCTGCTTCCACTTTCTAGCTTGCATGTTGTCAAAAAGTGTTAAACGATCGGTATTTGATTTAAAAGTTGCTTTTAATTTAGTTTTCAATTCTTGCCATGGAAGCTGTGCTAAGTTTGCTTGTGAATCGTACCACTCTCTGGCTCTCTTCGTTAGCTTGTTTGTTGCAATTAACAGTACAGTAGTGTCTTCCAATCGATGATTTAGTTGAATGATGTCTACCCTCGACAACCAATTATCTATATCCTCATCATGACTTCCACTAAATGCTGGAATTTGCGTAGAAATTTCTGACAATGGCATTCTTTGTCCACGTTGTTCATTAATGTTTATGTGTGCTAACGCTGCGGTTATAGCACTTGATATTATATTTTGCATTGCTTCTGGTGTTATAAGTATTGCTTGCTCACTGCTAGCATTATTACTTGTATCTTCGTTCGGCATTTTTTCTTGTGCTGTCCGATTACCACAACTTTTGTAACTGGATAACACGTGCTTTTTCACCGAATATTCGTTACACAATTCTAAGTTTTCCGGCTGAAAACTTGCCACTATATATCGATTTCGCAAGGCTCTGACCCTTCAGAAACCCGGTAAATCCCACTTCTGATTTTTCTCTGTAAGGATTTTTATAATAAAACAGGATAATACACTTTATTATTTATTTTATTCATCGGCTTGCGTTCACATTACAGATCTTATCCTACTCTACTGCCATCTAGTGTTCCCTCTCTCACTTCACTCTAGTCACTTTCTGGCGCGCATTTCAAAAATCTGTCAGATGTATTTTCGATGCTTACAGCTTATAAAACAAACGAGCAACTAAGAACGCATTTCTATTAGAACACGTCTTTGTAGTTAGCGTTTATAATAACGGTTACCGTAAGCGAAAACCGCAATTACTTTCATAATATTATCTACATACTAACCCGCATCCAAGCTGGTGTTCATAACCATCAAACGAAAATGTGTGCAAACGTATTGCGGTCTGTCGCACCAAGGCTATCTGGGGAGGGTCTCTACGACCCGCTGTGCACAGCCATCTAGATCTGCGGTTGAAATATATAAGCGGCGACGACACGTAAATTTATGCCCGCGAGTACATTTCGCTAGACTTATAAAAACGTCTGTTCTTAATATGTCGACACGGTTGTACTTCGGGTTCAAATACAGCTACATTTCAACTACTGGATGTATATCTACAGTTTGTTTCACTGAAGCATTCAGACTGAAATTTTCACGTGTTTACTGTATTTATACGGTGTTTCATTAAAATTTATAATGCTTAACAAATAATGTTTTATAATTTTGTAAAACTTCAAAATTAAATAATAGATATTATTTTGTTTTTATTATCTGCGAGAAATTTAAATATCGGTGTCTAACTGAAACAACCAATTTTAATAAAATATAGTTCATGTTAAGTCTTATTTAGACTGTCGTTTTAGTTTTTACACAAAAGTACAATAATTGGACCAATCCAGACATATGACACATTTTTAGTTTCTACACCAAGTGTTTGGATTGGTGAAATTCTTATACTTATATTTAACGGCACTCTGAAACAGATTTTATAGCAGAAATATTTTACTATTGAGCAATTAAAAAAAATAATAAGTTTTTGCTCATTTTGAAAAAAAAAATTAGTCTTTGACCTACAACTTTCCAATTATAATTTTATATGTATGTATATGTTAGATACGAAAAGTAAATTTAAATATTAAAATTTGCAAAATAGAACGGCTTTAGGGGGGGGGGGGGGGAGTGTATATATTCTTGTTGAAACAAACTGTACTAGCAGGATCTAAATGGCAGGCATGCTGTGTTGCCGCTCTTCACCGCAGCGACATGGTAATAGATGTCGTACTTCCGACCCAGAATTAATACAACCGCAAAATGCGCGCGGCAATTTCGAAAACATTACCGCAATAAATTTTCTTCTAGGTTAGATGAATGAAATGAAAATATACAACCGTGCACTCTGCTGGCTGTCGTGCGCTTAGGTTTTTCGGGTTTCTTTTTCTTTCTTTTTTTGGTATTAAGAAAAATGTGTTTATTTTTAGTGTAAATAGAATGTAAGTATAAGCTAGATTAAAAGAGCGACATTTATAAACAATTATATAGGTTGCCAAAAAAAAAAAAAAAAACTAGACATGTCACATTTAAAAAACTGTAACGTACAAAATGTTTCAAAAGGTTTTTTCAATTTTTGTTTTTTTAATGTTATAACCAGGGATGTAAAATCGGAGTTGTGGAGTCGAAGATTTTTGCCGGAGTCTGAGTCGAAATATAAAATCACGTAAACAAAAAGATATTTTTCCCCCATTTTTTTTGCGTTTGCGTATGTTTATGATATCTATAATATTTCCTTTTAAACTTATAAACAATCTCATTGACGATTCTCAATTAGTTTCTTTACTTAATTTCCATGTTCCTTGATTTTCTTCCAGGCAAACTTACATTTTTTATCTTCCTACTATCCAAACTAATATTCGTCACAGCTCACCTGTCTACACTATGTGTCATTTATTTAATTATCTTGTAGATTGCAATGATATCTTTTGTTCTTCTCTGTCTGCTTTTAGGAAATCTGTTATTGTCAGTTTATTAGCATTCTATGATTACTCGTAATTTACTTTTGTCAATTTGTTTGTATATCTTACTTATATACTTGTTTATCTTTGCATTTTACTTTGTATTTGTATTTTATTTTGTAATTGGGCCTTGGTTTGTACAGTAAACGTTATTATTAAATTAAATTAAATTTTTAATATGCCACAATGTTACCAATATCAATTTGCATTATTTAATGATCGGTAAACCTAACTATGAGCACATTACCGTTTCACTGCTAGGAAAGCATTGTAAGTTTACCAATTTGTTAACTTACCAACGATTTAACAAATTAGTTGCTTAGTTAGTTGGTTAAGTTAACAATGCTATGTGCAACCGTGATTTTATACTAAAATACTAATATTTTTAAAGAACCATATTCCGGTAATCCATCAAAAATATTACCCATCCTTCAATTCAACATCTATCAGCACTCTAATAAACTAGAAATCAAATTCCAATCAACTTCTCGAACAGTCAAGCAGCGATGACAAATGACAAGCAATCCGGTTTGTCACTGCTCTACTCATTTCCAGCAAATTTCCCTTCATCCACCGCCACAAGACGGAACAACCAGCAAATATAGCGACAGACAGGTTTTCGACAGTCAATCGGGAAATCTTAAGGAGCAGAACTCGCCTGTAACAACCGATAAACGAACGCATCATAGCGTGCGATGTCTACAAGGATAAGATTTATGATCGGCAAGGATTCGGCTCATTAGTCCCGGCTATTTTGCCCCCTGAGCATTTCCGTGGCTGGATTTCGTAATCTTAATCGAAATTGAAAAGTGGTTTACGAAAATGAACAGTATGCATGAGCATGTGTCAGATAATATATTTTTCTTCAAGCGTATTAAAATTACTATATTTCCTAATGTAAAATGAGATCATTATGTTACTAGTACAATGTAACATTATTCTACAGCAGTTAGTTATTATATACACCACTAGTGGCAGCACCAAATATGACTACAACGTCAAATCTTTGACGGCAATATTAAAAATTATTACGTCAAGTTAAGTTAAATTAATTGACAATTGCATTGTTTATTTTCGCTTGAATTTGAATTTGATTATTGAAAATGTGTGAAGAAGTGCAAGAAATTAAATTTGCACCGTCATATTTGTCAGAAACTGCATATTCGACCAAAGAAACACGAAGAATTCTATTTACTAGAAAAAGACAAAATATTTTGTAACGCTATGAGTTTTACTAGATGTGAACAGAATTGGTAGATATCTTTAAATTTCGATTACATTTACGAAAATGCTGTAAAATCCAGCCACTATCTTGCTCCGTTTTCGATGAAAATGAATCATTGCTCGCGCTTGAATTTCGACGTCAATTCTTGGACACAGTGATTAGCGGGAACAACGGATAGGATACATGGCGGTTTTTTTTTTGTTTGTTATTATTATTTTTTCTCTCGCATCTTTTGTGTTTTTATATTTCAGAGAGTTTTTTTTTGGGGGGGTAAACAGAATTTATGTGGTTTTCCGAGGAATGTATTGTCACTAGATTTGGTTGAATATTTTTTGTTAAAGGATAAAAATGTTTGCGTTTTTTTTTTGTGGTGTTGGTATTGTGAATAAAATTGGTTTTATTGCGAAAAAAATTGTTACATAAATGTAATACAATATATTTCTGCAAAAAGGCAGAGTTTATTTATAATAGAGCTCGAATTTGTATAAAAATACACTATTTTTTTTTGAATTTTTTGTATTGTTTTGCAAATGTCATCATATCATTTTTCTTTTTACAATACAGATAATTATATTTTAGTGGTAAAGTAATATCTACAGAACATAAACTCATTCAATAGTTCTACAAAAATGGATTAATTATTTTAATATTTGTTTTAATATTGATTTCCGAAATATACAGACAAAAATTAAAATTTAAAATACAGAGAATTTACATATTTATCTTAAAACTTAAATTATGTTAAGTTTAACAAAATTAACAACTTAACTTTAATAATAAAATAGCGTTGTAATAACAAACATAAGAATATCTCAAACAAGCATTTCTGCAATTAAATTTAATCTTGTTGTAAAACACGTTTAATTGTGACAGTCAAATGTTTGTAAATAAACAAATGAAACGAGGAACAATAGCATAGAATAGTTTCATTTATCAAATGCTGTGTAGTTTTAAAACTATGTAGCATGTTATGTATATGGTAGGTATTATAAAGGTCTGAATGTCATTTCTGGAATTTAAGTTATTTTCATCATATGCTTGTAATATATACAGAGCTTTCTAGCTGAACATATTTATAGAGAATTTTTTATTTATTTGTTTATTAATAAGGAAATCAACAGCTTATTAATCCACTTACAGATTTATAATATTTTATTACAAATATTATTTTTTTTTTACATATTTTAAGTATAGTAATATAACATAATAATATTTACACGACAAGATAACAAAGTAGCAGTAACCACATTGCAAAAATTTAATTTAAATTTTTGTAATTTTACATAGTTCTTAACAGCGTTTCGACGAACTCAACGTACGTCTGTTTTTTTGATTTTTCATTGAATTCGTCGAAACATCGATTACTAATAAATATTAATACAGAACTAGAACCTAAAGCCGTTTTATTCTAGATAAAAATAATTTACTCGTGTTGAATAAGGTCCGTGTCAAGTACGCATTGCATGTGATTATTATTTTTTTGTTTTGCTCTACCAAATCAATTTTTTGTCCAATCAATAATGTTTGTGATATAACCTCGTTAAACATATAATATATGAAGTTCACCTAATATTTAGAGGACGATACGTACGTGAACTCACATTAATTCATCGGAATTCTATTTCTGTTTGGATCAATAGAGTTTTAAACATAGCAAACGAACACACACAGACAGACATACAGGCACATAATAAGAGTAAATGATTCTCATTGATCTAGTTGAGCGATAGTCGATAGGTATGGGCGACCAACTAATGAATTATTTATCATAGATAATTTCGGGTTGGTATCAATGTTTTTACAGTGAAACTCTATCTTGGGTTGGTAATAATGGTTTAGAAGAATAAATGATGATCAGTTTTTTGATCTATGCCAAGTTATTTGCATTGTTAAGTGATTAGTTCTCTGGATTTATTAATGTGAAAGATTTGTTGTTTATAGATTGTTTTTCTTGTCAAACTAATGTATGAAAAATATTGATATTACGTTACTATATTGCCTGCGCAGAAAGTGTATTAAAGAGTGTTACTAGTACAATAATGTACATTATAATACAGCAGTTAGTTATTATATAACTACTGGTGGCAGTACCAAACATGACTACAACGTTAAATGTATTTGACATCTTCAGCGGCCATATTGCAAAATTATCAAGTTAGTTAACTGACAATGGCATTGGTTTATTTTCGCTTGAATATTTCTATTTTATTATTGAAAATGTATGGAGAAGTGTAAGAAACACGATCAAGTGTGTTTAATTTAACATCTTCGACAGCTATATTAAAAATTATTAAGTCAAGTTAACTTAATTGATAATTACATTGTTTGTTTTTGCTTGAATTTGTATTTGATCACTAAAAATGTGTGACGAAGTGCAAAAAATGCAATGTACACCACCTGATTTGTCAGAAATTGCGTATATTTGACTAAAGAAACTAATTAAATTTATATACTTCTGATTGATTGATCTAATCTGATTGATTCTGATCTTGTCGTCAACTATCAAGTTGTCAGTACTGTCAATACGTTATTGTCGGGTTTCGTATTGTCAAGTTTTCTTTAGTTTCATATGCTTTCAATTCTTTATGTGATGGATATTTTGTAAGTAAATAAATCAAATATAGCGATCACAGACTTTGTAAACTAAACTAGCTGTAAAAAATGTCTAGTGTCTTTTCTGTTCTAATTAATTTTTAATTTACAATATTTGATTTAATTAAAAATATTTCTTCTATAACGAAAATTTAATATAAAATATCTTACATAGTTTGATAGCCAATCTAAAATGGATGTCAAAGTATGTGATAATATTCGTTTTTGTCGTCATTATTACAAAAATAAACATACTAGACGTGTACCGGAATCATTTTCCGGGAATATAATTAAAATTCCACTAGGAAGTTTTGCCCCTTCGTGCAGGCGGAAAGCTGTTGAAACTCGAAGTTCTTTGAGAGGCGCAGCGCAGACTTTAGGACATTAAAATTCATCAGTTTGCTGGTGGTATTAGGGTTTTAGAATGCATGCACTCTATATCTCATGCACGGAGGATATATATTCGTCTTTAGTTTGTTTTAAAAATTTACGAAAGGTTGGGCGATGCAAGATGATTAGAGATGGAAGTTGGTTTCGTGAAAATTTCAATAGTTGGTATCTTATTTACTTGGTTTAAAATGTTGGCATTTGTTTTGGAAAATAATGTTGTTTGTTTTTGTAATTAATTTTAAGATAAAAATATAATGGGGTTGTTACACTTTTTTTTCAATTTCTTTAATTAAAATTATAAATTACAATAACTACGTAAATATATGTTTTCAAGCAAAATTATTTATAATAAATTTTAAAGTTGAATGTCAAATTTGAATTTGCTTGTTGTGATGTAAAAAGTATTTAGCGTCTCACATATACTATCAAGAAAAAATATTTGTATATGTTTCCTGATGATAATGTACATAGAGTATATCGATACGTCGATATTTAAATAAAATATATACAGAACTTGATTCTAAAGCTTTTTTATTTTCTTTATGAAAATTATGTGAGAATATGGGTTATTTATTTTTAAATTTATTTTTGCTTTTAATAACAGATGATTAGTTATTTTTAAGATTCTCATGACTGAGTCAAGTATCGAAGCTACCATTTATTAGATTTTAAAAAATGGATAAGCGCAACAATATTACAAATATTTTCACAGTGTCACAAAATTGTGACATGGCTTTAAAAGTATGTGAAACACGTGAAGAGGAAATAATGAAAGAATGTTTAATTTTTGTTAAAATAACTTTTATTTTATAACTTTATTGCAAAGTAAAAAGTTAAAGTTTCAAAGAATTTTCATTGTGTTCTAAGATATGGTACAACTATTATGAAAGTAGACAATATTTTTATTTGTGCATATTTTACAGCTAGCGACAGAGATTATATATAAAGTTTATATAATAGTTAAAATGTTAATATTTTATAATAAACTATTAAAACAAGATTGTATTGTCACATTAATTCTACTTATTAAGTATTTTAAATAATTTTGTCGTTTTAGCTAATTCCAAATATTATAAACGTTTGGGGCCAGTTGCATGAAATGTTGTTAACTGAACTGAATTAATTAGATAGCTACATTGTTCAATGAATAAGACGCTTCAAAGACAGATAATTGTTTGTTTCAGTTAATACCACTTTACTTAGCAATAATTTAATAATAATTTATGAATAACTATTTTCACTATTTTCACTAAATATTTGAGATAGATTTGTGAGAACATAAATACAAAATGCTATTTACTTTTTCAACTGAAATATCTCACAGATAAAGTTGAGAATACCAATTTAAATTTATAACATAGATACTGAATTTATTAAAATAATATACACATATTTTTATAATACTGTAAAATTAATTAAATAATTTCCATTTTACTGTTTGCATTCTATATTAAATATTATTTTTAACTTTTAATTAACGTTCTATTCGCGAAAATATATGCGAAAATAAAAGCCTTGTTTATTGTATTATTTAGTTGCAAAAACGTAAAAACGGAGAGAAATGTTTTCATTTGTTGTTCCACGAACTGTGAAATTTTATTTTATTATTAATTAATGTTAGTTTCCAGGAAAAGTAAACAAAATAAATTATTAGGATTTGAGATTTTTTTTTAATAAAACAAAAAATTACGATTTTATGTTTTGCGCACAGTACATTATTTTTTATTGTATCGATTTTTAGTTTGTTTATTTTCATCTGGTTTTAAAACACAAATAAAAATTATAAACAATAACATGCGAATTCAATGCTGCGCAATTGTTTTTCCATTAAAAATAATATTGAAATTATTTTTATGTATAGATATTTTTATGTTCAGTTAAGATATGTTATAATAGAATTATGTTTGAGATAATTGACATAGATGAAAAAAATGTTTTTATAGCCGATCTGTATTATTTCTCGAGATAAAATAATAATGATAATGCTTTATTGCAAGTTAATTAACAAATACAATATTTACATATAATAGCAAATTGAGTTGAGTTCGTCGAGACGTCGATTATTAATAAATATTAATACAGAACTACAACTTAAAGCCGTTTTATTTTGGTATTACGGCCGACACAGTTGTGAATTCTGAACATTATAACATAATGCATAATTATATTCCTAAGCCACCTTTTCCATTATCATCATTTTATCTCCAGCAATAAATACTTTGACTAAAGTCAATTTTAAACTGACCAAAAAGCATCGATTTTAAATTCTACTATAATAATAATTATTGTTGTTAATAAAACGATCATCTTTTGTCAACATTTCATACTTAATCGTAAAATTATTTGTTGTTAATGAAACAAAACTTTTTTGTCTGCTTAAAGCTGACTTTAATTAAAGTGTTTATAATAAAATTGGCTGTTAAAGTAATATTGTTTCAGTGTATGAAATAGAATACTCGGTATATTTTTGCATCATTTTTCCATCTTTGAGTTCTTTATCAGACATAATTCTTTAATAATTTACGACCTAGACCCAATTTTATTATTCGTCCAGTTGACTGTCGTTTTCTATCTTTATATAAAAATATTTCGGATAGTTTCCGTTTTTTCAATCGATATGATGTGGACACACACACACACACATACAGAGAGAGAGAGAGAGAGAGAGAAAAGGAGGGAGAATTGGAGAGAAAGGACAAACGCATTTTCTCACCCACGTTTGTTTTTTTTAGCTGGACAAAAGCAAAGCAAAAAGATAAAGCACTCGCTCATACGTAACTCATATACATATATATATATATATATATATATATATATATATATATATATATATATGTATAGAGAGGTGGCTGTGTCATGTCTTTTAGTCTTTTGTCATTTTATATTGACACTTGCTTATATATACTTGCTGCGACGATGAAATATTAAACGTCTATTTTCCGTATACTTCTCTATTTATCATAGCGTGCAAAAAATGCGGGAGAAAATTTTTAGCTTTATATTGATGCGAGCAGTTTTAGTTATTATTTTGGATAAATTTGGTTACGTACTGATTTATATCATAAAAAAGTTTATATCGTATACGAGTAATATTTCGTATATTTCCACATTGGGTCTTCAAACTTTCGAACTATTTGTTAAAAGTTAAAAAAAATAATAGAAATATTTATTTTATTGAAAGTTCAATTTCTGTTCATATTGAAATGATTGTTAGTTTCTCTAAAACAAATATTTTTTTCTATTTTTTAGTCAATTTTAATTGATTTGTGTTTTCCCACGAATTATATTTATTTATTTTTGTTAAATTATTATTAAATTTACAACTTAAGTTTTGTTAATATAGACATATCACTTTAAACAACAATTTCTGCTTAAAGACAAATATTTTCCTTTTTTTTAGTCAATTTTAATTGAATTTTAATGTTTTTCCACAAATTTTAGTTATTTATTTTTTGTAAAATTATTATTAGATTTACAACTTAACTCTTATTAATATAGACATATAATTTTAAACAACAATTTCTGTTTAAAGACAAATATTTAACTTTCATAAAGTAATTTCAACATTACATTTAGTTGAAAATTACAATCTGTTATTAAAATCATATTAAACCGTATTAATAACAGGGAAAGTGTCAGCTTTCTATTTTCGTCTACTGAAAATTAGACAGTAGATGAAAAATTGTAGTTAATTTAGCCCCCCTTCCCCCCGGCCTTACTCCCCAGAATAAAAACATCATGTTAATATAGACACGTGTATAATGTCAAGGCAAAAGTACAGTCACGACAAATACAATTTTAATATTAACAAAAACTGAATTGCACAATATGAAATATATATATATAAAAAAATTGATATATAAAAAGATAGACACGGAATGTACAGTTGAGATGGTGGAAAAAATTGCGTATATGTCACAATATGGATTTAATACGAAATGACAAGAAAATTTCGTGTAGCTCAGAATTTCTAAGAATATGATAAAGTTATTTTTGCGAGTTTATAAGTAATATTGTGTTTTAATAATAATGATGGATTGCAGAAAAAACAGTATATATGTTTGTGACGTTAAAATTTTTATTTAAAAAAATACAAGGATGAAAAAAATATCAGGTGATTAGTCATGAGAATATAAATAATAAGATTGGAAGCATATAGGTAAACCCATATATAGACCACTCTGATAGTATCACAAATACTAAGGCATTGAAATTTAAAAAAATTGTCTACAAACGTTGGCGACACTGTTCAAAAATAAAATTATATAATTGTTTTTTTGAAGATTTCGATCGGATTTAATGTAAAGTAGGTTAGGTAAAAAGATTATAAAAAGGAATAATAAAGGATACTAGTAATTTTACAAATAGATGGATTATTTATTATTCTTGCGACACACACACACACACACACACACATATATATATATATATATATATATATATATATATATATATATATATATAAATGTGTGAATAAATTTAAAACGCAGATAATATTTCTTTCAGCAAAATAATTTACAGCCGGTAAATTCTAAAAGTTTTAATTCTATTTATATATTTTAATTAAAAACTAACTACATACATTGAATGACTTTCATTTAATTTCATATAATCATTTTGTATTAACATGGAAAAACGTTATGTCGACTGATTATTCTACAAAATATAAAACGCAAAAGCAAATTTACTCTTCATTGGCTGCAGAGTGTCGTGTTCAATAGAACTAATTAAAGTTGTTTTTCTGAATTAAATAATTAGTTATGTTAAATGTAAACAGTGTTATTATTACTTATTTAGATTTTGTAATATAAGTACTTGTTATTCATTCGAATTGCAGGGAATTTTAAGTATATATTATAAAATAGTTTTTACAATTTTTCTGTAATTTTTATGCTTTTTTTCTATAGTGTATACACAGAATTTCAACAAAATACTTTATTATTCTCTGTATAACTCACAGGAAAAATCCACTTCATAAGGTAATTACAAATTCAAACAAAATTTTGCAACATTATTCAAATATTCTTATACAAACTTCTCAACCTAACAAAAACAAAAACAAGGCTAGAAGTCCAACAACAACAGCTTAGAAAGTCTAAAACTTGCAATATAAACAAATATCTATACCAGTACAACACCATCTTTAGCCAAATACTTCTTACCCATCCACCCCCCCCCAAACCCCGCGCGGTCTACCGTAATACCTCTTCCAAGTTTAGACCACGTTTCTAAGCTTATGTCACATTAATTAAGCTCAAGACGGCCGGGCTACGATGCATTATAATCCTGAAGAAGGATGACGTCGCGACGATGCTCTGATGCTAGTGCACTCTACGGGTAGGCGGTGTAATTAAATTTTGAGGTGTATTGCTGGGAGATAAAGTGATGATTAAGGGGAAAGGTGACTTAGGAATATGATTATGCTTTATGTTATTATTTTATGTAATGTTATTTTTAAAATAATATATGTACCGGGTGTTCGTTCGTTGAGTTCGTATGGGCGTTTAACATGCAATTTCGATAATTTGCGATGTACTACTTTCTCGAGTAAAAATCGTAAAAATACTTAGAATACTTTTCGATAGGGCTTCAAAAGTTCTATAATTTAGTTTTAGTTTTAATTTGCTAGCATGTTCCGTTCGGGCACTAGATTTTTTTTTGTTATTTTGGTTTTTATTTTTTTCTCAAAAACTATGAGGTGTAGGAAAATAAACATGATATGGAAAAATGCGGAATAATGAACGCTATAATTGAGTGTAGAAACCATTATTCTAGGATGCATCGTTTAGTAGAAAAAAATTAAAACCTGAATTTTCGAAAATCTCTCAAGGGGGTACCCTTACGATTTTTTCAAAATAAGACTTTTTTCAAAATTTGCTCAAAAACATCTGAAAAAATTCATTAAAATAGAGAAAAAAATTAGCTACATAATAGCTAAGTAACTTTTTTCTCTACCTCATTCTGGTTTGGCAGGAAAAATTATTGAAAATTCTAAAATGTTTTAGAATTTTTAATAATTTTTCCTGCTACTTGAAAACTTCCGCTCACCAAAACACTTTTAATCATACCACTCCAACTACTCATTGTACATCCACGCAAACGTATATATTATTTTCAATAATATTAAATGAATAGTTCACTATTTCACAAAATGAAATTAATCGCTTTTTTGTTTCCATGTTGTGTTAAATTACGCTACTTTATCGATCTAGTGACTTAAGGCATAACAAACTGAAAAAAATATGATGTGTTAAATTTGACTTTATATATCAATCACTGTGTAACTTGGCTAATAACACAATTTTTCACTGTTTAGTAATTTTCTAGACAGAGCGTGGTTAATATTCTTGATAAAATTAGCATAGTCACAACATCGTAATTATTCATTCGCGACATCGATACACGCCTAAATGAATTAACGTAACGGCGCACGGTTACGTCACTACGGTTACGCATAAATTAGCTTAACGTAACATTACTTGGATTTGACGTGAAGTCTATCGATGTTGACTAGGTTAACTTTCGCTATTCTTGATCTACCCATATACAGATGGTGTACTTTTTGTTCATGCTTCATAAATGCAGGATTATAAAATATATTTGATAGAAGTTTTATATTTTATGATTATGTTTTTCATCATAATATATTTCAGCAGGAAAATTTATTACAGTTTGCAGGAATTTTTTAATAAGTGTTGTAGTTTTTAATTTAGTTTTTATTATTATTATAATATTTATGATTAGAACACATTCTTTTGTACATTATAAGTATTCTACAGGAAATAAAAAAATATCTTTGTTAGTTGATATCACTGAAAACGTTTTGAAGAACATATATGAGAAGTATCATGAATATGGGCAATGTAAATATTGCATACTTAGATAGAAATGCTTGCCGTAAATTGAGTTTTGACTGATTGAAACCGATATTTTTTTTGTTACTTTATTTTTTTAAATTGAAATTATTTACATTATTGGCGAAGCATTCTGTATATAAATCATTTATTGTATAATGCTAGTATAATTATTATTTTTATTATTAGGACAGTATATTTAAAAAAAAAATGATTATTTTTTTCGATACTAATTTTAATGATTTTAGTATTTATTTATTATCCTAGACAAATATTTAGAGGAAAATTATTTTGGCTTAGTGGAAAGAGTGTGTACCACATCTTTTTGGGTACATGGCGTGATTGTATATGTATGTATTTACATAATGAATAATCAAAATTTTTGAACTTGTCTTTGTTTATATTTAAAAAAATTAATGGAATTTAAAAATTTATGGAAAACACATATAATTTTAATATTAAGCTTATAACGAACAAATTTATTATTTTTGTTTAGATTTATTGCCCTAGTCTGGTCATTAAATTTGGATTAAGTCATGCAATTTAAATAACTTTTAGCAAATTTCAATTATAGTCACTATATAATTGTAAATAACAGATCTTGTTTCTATAATCTGTTATTTACTGTTATGTCAGTTGCGACAGTTTATTTTGATGAAGACAAGTGTTGAGTTTGTCGAAACGTCGATTATAAATTAATTTTAATAGAGAACTTAAAGCAGTAAAATTTGTTGATTGATTTACTAAAATATTTTATCTAGTAACTTGTTTCTATGTTCTGTTATTTACTATAATATCATTTATATCATTTGTTCTGATGAAGATGAGCGTTGAGTTTCGTCGAAACGTCAATTATAAATTAATTTTAATACAGAACTTTAACCTAAAACAAAACTATGAATTCTAAATATTTATTTTCGCCCCTAATTTCGTAGCCGCTCTGTATATAGGGGGTGGTATAATTAGAGTAAGCGAGCGATCTACGAATATCAATCGGATTTAGTCTCATCATGACTTCGTCTTTCCGTTAACGTATTAGCTTGGGATAGGTTTGCTTCTCTACCGGTTCGTATCGGTAACGGGATGACAGAGGAGTAACGGGTGAAGGAAGCTGTTTCTATGCATAATGGATGTTGGCGCGCTTATTTAATGTGCCATTTGCTAATTAAATGGCAGAAAATGTCTTTAGGCGTTGCGGTAATCCGGCTGGTAAATTTTTAGATTTTCTAGATTCTGGGTTTTTGGTGACGAGGTGGGATTAATTAATTAATTTGTTTGTTGTCATAACTATATAATTATATAGTATATTATAATAAAATATTTTGACATATTTTCACTTACACTAATTCGGAAGGATACATAGAGCTGCTTACCTGTAACCAAAAATTAATTAACTTAGTAAAAAATAGCATTGCAAAAATTTATTAGAACTTATTATATTAAAATAAAAAAGTTTTAGGATTAGGTGTTGTATAAATTTTAATTAAAAAATGACATTTCGACATACTTCACTTATATCATCATCAGGAAAACAAGATACAAATATTTACGGTAAATAACAGTGACTACGCCAGTTTTCAGAATTAATTTCATTTTTAATATTTGTTTATTTCAAATAATAATTATTTAATTATAAAAAATAAAAAATAATGAAATTATTTTTTATAATGTCTTTGTATGTATACTTCCTATATAAAAAATATTATTTACGTAATAATACATAATTTTAATATGTCTCAAGACAAATTAGAATAATTATATAAATTATGTGGTTTGAATAAACAGGTAAATACTAAATAATATATAAGATTTTTTAAAATTAATGCTATCTAAAAGTAATTACGATAAATATTAATAAATGAATGAAATTGACTTTTGAAATTAGGTAGGCTGGCTGTGTGTCTTTAATTTTTTAAGCTTATATTGATTTTCTTCCACCGATTATATATCAATAGTTTTCGTAATTAGATATACCAATGGAAACCGTATGAATCTTTTAATACTCGTTACTAAAATATCAATAACAGTATAAAAAAATTATGTATAGTTATTTATAAAGAATCAGTCCTGAGTATAATACTATCATTTTAACACATTTTATTTACTGTTCTACAGTTTTTTTGTGTAAAAATAAAGATGTTCAAAAACTTCAAAATCATGCTATGAGAGTAATTTTGAAGTGTGGTAGACTGACAAACATTAACCATATGTTAGAGATATTGTAATGGTTAAATATTAAAAAATTTGTCAACTAGCGGTCTAGCGATCAGAGACCCAGAGATTGTGAATTCGATTCTCGCCAGATGACAGAATTTTTTCAATTAATATTTCGACTTGAAAAATATTAAATATAAACTTGTAATGTTAGATTTCAATCGTATTTATCATTATATATAGTAAACTCTTTATAGACGAGTGTTTAGTTTCGTTGAAACGTCGTTTTTATAAAATAATTAAACAGAATCTAATCCTAAAATGAGTTCTAAAAAATATTTTACTACGTTAACTCTTTTTAGTTAAACAGAAATTAGTTTCTATCGAAGCATGCAACTTTTGCTTTATTCGCTTTTACAATATTTTTAATACATGCAGTCATCAAATTGTATTAAAAGTATTTGGTAAATTAGCGCGATTAGCGACTGGAAAGTGCAATTTTCTATTATATATTTGTAGAAAAAGTATAATATTTAATTAAATTTAAGAAATAAACATCTGTAAATTATTTATGTGTATCATTTTTTGTTATTCTGCAATATCCTAGGTACGAGAACGTAATAAATAATTTATAAGGTCTGTTCGTGTTTTTGAGTGCGTTTTGAAAATGCATTCACAATTGGAAATATATTCTTGAACATTTTCCGTAAATAAATTCTTGACGGCGTCGTAACACTCTTTTGAATGACAAACAAAAACGAAATGTATTTATAATAAATTCATGAGATTTTTTTTCTTTCTTATTGATTTTTAATCATTTGATTGTCTTACGAATTGACCTTTTTTATTTATAAAATTTTACCAGTAGATTCTTTTCTAACTTAAGCAATTTCTCTGTTAGAAATTAATTCGTTTAAGTACTTTATTGCGATATTTGGTTCAGTAGTGGCCACAGTAGATTTTTATTGTGGTTTTCAACAGATAAACCTGTAATTTAAGAGTTAAAAAAAGAAGAAGTTATAAAACCAATTAAAAATTATTGTAAATCATTAAAAATAAATCGTTTTTGAATCGCTTTCAACTGAAAAAATATCAATCGTTCTAAATATTTATTCTCAATATCGTGATTGTACGAGATAGCATTGACGACGAATTCAGCTACAAACGAAACAAGTCAAAGGAACTAGCGATGATATAAAGAAAGGAAGACAAAGTATAGACGAGATATATAACAATAGATTGAAAGTTTTCTTTGTGTCGAGTTTTTAAAGAAAATAAAAAGTTTTCTTGCCATTGCTAAGCCGTTCTGTGTATTGTAACAACAACTTTGAAATGGATTTAGACACCCCTTGGTGCTTTGCTAACACTGTCAGGATACTCATTTTCTTTGATTAGGACAATAAAAAAAAGTTGGTTTTTATTTCTATAATAAAATTTGTTTAGGGTATTGTAAAATTTTAATTCCGATATCTTTACCTTAAATTTTTTCGAACTTACTCAATTTACAAGATTCTGTTATTGGCACTTTCTAGAAACCTAATCGAGGATGAAGTTTAATTTATCAAATTTCAAATTTGAGTTGCAACGACAGTGGACAGTTAAAGTCAAGTGAGTGAGTTATACTGAAGGGGGCGGGGGGGGATAGTTGGGGGTGATGTGATCTGTCTGGTAGTAACAACGAAATTTTGCAAGTCAAATCGGGTTATTACCGAGTTTGTGATCTTGTTGATGCATCGTAAATTCTCTCACTCTCGCTTCCAGACGGTTCACTTAGCACTTGATAATTGGTTATGGACACGGTGTTTCGTTCTTCATCATTGAACTAGCTCAGGTGAACACTGTACAGTGTAAATTTGCATATGACCAAATATTGAAAATTAGTTAATATATTGTACGAGAAAGTTGCAGAAGTTTGACTTGTATGATATTAATTTTACTTGAGTTAAAATTAGATATATATATATATATATATATATATATCCAAAAAGGTGTGGTACAAACTCTTTCCACTATCTCGAAATTAGTTTTAATTAATTGAAAATAATAAGAATAGAATATTTATAATTACAGTTTTTAAGTTTTGGTTTGAGGAGAACAAATGAAAAAGATAAATAAAAGCATATATAGTTTTTGCAAGAAGTACACTAATAATAATTATATAAATTAATAGTATGTATATTATTCAACGATCATATTATGACTGCTGTAACTCACATAGTTGAGCTTTGCATACGAGTATACATACTACAATTATAATTAAAAAAAATTTTTTACTAGTGTTCATTGGAAAAATTACTTTTTTGTGAAGTAAATGATATTTTAAAATAATTATAATTTGTCAATAGCGTGATGTTTTATATTAACAGTACGGTATCTTAGTAACAAAGTCAATTTACGCTAATGTTAATCTATTTTTTTTACGACTATACTGAACGAACCCAATATAACTTAACGAAATACAATAATAATAGGTCATTGGTGCTTAGCTTAACTCATATATTATAAAGATATTATTAACGGTAATATTTAAAAAGTAGTGTCAATTAATTGTAACACTTCTAACAATCTTATTTCTGTCTTTTAAAAAAAACTTAATCCTCGCAATTTCTAAGCACTTTACCGGTTCAAAGAAGCACACATCCAAACCGGACATCCGTTTGATGCTCGGATATTCTGAAGATTCGCGTAGACTGTGTATATAAAGACTTTCCCCTCTTAGCATAAGATTTCGGTGTGAATCTTGGCTGTGAATAAGCTTTATTGGGCCAGAGATGAATTCAGCAGAAAATTGATAGCTTCAACAAGATTAATTTATATTTCGAGAATGTAATCAGGATCGTATATTGTACGTTGAACGAAATAACTGTAAATTTGAAATGTATTTTTCAGAAATAATTTATGAGAAATTTTAATTTCTAGATTTTAATGAAAATACATGTTACATACAAGATGTGAATCAGTATCTGTTTGAAATTACAAGACATATGAAATCTACACTGAGATTTTAGCAGTAGCAGTATATTACTGCATCTCCTATCTACTGCTAAAATTACACTCTGAATGTAACTTAATTATCATTAAATTTTGTCGTGTTAAAAGTAATTCAGAATAGGTCCAACTGAGACATAATAATTTTATCACAGAAAATTAAACTGTAAAACAATATTAGCCTTATTCGTTCTTTTATTCATTTGGCAGTTACATGTTATATAAACGGCACACAGCTGCATCATTTACGACGGCGTTTTACAGTCAAATGCAAGAGAGTCAATCATTGTAGGGACATCTTTGTTAACTATATGAGTATGTAATCATTATTATAATAACAAAATAAAAATCCAATGACAACATTGAGCTTTAATATCAGCCATGTTATTGCAAGCCTTCCGGCAGTCAATAAACGAAACGTGCTGTTGCCATGGCAACTGTTTTAAACAAAAATACTACCGGCTCGTGTCACTAGCGTATGCTTCTGGCTTCGGTATATAAAATCACCGCTTTGCTGGGAGCTTGCACGTACGCATGTGTCTGGTGGGTGGTGGTGTGGAAGCAAATGCGCATGCATTTCTAATTCCCTATGTGACCGACGTCGACGGTGGCAGCGTCACGGTCGCACGGGCATCGATCTCTGTCGGTAAAATAGATCACTGCTTCTTGTGTGTCTCTCGCTTTCAGTTGAATGTACGTGTGTATATATATGTAAAAGGTTATATGGATTTGTATTGGTTTTATATAATTTGATTCAATTTACGAATGGAATTTTGAAGATTTGATTTCGTTCATCGAATTTAAGAGAATATTATTTTTGTCAAGTGATTTAAAATAATTGTCGATGAATTTTGTATTTATGTCCAAATTATATTTCATTGGAAAGATATTTTTTTTTAAAGCAGAAGTTTCCATTTATTTTTTTTTTGTCTCGTAGACCACATGCCAATTTTTTCTGTTTTGGGTAGATCTCCCCCCCCCCCTGCTTTTCTAATATTGAATTGTAACAAATTCATCAACTTTAAATGTATTTTTGACAGCTGACACAGTGCTACTCTTTTTGATAGGTTTAACTGTAGATTCTACAGCTAAACCTATCGATCCCTAGAGATCAATATAGACCACTTTTGGAATCATTGTTTGAAAGCAATATTTTTGTGAACTTATTTTTTTTTTTTAATTTATTATGGCTATATTATTTTTTTTGATTTTAATCAAATTTTCATAAAAGATTCACCTAGTGCCAACATCAGTTATATACTTTTAGTAAATACAGTGTTGCCAATTTTCCGGAAAAAAATTACAAAAATTTTTGAAAATTCTTTATAGCTATATTATCTATCCAATTTTAATCAATTTTTCCCAAAAGATTTTCCTACAGGTCACATAAAATATATACTTTTACCAAAATACTGTGTTGCCAATTTTCCGAGGAAAAAATTACTAAATTTTAAAAAAATTAATTATATTTATCCAAAATTAGTCAAAGTTTTACAAAATATTCTTCTAGTACTCGCAAAAATTATGTAATTTTATTATTATACAACATTGCCAACTGATGATGTCAAAGTAGTCTATATATGCTTCTAATCTTATATTTCGATCACAACTTGCATTTGATTTTGGTAAAATTAACAGTATTTGTAATTTAAAAAAAAATGTGCAAATTAAAATCAATAAAATAGAAAAATTACCAATTTCAGTATACGATTCATCTTCAGTCATTTTCAATTAATAGTCATTTTTAAAACCAATATTGAATTCAACCCATCAACTAGACCTAAATTTAAACCACTTGAATAATTCAATATTGAACATCATGCAAAAAAAAGAACACTAAAATAATTTATGCATTTAACAGCGTACCGCAATTTAATTCGTGCCTTTAAAACGAAATCCAATCAGTATAAGTGGCGTGTAACCACGTATGTGTATAAACCAAACTAAGTAAATGTTGAAACGAAATATACAGCAGCAGATGTAGTTATTATCGCTGGCAAAAGTAAATTAATCGAGCGTAAAAGTAGGCAAACCCGCATATATTCGTGATAGAAGTATGTGGTGTGTGGGTGTGTGAGAATTTAATTCTTATCTGTTTGTGCTTACGATGTTGCTAGGTTTGCAGTTTCAGATATTTTGTACAAATGTGGTTAAGTACGAGATATATAAAATTATTTCAAGTTAAAAATATAAATGTATATTATAAATTTACAGATTATTTTAATTTACTTTAATTGATTTTAAATTCCATTCAGCATTTAGAAAAATGTGGAGAAAAAGACAAATAAGAGTTTAAATCTACTAGAACCTATTTAAAAAAAAATAAAATATTTTATTCTTACGTTTTTTAAAAAAAAATTCTTTTAAGGTTTCAACTTAAGATTAAACAGATTAAATAAACTCTGTACATGAATATTTGTTATTTTTTTTAATTGGGCAATATTCACGAAATATACACTAGATATCGTTAAAAGCAATCTTAATTATTACAACATCAAAGAGTAGTTAAGTTAAGGAACATTTTATTAGAAATAATAGTGCATTAAACTTTATAAAAATTGTTCGAAATTACGACCACCATTTTCGATACACAAGTTGTAACGATGAACAATCGACTGCCGAAAAAAAAAAAATTTCCGGACACTAGTTTTTTAATAAAAAATGTTTCTTTATGTGCACTCTATCATTTCTGAAAATTAGGAATAGTTATTCTGTTACACCCTGTATAAATTTTAAATATAATTAAATTTTCAAAAAAAAAAAAATGTGTAGTATAATGATAAAAAATGACGAAATAAAATGGATATTATGAATGTGTAATTCTACGAGCAGATTTTAATTATTAATATTAAAAAAATAAAACTTTTTTTTGAGTTGACAGATGATATAAATATGTGATTAATATTTAGATTAAAAAGTTTTTAAATTACTGTTCACATTTTATCGTTTCTATTTTATATTAAACAATTAAAAGTTTTAATCAGATATGAAATATAATTTGAATATAAATTTAAATTTTAAAAATAAATATTTG
This sequence comes from Clivina fossor, assembly GCA_963966155.1. NCBI lineage: Eukaryota > Metazoa > Arthropoda > Insecta > Coleoptera > Carabidae > Clivina > Clivina fossor. Next base: position 1,417,054 of record OZ014565.1, on the reverse strand, counting down.
TTGCGTTTATCTTTACATATACACATTATTATAGTATATATTGAATTAAAACGAGTTATTCAATGAATCCATACAAAATAATATATTTTAACTGTAATTAAATGAAATTGGTATTTAATGAAAACTAAAATTAATTTGTAATTTAGAATTACTTTTTCAATACTAGACTTAAAAAATGTATTTCTGATATTCAAATGATTAAAAATTAAGTATACTCTTCTTGGTAATAAATATATACTTATTCTCTGTATAGTTATTCCATGGATAAACCTGTTCTGTTAAAATTTATGGAGTAATTTTTGTAAATTATAAATGTTTGGAGGGGACTGATTTCGGGATAATGGAAAGAATTTGTGCCACACCCGTTTGGGTATATGGCGTGATTCTGTATGTATGTAAAGTGAAATAATATCTCGTCATTTTTTATTTATTTAAATATAATTAGAAAATTCATAACATAGTAAAAAAAATACAGAACTCATTATTAAAAATAAAACGGCTTTAGGTTATAGTTCTGTATTAATATTTATTAATAATCGACATTTCGACGAACTCAACGTCCGTCTTCATCAGGAAAACTGATATAATATTATTCGGTTTTGCAATTATTATATTATCTTCAAATTTTACTAAAATAATTGTGGTTTAAATAAAATCTGGCTTACTTTAATTAATAATTTATAAATTTTATAATTACTTGTATTTTCTTATCTACTGCCTTGTTTCTATATTTTGTTTGTTTATTATTCATATAGTATGTATATTTTTTCTGATGATATATGTGTAGTATATCGAAACGTCTAGCTAAAAATTACACAAAACTTAATTCTAATTTATTTATTTTAATTTAATGAGTTTTGAAAGTTTCTATATTATGATCAATACTATTTTTGTTTAAAAAAAATGTAAAATAAATTTAATAAATCTTTGCCTATTTTTTATATTTATTATATTTAAATATGTCTTCGACATATCCTTACACTCCCTGTGAACATTTTGATGTGAATATTTTTTATCTAATTTAAATATTCATCAAATCATATCGAATTTCTACCTGACTTTCAGCTTCCTGTAAAGGATGTTTGCCGATTTCTAAAAATGAAAGTAACAAATTGAAAAATGGATATGTGTATGTCATAGGGAAATCGAAAAATCTACTTTTCCGAAATATTTGGCGTAAAAATACACGAGAACTTTTCGTAATCATGTTTGACTTCATTTGATTTGCAAATATTATATTATGTGATATTTTTAGAGTAGAAAATTTGAAGGGTATAGAAAAAGTTCTGATGCAAACATGACATTCTTGATTCTGCTTGTCAATAGATTTCACTGATTCATTTGACATTATTTCTGATATTTTAAAAATAGATATTTGTATTTTATTCAAATGTAATGTAATGTATGGAGTGTTTCATGACAAGTTGCTGAAACTAATCAGCTGTTATTTTTAAATGTATTCAGTTGGCGAATAGATAAAAACTGCATTGAAAAGAGGAAATAATTATAGATAGAATTTAACAAAATATTTTTTCTTTAAGCTTATTATTAAATATTAATATTACATTACCATATTGCCTATGTAGAAAGAAGTCATTATGGTACTAGTACAATATTATATAGCAGTTATTTACTATATACACTACTGGTGACAGCATCAAACATATTACTACAACGTCAAGTATATTTAATCTAACATTTTCGGCGGCCATATTGCAAAATTATTACGTCAAGTTAACTTAAGATAATAGACAATTGCATTGTTTATTTTTGAATGAATTTTAATTTGATTATAGAAAATGTGTGAAGAAGTGTAAGTAATGCAATGTGCACCATAAAATTTGTCTGAAACTGCATATTCGACGAAAGAAACACGATCAAATGTATATAATTTGATATCTTCGACGACTATATTAAAAATTATTAAGGCAAGTTAAGTTAATTGACAATTGTATTGTTTTTTTTTTGCTTGAATTTTGAATTTGATTATTAAAAATGTGTAAAGAAGTGCAAGAAATGCAATGTATTTTCGAAAATAACAATAATATAATATAATAATAACAAATATAAATAATATATCTACTATTCTACAACTCAGTACGGTTAAGGTTACGTGGCATATATTTTTACTTATTTTTAGTTTAGTTTCATTTGGAATGCATGAAAAAATAGTATATGTCATTCGGAATAGAAAGCTCTTTTTGTTGAGCCAAAATCTGAGCTCAATACAAAAATCATCGCTTTCTACTTCTCGTAACAAAATATACTAATATTGTTTTAATATAAAAAAATTGAAAAATTTAGTATATTTTGTTTCAGGTACGCGTCAACTTTACTATAGAAGTGGTTAAGGAAATTCCGAAAAATTGGTAAATACAATTTCATTTTTAGAAAAATACAATTTCATTTATAGAAAAATACAATAAAGCTATAAAATTGTTCGTATACGTTGTTCGGGAAAAAGTTTTGGTAATTGAAGTAAAAACTTTTCAAAAAGCACTCAAACAATCGTAACGAACATTAATTTTTCTCTAACAAAGAAAATTTAGTTTATTTTTTCCTCTATAACCGATAATAATTCTAACAATTTTTTTTTCTCTCTATAACTTTCGAAAATTAGTGTTTTATTACTACACATAATCAGAAAAAATATACATTTTTTTTATATATTTTTTAGAACTATTACTGAAAACTGTATTTGATCACAAATTTGCAGAATACACAATTTCGAGAAAGTTGATAATAAAATAATTATTATTATAATTATTATTTATTATTTTATTATCGACTTCATGAATTGTATATTCTGCAAATTTTATGATTGTTATTCCATTCTTTATGGTGGAAAATACCACCGAAAGCTTGACACAAAATCTTTAATGGGAGTTAGATTCGAACATCTAATCTTTTGACTACCTTCTCATTGAAATTTAATTCTATATATATATATATATATATATATATATATATATATATATATATATATATATATATATATATATATATATATATATATATATATATATATACGCAGATTTTTTAACCTGAATTATATTTGCCGAAAAACTGTTTTCACCCATCGATTTTCAATTGTTTCACGCTTAACTGAAAACAGTATCAAAGTTGTTCCCGATTACATGTCAATCACCGTGTTTATAACCATTGGTTATCTCTCGTTTACACACTGGTTAAAGTGTATATATCGTACACTATATGAACGGTTCGTTAATTTTGCGACACGCCTCTGCTGCTGGTAATTTTCGATATCGCCGGTCAAAATTAATATGCATGTCATGTTAAATTATTGTTGTGAATGAGTCTAATTTATGTTCGCTATAAAATTTTTACCGATGGCATCAATTTGTACATTTATACATATGTTCACTTAAATAAGTTTCTTAAATAAAAAAAGCTTTAGGATTAAGATCTGTATATATATTTTATTTAAAAATTGACGTTCAGTATACTCTGTGTATATCGTCATTAGGAAATAATATACTAGTAAAATATACATAAACAGAACATAGAAACAAGTTACTACACTGTAAAAATAGTCTGTGAATTTACATATTTTTTCATTTTAAAAATCATATAATTTTCTCTGTAATGAAAATTTACTACATTTATTCTATAAATTTCATAAAACTATTATGGAATTAAAATATTACCTACTTAAAATAAAATAGCAGATTTAGATATTTTTTGTATATTTTTATGAAAGTTTATGTAAATTTATGCTGCAACAGATAATATTTTATATATTTTTCCATATTACTTGTGTAGCACTAAAATTATAATTATATTATAATAGCAGTTTTACAGAATAATTTAAGTAATATTACAGCTAATATTCAGTAATATTACAACTTCTGTAGAATTACATTTTATGTAAAATTACACAATATGACATGACATTTTTGTTACTCTTGGTTTTTTATAGCAAAAATTACATAAAAGTTACTTGTCCAGATAGGAACATTTGGAGGAAATTAATTTCGGCATAATTGAAAGAGTTTATGCCACACTTTTGTCATAGCAACTTGTTATGTCACATAAATCAACAAAACTGCAATGAAAAATCCGTACTACAATATACGTTTATTGTAGTAAAGATTTTGGGATAATATAATAATAATAATAACTTTATTTAAATAGCATTTAGCTAATAAAAAATGCATACATTATATAAATACATAAAATGGTATAAAATTATGTGATATTTTTACAAAAGTTTTTTTAATTTATATCTAAATTCTAATATTCAGTAATATTACAACTGTAGAATTACATAATATACTAACCAATGCCAGATTTATAATTGACAAATTTCAGTAGTAGAAAATACTATTAATATTTACTAATTTGAAAATATTTGTAACAAATTTCGGTAATAAAATATATTTTCAGTCGGAAATTCTAAGTAAATGTTACATTATAACTCTTTAAAAGCATTATAATCGTAAATCTAATTCTGAACACGAACAGTGTGTCGTTAGATGGTCAATCATGTGTAGCCAAGTTAAGTTACGATTACGACACCAGCCACGTAATGCGTTATAAATTGTCTTAACCATTAAATTACGTAACTTAATGTTGCTAAATGTAGTTGTGGTTATATAGTAGCAAGAAAGCTACATTTTATTTTAAGCTATAAACTTTGTTTACTGTACAATATCGTATCTGAAAATTCTTTGTTTGAAATATAACTAAACCTATACTCATATTAAGATATACCTAAGGAATAATGTAAATGTAATTATTAAAATCAGTTATTAATCAGTTAAATCAAATATAATCACTATAAGACTATATAGTTTATATGCGCACTAATAAAATATTTTATGAAAATTTGATTAATCTCGAATAAATAGTGAAGTCAGAATTCAATTTCAAAAATTCTGCAATTTTTTTTCTCAAAAAGTTGACTAAACTATATATTAGTAAATTTATATAATTTATGTGGGTTTAGAAGAATCTTTTGTGAAAATTTGATTAAAATCGCATAAATAATTTAGCCATTATGAATTTTTAAAAACTTTAATATTTTTTTCTTGAAAAGATGGCATCACTGGAAAAAATAAAACCACATGACCAACTTGGGTACTAAATAAACCAATTTTGAAAATTTCATTAAAATTTCACAATTTTTTGACTGATGACCGAGATAACGACGCACACACACACACCTTTATAAACTAAGTTCAGATTCGTTATCTAGAGGCTATTATTTCTTTTTTTTTTAATTTTGAAAAATGTTACAGACACTGTTCCTTGCAGTCAAACGGGTTTTGGTAAAAAAATCTTAAAAAACACCAGAAAACAAAGACAGTTACTTTATAATATTATGAAAAACAATATAAGTAATGAATGTTGTTTTTTTTGTAATGTTTGTGCAACAGTTTACAACTCATGTAAAAGTGAAATGAAACCGTGAAAAGTTTTGATTGATTGTTTCTTTTCCGAAGTCATACAACTTTGTTGCTAAGCGCCTAACTTTACTGTGGTTATGTAATACGCAGATGTTTAAGTAGTTGCTTACAGATCATATTTCTTTCTCAATCATATTTCATTTGTGAATTTTATTGAGCAAAATATAAGATATAAAATACTTATAAGTATTGTTTTTTGCATTTTTATGACAATCTGTTAAGGTTTGGTTTCTCCATTTTAATTTAAACTTAAAGTCAAGTTCAATCGTAAGATTAATGTTTGGTGTAATATTAGTGTTCGTGATCTTAAATTTCTATCGCTGTCTATCGCAAGAAGAGTAGCTAAACTGATACGTAAAGAAACTATATAATTATTTTTCCGAGCATAATTCTGCTTTGGAATTATACTATAATAGTTATTAATCATAAAAATGAAGAATTACTCCGAATGAGTAATAATTATAACATGTGAATAAAATTTTTTTTTTTTTCTACAACTATAAATTATAAAAAAATTGCACTTTTCGAACTGATATGAATGATATTTTAAAATAATGTCTAATTAACATTTGGTTAAAAGAATATATATGAATGATTTTGAAGATATATGTTTGCAAGTGGACGTCCGATGAGTAGTTGCAGTGGTATGATTGAGAGAGTGGTTTGCGGGAACGAAAGTTTTCAACTAGTAGGAATAGAAGAACACATATGATAGATGTCATCATGAAGATGAATGAAGCTAGAGTTGGTTTTTTTTGGAGAAAACTAATTTTGGGATAATTGAAAGAGTTTGTACCATTTTGTTTGTATTTTATTCATAATGTTAACAGTCATTGATTAAAAGAGTAATAATTCAAAAACTAAGTAACTAATTAAAATGCTTCGTTTACACTAATCCAAAATTTAATTACAAATACTGTATTATTGCAATTGAAAATGTAAAATCGAAATTCACATTCGGTAATAACGATCATTAAAACTTAATATTTCATATGTTCATTGTCAGTTTATTTCCGGGCAATCATTTATAAAGCACAATTCCTGATGTGTCAGCAGGAATTCGAAATACTAACGCACGGCCGCGTGCTCAATCCATGAGTAATGCCTGCGATAATTCGCGCATCGCAGGATCATTGTGGATTTGCTACCGATATAGCTCGCGTTGAAAAATCGGAAAAGGATTCACAATACATCCCATTGCCTATCTATGTTTATTTTTTTTTAATATTATGCGTCTGTTCTGCAAGCTTTTCTACATGCCAAAAAAAAGCATCTGCATGTAAATAATAGATGTGTAAAGAATACACAAGTGTACCTGGAATATTTCTGTACGATTCTTTGTCATAGATATCAGAATATCTGAAAATAAATAATCGTTTGTCACTGAATTAATGCTGTAAAAATAGTATCCGGTTAACCGTAGTATCAAACGGCGATTAATAATAATAATAATAACTTTATTTAAATAGCATTTAGCTAATAAAAAATACATACATTATATAAATACATAAAATGGTATAAAATTATGTGATATTTTTACAATAGTTTTCTTAATTTATATCTAAATTCTTTAACTGTAACAGAACATTTAACATCATTTGGCAAGCTATTGAAAGCATTCAGACCTTTATTATAAATTGACAAACATGTTTTAGTTCTGTTTGTTCGGAGAATATACAGGGTGTAACAGAATAACTATTCTTAATTTTAACTGGAGTATCCTGGGCTCAGAATATGAAGATTTAATGCAAATCACTTAGATAAAATATGGCTCCTTACTGAGCTACAGGGTGTTATATAATAAAAATTTAAAAACGATTTTTGCCCAGTACTTTAAAACTATTTGACGTATCCTTATCATACTTGGCAGGAAATGTAGGTACCGTACACCATACTAAATTATGTTAAATAAAAGTTTCTGGCTACTGCCAGTGGCGTACAACAGGGGCAAGTGAGAGGTTGATCCTTCCTAAATTCTACGCCACTGGCGAAATTGTCATTTTAGCACAATTTTTCGATTCTCCAATACTTGCTGTGTAAAAAACATACTCTTCTTTTGTAACGATAAAGTCACTGTTTTTCGAGATATTTAAAGTTAAACATAAGCTGCACCCTTGGGATTTTTTCAAAATTTGCTCAAAAAAATCTGAAAAAATTCAGTAAAATAGAGAAAAAAATTAGCTACATAATATTTAAGTAACTTTTTCTCTAACTCATTCTGGTTTGGATGGAAAAATTATTGAAAATTAATATTTTTTGCATTTTATTTTTTTTATTTTCAATAATTTTTACAGCCAAATCAGAATAAGTTAGAAAAAAAAGTTACTTAGTTATTATGTAGCTAATTTTTTTCTCTATTTTACTGAATTTTTTCAGATTTTTTTGAACAAATTTTGAAAAAATCCCAAGAGTGCAGCTTATGTTTAACTTTAAATATCTCGAAAAACAGTGACTTTATCGTTACAAAGGAAGAGTATGTTTTTTACACAGCAAGTATTGGAGAATCGAAAAATTGTGCTAAAATGACAATTCCGCCAGTGGCGTAGAATTTAGGAAGGATCAACCTCTCACTTGCCCCTGTTGTACGCCACTGGCAGTAGCCAGAAACTTTTATTTAACATAATTTAGTATGGTGTACGGTACCTACATTTCCTGCCAAGTATGATAAGGATACGTCAAATAGTTTTAAAGTACTGGGCAAAAATCGTTTTTAAATTTTTATATAAAACACCCTGTAGCTCAGTAAGGAGCCATATTTTATCTAAGTGATTTGCATTAAATCTTCATATTCTGAGCCCAAGATACTCCAGTTAAAATTAGGAACAGTTATTCTGTTACACCCTGTATAAGTTAGTTTCTTGATTAATCGGTTAATCGTTACATATTTTGTAATGCACATAGTTATTTTATTACAGTTACTGTCTTTTATAAAAAAAATTACCTAAATCATGTCTTAAAATAGTTTAATAAACAATGTAAATTTGAATAGTTTTAATAAACAAAGCAAGTAATATAAATTTACGAAATAAATTCCAAGTCCATTTATGTTTTAAATAAAAACAAAAAAAAATCATTTTGTAAATATCACAAACGTGTCTATGATTAATCTGGCCAGTCATTGATGCATAGCTTAACAGCCGATTCAATGACTGAGTAATTTGTGAAATTTTGAGAAAATGTCTCAACTTTAGAATATTATCACAATTTTATTAACAATTTTTGTTACTGCAGTTTCTTGCTGTACATAAAAACTGTTTTTTTATTTTTTAATTATAATGTATATTAATGTACTTTAATCACACTGTATATGTTTTTAATTTTTTCAAAATTTTTAATTGTTCTGTATTTTTACTTTGTATGTACTTGACAAAATCAGAATTTTATTTAGTTTTAATTTGAAATACGAAATAATTTTCTACTTGATTTTATATGTATTTTGACAAATGCATTTTCGCAGAATTTAGTCTGATGATGACCGTACGGTCGAAACTGCAGTAACAAAAATTGTTAATAAAATTGTGATATTTACGAAGTAATTGTTTGTTTTTATTTAAATTATTTATAATTTATCACAAAGTAAAGGCTGATCAAATTAAATCTATTTATGTTTGTCAAAACACTGTACACAAAAAAATAAATATTAAATATCACTCTTGCTTATCAGTTTAGCTTAATTTAGCGTTTAGTTGTTTAATGGTGTGGGTCGTTAGCCTATAGCTAAGCAAAGGACCTATATCTTATAAACTATACTGAGTTAGATACCTATTAGTTCAGTGGTATAAGTTCTTTATTTCCAAAAATAATATTTTTTATTTAAATTCTGATGAAAGTTTTATATTATTACATTAATAATATCTAAAAATAAATTTACATTATTCTTCAGTAATACTCATTTCCAGATACATCTTAATGAAAGCAACAAATAAAAAGAAATAGAATAAAATTGGAATATTTTTTTTCGCTTTTTTAACTTACGAGTAGGCGGTATTTCTTTATTTTCATTGACGTAGATTACGCTAGCACAACACCGTATCCATGGCAACAAAGTCTATTTCATCCTTTGTTTATTTTTGAGCGCCGTGTGCTAGCCTAGCATAGTCTAAGTCTCATGGGGCATATTTAAGAATGTGTGAAAATCTAGAGCTATATTTTTCAGGATCTTAAAACTTTGATTTAAAATTTATATTTACAGGGCCTTGTTTTAAAATTTTAAACCGAGTATGTAATAAATAAAATTATGTGCTTTTAGTTTTTCGCATTATTTTTAATTTATAACTTGAATTATCTATCTTTTAATAAAGTTTCAGATAAAAATCTGTTATAGTTTCTGTATGAAATATTAAAAGCGTTAAATATTAGCAAAAATCTAAGCAAAAAGTTGCTGTAAATTAATTATAATTAAATATCAGTATTGATTAAAAAAAAAAAATAATTACGTAAAATTTAATTTGTCTACTACATGATGAATTTACAATCTATTCATTACAGAACATATAAACATATAAGATATAAAATAACATGGAAGAGAATATTCCACTGAATATTCAAAGTATTTTGGAGTAGATAATTTTAATTGTTTTGTGTAAAAAAACAGAAAACAATTACTTTTGGTATATTGAGCGAAAAAAAATTTAGATATTTTTTCTAGTTTTTGTATATTAAATTTACCTATTCTATTTTAACTAATTTTTATATAAATTAAAGAAGTAATGCTAATGAAAATATTATAAATTTTGATAAATAATCAATAATATAATATAATCTAATTAAATTAATAAATCATTTGAAACTTTTAACAATTTAATTAGAATTAGAAAAAACTTTCATATTTTTCTCTGCAAATTTTTTTAAAAATATGTAATAAAATTGAATTTTTTTGGGAAAAAAAAAACAGAATTACGTAATAAAAACAACTAATTTGTCAATACATACACAAAATAAAAAGTTGTATAAAAATCATTTGTAAATATTTGAGAGAGAATCCATTTCTTCAGATTTTGTACACAAGACTGTACAAATTTTAAGTATGATTGTTGAGTATATAGTGATTTATCATTTATTTTACACAATGATTGCAAAAGTCTGAAGATTACTATTAAATTTACTATTACTATTGTATACCATTGCACACAAGAACGTTTTACTCTTTCATATTAAAAAAAAACTACAATGCTTTTACCATTTGCCACTAGCATTAAGAAAACGTAACAAATTTATTTAATATATATATATATATATGTATATGTATATAAAGTAAAAGCGCGAGTACAAAGGTGGAAAGTCGTACTTGTAAATTACATCAAATTTCGTATCTTGTACATTCTAAAGATCTCTCTCTATATTTAACACACATAGTGCCCACACGAGCGTGTGCTAAATTAGTGAGTAGCCAAGTGTTTCATTGGTCTTTTTCGGTGTCCACAAGAACTATGTCTGGTGTAGCGACAATGCATCCGACGAACACACTCTTCAATTTAATCTCAGCTCAGACTGATACATGTGCAATAGAAGACCCTTTCAGGCTTAGCGGTGGTGGTTTCTTTGTGATGAAAGCTAGCTCAAGGATAAAGGACCAGAAGGTAGTCAGTTTCTAAGATATGTTTGGAATATAGATCTAGATTTCTTAGCTTTGATGATTGTGTCGAATTTAATAGCATTGAGCAACTGGATTAAATTAATTTAGTTGGTTTTACAAAAATAATATTTTTGTATTCAGTTGGTTTGTTATGTTATGATTGAAGAAGAAAATATATTTTAGAAAAGATGTTATATATGCTTTCCAGTAAAATGTAAGGTACCAAACAATATTTCACATTTTTCTATGGTACTTTCGCAAAATATAGGAATTTGTCATATAATGAATTCTGAAAGATTTTTTACTATATAAAAGTATATATATATATATATATATATATATATATATATATATATATATAAACATTAAAATGCATCAAATCATTAAACAGTGCTTCCTATTCTGCATTTGATGGATAATGTGATATTGTGTTGCTTACCACATCGTAACCGAACAAAGACAAATGAGTGCAAATACTGCAGAGTGAAAAGCTCAATGATGCGTTAATAATTTGTGCTAACATTTACATTCCTTAGTGTTTCCTCGAAGGGTGGCACCGCAACCTACTTAGAGTAGCATCAAAGCAATGCGTGTTTGAATCTGTATTGTTCTAACAACTACGCTTTATCTCTAGCTTATTCGATATTAAACAGTTGAAGGGAAGCATTTCATTAACAGTGTTTTTTTGCTTGCTTGGCTTGCAATTGACATATAATATATCTTTGTATAATGTTGCAACATTAGCAAATAATATAATCCAGACAGAACGTTAAACAAAAATTTATTTTAATTATACCATAATTTTGTTATTGAATTACATTTCAATTCCATACATTTATTTATATATATATATATATATATATATATATATATATATATATATATATATATATATATATATATATAAATATATCAGTCAATTTGGAAAAGAATGTTAAATTAAACTCATTTAAGTTTAATAGGCAAACTTTCGATTTATTTTAAATCTTCTTCAAAGGACTCTAAAACATGGAAAATAAAAAATATTATCTATATCATAGTGTCAATGTAATATAAATAATTATAAGAATAGTTGAATTTAGATAAAAAGGAACAAGGTTATAATAAAATAAAAATATACTTCTTATTTTGTACTACTTTTGTATATTTATTTATATTTTTTTTTAAATATTTAGTTTTCTTTTTTATTTTATTGTGATTATTTGCATGGCCTGTATTGTGGCTAATATGTAATTATATATTTATTTAAATGACTTTAAAAATATTAAATATATCAACTTGTAATATTAATTTTTTTGTTTATTTTTGTATCAGTAAAAATATTCATACTGAAAAACAAATACAATTAATTTTGTCCAGTTACAGTTACTGAAATAAATTTAGTAATAAAACTTTTTCATTGTCAGACAATGATAAAATCGTTTGAATACGAAATGAAAAGGTTTTTTTTTTCAATTTTCAATCAATACCTAAAACCACAATTGAAATTCATTTCCAATGCAAGCTTGGCTATATTCGATGTTCATTTTATAGTGAATAGTATGGTTGTATATTCGGTTAATGTACAACTAACTGGATTGCAAACTAGCTTAAAAACGGAAATATACGAATAGTGTGACACTGCAATAAAAACTTTCCGATGTACGGATAAATGCAATATGTCAATTAAAAATGGACGATATTGTTTTTATGATAGGTAGTGAATTATGGAGGAAATTGGGAGCTAACATTTTTCTGTATTTAGAAATTTTAATATAGTTTTATTAATACTTTAACTAAAGTCGATTTTAAATAATAATAATGTATTTAATATAGTAAAACATCTGTCAAAACATATTGTATTAAAATAAAAAGCTTTAGGATTTAGTTCTGTATATATTTTATTTAAATATTGACTGATACAAATGACATATGATTAAGTCCTGTATATATTTTATTTAAATATTGACTGATACAAATGACATAAATATTATAATAAACAAGTCAAACATAGAAACACAAGTTACTAGATGACAAAGTAACTAGATTAAAAAATATATAAATTATTTAAAATAATAATAATATTAAGAATAATTTATAAATTATTATTATTATTCTTTGGAAAGTTTTGTGTAGTGATGATGGTATACATATAGGTGATTGTGTTGTACCTGCTTTAGAATATGCTGATGACGTGATTGTTTTAGTTGAATATGAATAACAACCGAGAAGGATGATTGATATAATTAATATTATAGGTAAGGATAAGAATCTTGTGTTGAATGTTGATAAGTGCGTATTAGTTTTTGAGAAGGGTGACTTGACGACTGAATATAATGCATCTGTTAAGTGCACTTATAGAGTAGGTAGATGAATTTGTATATTTGGGTAGTTTATTGTCTAAGGATGGTTGCTTTGATCGTGAGATTGGAAGGAGAGTTAATTCTAGTTGTAAGGTACTTTTGCTAGAAACGTAAATATTTCAAGAGAAACCCGTTTGAGTATATATTAAAAAAATATGAAGCAGATAAAGAAAATGGGATCTATATTTATACGAGAAAGTCTAGTACATACACATGAAATTTTAATCAGTTGAGTATTTTTCAAATAGAATTTTTATCCCCAAAAAAAATCGGAAAATCAAAAAAAAAACAAAAAACGATCGTCAATAGTAATAGTTGAAAACACAGTAGGCGGGTCCGTTTTACGGCACGTGAAAGAAAAAAAATAAAAGACTGACGACACTGGCGCGGTTCCATCCGTACAGCTGATTGCCGAAGTTGTTACAGATTACTTCTTTATCTACTGAGCTAGCGAGCCGCGGGCGTGACCATCGTTTAAAGACGCAAAACAAAAAAACAAAAAAAAATAGAACATCGCACAACTGAGTCGGGGGAAACGAGGCGAGAATAAAAGAGTTGGAAAGCAAGCAGGACGGTATAGCAAAAGGATAAAAGGAATACGGCTGCTTGTTGGTGATGGGTCTTCGTTAAACGGTTCGAGGATTCATTCTTCCTCTTGTTAGTCTTGAAGTCTTTTCAACGCTTTGAATTAAAGAGATCGGAGATTGGATTTTTTTTGAAAGATCGTTTTTGATGTCATCCTGTCGGTTTAATTTTATTATTTTTTAAAAAATATTTTGCTCTTAACAACTATTATTTTTTATGAATAATTTTTTTTCTAGTTCTACACAGTAAAAAAAACAGCTTGTTTATATTATTCAAATTATATGTTTTAAATTATTTGTTTATTTAAGTAGCACATTTGCGGATAGTTTTGTAAAATCAGAATGTCACTTTTTAAGATTTTTGTTTGTAAACGTTTTACAAAGAAATTAATGCTAGGATTTAAAAACTGTCAATTGCCAAGTTATGAGTCCAAAGTAGGACATTTACTGTATTTGGTATGATCCTAATGCGACAGTATACTAGCTTTCATATACTTGTAGATTTTATGGCTGACCCAATCGTCATTTGTATATTTGAATGAGAAAGATTAACGATTTAGACCGTAATGACTTGAGTTAGGAAAAAACTATTTGACGTCTATAGTCGCAGTGCCCACGAATGTGTTAATTAGATGATATTTCTAATAATATCGGTTTTTTTATCTACATATACACTAAGATAATAATCAAATTGATATTTTAAATAAAATTTAGATAAATAATAAAAAAACTGCAGGATAATATTCGACAAATTAGATGAAATATCTAATTATATTAGAGAAAAACACAAAATGTAATTATATGTTCTTGTAATAAATATTTTATCTAATATGATTAAAGGGCTGATAAGTCATCGATTTTTTTTAAATAAAAGTACTAAAACATTAGAAATTTATATCAGTTTATTTATAAATGCACATAATTTGTTTCTTTATATAAAAATATTATCAACATTTTATATATATACATAATTATAAAATTATTTTATACATTTAACAAATATAATACAATATTTAGTCTATGGTTTATAAATAATTAAACATTTATATAAATTATTTTGAATATATTACATAACATACATGATAATATCAAATATTCAAAATATTCAATATATAAATAACATTATTGTTTTAAAAACTAATTAATTAATTTTATCATTTACATTTATTTTATATTTTACATAGAAATTAAACTAAATAAAATGAAAAACTATTGGGACTTACGTAACTAACGGCTGATTCCATTATTATTATAATGATAATTACATTATTATTAACTATATATATAAAGTCAGATAGAGATGCACAGTTTTTTATGTGCACAGTTTAAACGCTGGTAAATAATTAAAATTAGCAACTATAAAATCAATTTCTGAACATAGACCAATTCTAACCATATTTATTTTAACATGCTGCGATCGTAAATATAAGATGGATGAAATTTTTCTATTAGCTTCATATATTTCAGAGGCCTGACTTTTCTTGTTTTTGTTACTATATTCCATGAACTTCACTTTCCATAAATATATGAACGTTTTATTAATTTTTTTCAGAATATTTGATAACACTGTTGTAGATCAATATAATCATAATATAATTACCAAATAATAATTTAAAAAATACGACTGCTAATGTACTTTATCAACCAATCAAATTGAACAAGTATGAACATCTTATATAAACAAAACTTCTACGTACAGTTTTCGACTTTATAAATTATTTTATCTACCGTTTTCTTTCAGTTTTTATAAAACTATCGTCTACGCAAATTTTTACGCAACTTATAGAACTGTACACATAAAATGTTGAAAAAACTGTGGGTCTGGACCTCGCATAAGTCCTATCAAGCAGTGCTCTGCAGCTGGAACTCGGAGCAGTAAAGCTGCCGACTCCGGAGGAGAACCGGAGTCGGAGCTGCGATAATATTGACTGCTCCACTGCTCCATTCTTAGCAATTAGAAAAATCGATTTTTTCCATATATTTTTAAAAATTTGCAATGCATTTTTAGAAATTAAGTATTAAATAAGTATTTGGAAAATAAACTAGTAAAAATTGAAAATGTGCAAAATTGTGACTAGCTAAAAAAATCAATTTTATATTACGCAAAAAAAAAGAACACTAAAGAACAGAATACATTGCTATTTAGAGGAATACAAATATACAATAAGTTAGCAGATAATTATAACGAATTTAGAATTAAGAAAACACAAAATTAGTACAAAGGAATATTATTTAAATAAAGACTGAAATAAATTATATGTAAAATAAGTACTAATTTTAGGTTATACCAATATACTAGATTAGAAATGTAAATTTAAGTGGTTTTCATAACTGTATATATTTTTTATCGTTCAGCTAAATAAAGTTATTATTATATTTTCATTATTGTTTCCGCACGAAAAATTTCGTTAAAAAACTTTTTTACAATGTAAATGGAAGCCGGAGCAGTTGTATAAATACTGAAGCAAACTAGGATCGTATCAGTTACAAATTTGGATTACTGCAAAGCTCTGATATCAAGAACAATTTATATTGCTTTACGTTACATTGCAATCTCTGCATTTTGAAATATGAAATATTCTTAAAGTCGGATATTTCCAATAAGTTTTCACGATAAAATATATTATTTTATAGCAAATACACAAGGCGATAATAATCAATGTGACATACCATAATATATTCTGCTCAGATGATTTTTCAAAATTACGTAACTCATTATTTAACGTATTAAAATTTTTACTTATATTCTGTAGTTCCAAATATAAATGTGAAGGCGTTGTTGTTGCTGTTACATTACTAATCGTAGACGAATCATCAATAATTTTAGTATTACTGCTGTAACATTCAATACCTTCTATATTCTCATCTTCATAATTTTTTAATTTACCAATATGATTTATATCTCTATTTTCGAAATATTTCAGTATTAAAGTTAAATTTTTACAATTCCAGTAATTTCCTGATATATCTATATGTTCTAAATACATTAATGGTTTAAACAACGGATCCGGATTTAACAATTTAAATTTATTAGCACTGATATCTAATTCTTTTAGACTCTTCAACGGATATATCAAATCTTCTGTGATGGCACTTAATTTATTTCTGGACAAATCGAGTGTTATTAAATTTTGTAATGTTGAAAATGTTCCCGTATTTAGGAATATTAAATTATTGTTTTGTAAATCCAGATATTTTAACTGTGTTAAAAATTGAAATGCGCATATATTTATATGTTCAATCACGTTACTGCTCATGTTTAAATTTTCAATAATATTCCTTTCTTGAAATAGTTTACAAGAAAAATATTTAATGTTATTGTCACTTAAATGTATTTCCACTACGTTTAGTAAACTTTTAAATATGTTTGCTTTTAAATTAACGATCTTGTTTTTACTTAAATTTATTGATACCAAATTAGGTAATCCTTCAAACGATTCGTTTTCCAAATTATAAATATTATTCTTTTCCAAGTTTAGTGTCTTCAATTGTGGTAGTTCTAAAAATGCTTTAGATTTTATTGTAGTAATATTAGTCTGAGATAAATCCAGATATTTTAATTTTTTCAAATTGGTGAATGCATTTTCTAATAATTTTTTTTGTTTCAATGGATTATTTTTTAGTACCAATAGTTCCAGATTGTTTGTACGATTGAAGTTATAATTTTGTATACGATTTCCAGTTAGATCTAAAGTTTTTATCGTCATAATGTTGTTAAAATCTTCTGTAGTAATTTTATTATTACTTATATTTAATGCATAAATATTTGAATTCTTTGTAAGGAAGTTCAAATTTTTTATTTCGTTATTGTGCAAATCTAATTCATATAATTTGCATTGATCGAAAGCTTTATTCTCAATTTTGTTGACTTTTGAATTCTGTACGTATAAGTAATTCACATGTTGACATTTATAAAACTGATCTCGTGTTAAATTCATCAAGGAATTATTGTTCAATATTATTTTAGTAAAACTTTTTCTATTATAGCAATTAATCAATAATTGGTTTATGTTATTATTGGTTAGGTCTAAGATTTTTATATTTTCGAATGGTGCTAATATTTCGCCACTGAAATAGTTAAAATCATTACCGGTTATATGTAAATAGTCCAATTGTTTAAACATTTTGAAACAGTTGATTTCCAAATAGGTAATATGGCATTTTGTTATTGTTAAATTAAACACGTTGTTATATCGTTTGTTGTGGAATAAATTTTCGTTTAGAATTCTCAAGTTTATGTTGTCGAGTTTTAACATTCTCACTATATAAGTATTTATGTTGTTATTGCTTTCAATTTGGAATTGTTCCCTTGTAATATTTGTGTAATTACAAATATAATTGTTTATATTTTCCTCGCTTTTTATACAATTATTGTTTACCTGTTTCATGCCTAATAATGTTATTAATATGATTGGTAACCACTGAGACATGTTGCTGAAAATTTAACAAGAATTAATTAGGAAATATATTATAAATTAAATTTGTTTACTTACATTACATTAGTATCGAATATTGTTTCTTTATTGATTTGGTTGTGAAATATTTAAAAAAAAATTATAAAATTTTTTGTAACTTTGTCACTTCTGTTAAATAATCTAGTCACACTGTTATAGTAATTAGTAATTTGATGAGAAAGAAGTATTTGAAATAAAAATATTGCAAAATTGAAGACATAATATTCATTATTTTATAAATACGATTTATAAATGATTAATGTTTGATATTAAATATTTGTAGATGTAAATATAAAATTGTAGATTAAAATTAGTGTGGAATTGAGGGGGGGAGGTCTTAGAATGTTTATTTATTGTTAGATTAATCGGTAAATTTGATAATAAAATGGCAAAAAATAGGTCCTATAAAAAAATTATATCAAATTGTTAGTTGGATAGGAATGTTTGGAGGCGATTGATTTCGGGATGATGAAAAGAGTTTGTGCCACACCCTCTTGGGTACATGGCGTGATTGTGTATGTATGTATGTATGTATGTATGTACATTTATGATACTTCACATTAAAATACTTTCTATTTTAAATTATTAAAGGAAATTATTAAATTGTAGGAATTTCGTATTTAATTGGAAAGAAAAAATAAAACATATATTTTTACTAAAAAATATATTACTCAACACATATTTACATAAACTTATAATAAATATATTAGATTAATTTTACAAATAAGAACAAATTTATTATTGCTGTGCAAAATTCTGTTAATCTGAATATTTTTAATTTATAAAACAGATTTTTTTTGTTATAGACATGTTATTTTGATAAATTATATAATCAAAATTTACACTGTAAAAAAGTTCGGTAATTTTACATATAAACCTGGGCAATAGTTTAATATGTAAATTTGCAGACATCTCAGGAAAGTTTTTACATAATGTGAATATAAAATACGTATATTTTATATAAGTTTTACTTACTTTTTCGGTAAAAGTACATATGTAATATGGTAAATTAATTATTTTACTTAAAATCACAATATTATATTATTTTTATAGAAAAATGTGAACAATTTTTTTTTGCTGAAATAACATGTAAGTTTTTACCATGGTTTTTATGTAAAATGACAACTTTTTTTACAGTGTACGTTACTATTAATTTATAAAACTAAATAAAATGTTAACAAATTGCTGTACATAGTAAAAAATAATCTAGTAAAAATCTTTCAGAACTCATTATATTAAAATAAAAAGGCTTTAGGATTGTGTTTTGTATAAATTTTAATTAAAAAACAATGTTTCGACTTTCTCTACGTATATCATCATCAGGACAAAATTATATATTATTATATGTTCAAAAAAAAGGCTTTAGGATTAAGTTTTGTATAAATTTTTTGTATAATTTTTACCTAATGATGGCATATGTATGTTGAAAAATAGTTTTGTAATTAAAATTTATATAGAACTTAATCCTAATGACTTTTTTTATAGTAAAAAAAAATCTTTTAGAATTCAATATATTAAAATAAAAAACTTTAGGATTAATTATATTTTTTCCTGATGATTATATACAAAAGGTATATCAAAAAATCGATTTACAAATAAAATATATACAGAACTTTATCTTAAAGCTTTTTTTATTTTAAATTGCTGCAATTTTTAAGGTCATTTTATAGATGAAATTTTGCAAATACAACACTTTTTTCAAATTTTTTGAAGAATGTTGCGTATAGCATATGGTAAAAATCTCCTAGATTTGATTGCAATACACAAGAATTTATAAAAAATATAAACAATAATGAATACACATGTTACTTCTAATAAATAATAATCAAAATCATTATTTTCTGATGTTATCACGTTGGTATGAGCACTAATTTCTAGTTCTTCAATTTTCTCCAATGTCACTACTGTTGCTGTTGGCGTCGGTTCAATTTTGTGCTCCAGAAATTTCTCTTCATAACATTCAATACCGTCAATATTTTCATTATTAAAATTCAACAATTCTTGTTTGTAATTTATTTTATTTTGCACCAAATACTGTATTATTATTGTCAAATTATGACAATCAAAAATATTTCCAGATAGATAAACAGTTTTCAATTCGATAAGATTCTTAAATATTTCTGGATCCAATTGCGACAAATTATTATTGCTTATATCAATTATTTCAATTTTCTTTAACGGAAATACCAAACCTCGTTCAATATTATTGAGTTTATTGAAAGCTAAATTTAAAATAATTAAATTTTGAAGATTCGATAATGTACCATAGGTTAGATATTTTAAATTGTTGTTATTCAAATATAGTATTTCTAATTTTTTCAAAAATTGGAACATACATACATTAATAAAACTAATTTGATTGTTATTTAGTTTTAGAATTTGTAAATTTTTTGTTTCGTAAAATAGGCTACAAGACACAGTTTTAATTTCATTGTAGCTTATATCGATAATTACTAAATTTTTTAGATTTTCAAATGTATGCGAATCAATATTATTTATTTGATTTTCACTAACATTTAATGAAGTTAACAAATCTAAACCTAGAAATGTTTCATTTTCTAATATCGAAATATTATTATTTTCCAAATGTAAGTCTCTTAACTGTTTTAAACCTATGAAAGCTCCTGGTTGTATAATAGATAAATTAATACTAGATAGGTCAAAATACTTTATATTACGCAAATTTTTGAAAATACCAGTTGGCAGTATTTTATAGTTTGTAAATACACTTTTACAACTACAATTAGTTAAATAATTAAATCCATCAAATGAATTATTGTTGATTTTGTCGAAAGGATTGCCGTGCACGTAAAGTCTCTCGATTTTATTTTGTCGACTAAAATTGAATTTCTTTAAATTGTTATTGGTAAAGTCAACTACTTTTATTGTATCAATATAATAATTGAAAACATCAACATTAATATTGTTGTGACTTAAATTTAAATATAAAATGTTTGTGTTTGTTGTTAAAAATTCTAAATTTCTTAAATCATTGTTATGTAAATCCAGTTTAGTTAATTTTGAATTATCAAACGTTCCAGTTTCAATTCTACTAATTTTCGAATTAGCGGCGTATAGATAATGTAAATTAGTACAATTTGTAAATGTATCACTGGACATTGTATATAAATAGTTACCGTTTAAAACTATTTTACTAAAATATTTCCGATTGTAACAATTAATGGTTAACTGTTTGATATTATTGTTGGATAAATCTAAAATGTTTAAATCTGCAAGAGGTGCTAGTATTTCACCGCTGAAGTAGTGAAAATTATTATCTAATATGTAAAGATAATCAAGATATGTAAAATATTTGAAGCTTTTCGATTCAATATAGGTTATGTGACATTTCGATATTGTTAAATTATAAGTTTGATCGTATTTCGAATTGTTGAATAAATTTTCGTCAATCATTTTTAAATTGATGTCGTAGATTCTCAGCACTCGTATTGCGTATTTGTTAATGTCTTTATTGCTTTCGTTCTGAAATTTGCCATAAGATATGTTTGTGTATTGACAAAAATAGTTGGCTTTATGCAGTTTACTTTCGATGCAAGAACAGTTGACGATCGATGTGTAGTATAGTATTAGTAGCCATATGATTTGCATATTGTTTCTGAAAATTGAAAATATAATTATTAAATTAGTGAGTCTATTCGGCTCATATCTGTTAGATATGTAGAGTTACAGATTATTTCGTCGGTTTCTATCAATAGAAGAATTTCATTTACTATAGTACATTCATTCAAATGAGATTAGTCTACATTTATATAATTTCCTTGCAGCATCTTTTTATTTTAATCGTTAATATTTATACATTTTCAAATACATAATAGCAAACTAATTTAATATATATTTAATTTAATTATATAAAAAATGTAATGTAATTAGATATTTGAAAAGTAATTACTTAAAGGAACAGTGCAATACAGAAATTTGTTTAAAAAAAAAATAAAAGTCTGCATTTTCTAGAATGGTGAAGAGTTGAGAATTTATTTAAAAAATATGAATATGTATATATTTAAATCAATCACACTATACAATATTGAAAATTATGTAAAAATACTTACGATTTTAAAATTAATTATTTGTTAACTATTGTATTAATTTATTTTTATATTAATCTTATTCGAACTGTCGGTAGTATAGTTTACAAATTATTTATGATAAGATGTTGCTAAAGCAAGTCACAAAATTTATATCTTCTGTACAGTATGAAACGTTTTAATTAACTACTATAATTTGTAATTAAAATGATATATAATCTCGATGACTTAATAACGATAAAATGTATAATTTAATAAATATTACTAGAGAAAATTATATTTATGAATGTCATATTTAAATTACATCAACAAAATTTGACAATATTTTCAAATATAATTGAACAGATATGTCTGTATAAATAATAACAAATATGATTTGGTTTATACATAATTTATTTACTGTTTAATATTTTTAATAAATGTATCAAGAAAATAACTGTAGCTAAACAGAAAAATAAATTAAAATTTCTAACAAGAATCAACAAAATATTTTAAATTATTTCTCTAGAATGTTATATTAAGAAAAATAAAGAATATGAAAAATTATTCAGGAAAAAAAATACTCATTTGTATAATTTATGAATGTTTTTCAAAAGCGTTGAGCTTTAATTTTTAAAAAGTTTGTGTCTGGTTTTTACGAAAACATTTCAATTATTCATAAAAAAGTTTTTATTAAGATGTAAGAAAAATGTGATATTTTTTGAAAATAAAATTATTAATAGCTGTCAAAGTCTGATCTTTATATATTTTGTTATTTAAAAATATTTATCTAAACTTTATTTAAAATATCAATTTGATTTCAAATAATTAATAAGTAAATGAAATAAATAATATTATGGAAGATATTATCTAAATTAAGTTGCCAATTATGTTTTTTCTAGTCTGTCTTTTTCTAGTAAATAGAATTATTCTTTTGATAGAAAAAGACAGACTATTTTAAAATTGGCAACTAAATTTAGATAAATTTTCTAAAATCTAAACTTGAATTAAATAACTATTTTTTAATAAGTACTATCAGCGTAATATCCGTGCTTCGCTACGGGATTTACTACTTTAAATCCATTTTAATTTAATTGCAGTTTTTGGTCAATTTTTATCATTTACAGCGTTCGCTGATCTCGTAAAATAGTCATTTCATCAAGGATATAAAGTAATGATGCTATAAGTAAAATATAACCATAACTTTGAAATAACTTAATATGAACTTTAGCTCCATCTGTCAGTAATTCCTACAGTATATTATTCCTGCATCTATTAACAAAATTGAGCATACAGTCCTTTAAACACAGCTTTAATAACGAATCGACGAGTACTTGAATGAAGTACCTAGTTTATCATTGCTGTATAGACTTTCAACACAGATGACATATTACGTGGCGTGGCTGGTCCCCCTACAATTGATCCACGACGAGTCCGGTCAGCGTCGGTTCATAAATCATAGGGCGTCTCGACGCATCGATAGCGTCGCTGGAGAATGCGTGACGCCGTACGATGGGCGTGTAATCTCAGCTGATAACTTACTGTGTTATGTGCGTTTAAAATTAAATGTCAGACTATCATAATTATTTTTAAATAATTTTTAAATAACTATAACGTAAACTTTGGAACAAAATTAATATTTTCTTTATTTAACGTTTTATCTAAAAAATTTATAAATAGAAATAATATAAATTTATGGAATAGAAAAATTTGTATAACAACTACTGTTGTCATGGTGAATAAAAACAAAACTGTCTAGACATACATATGCCACCTATTTACACCTATTTACACCTATATATATATAATTATATATATATATATATATATATATATATATATATATCAGAAAAAGATGAAAAATTATTTAGTCGTACCGAAAAATGTTTCAATTAAAAGTTGTTAGTTATAAATTGTTTAGCAATTGTTGTTAAATAATTTTTTTCGAAATATAATTTATATTCTCTCTAAATATTCGTAAAATTACCATTTCCGGTTGACAAATCTTTATCAAAAGTTGATTAAATTGAGAAATAGATATAAGAGGCGGACATCACGCTAAAAACAGATGATTTATGTTACTATAAGCCTAGTTCGTGCTTATCTGTAAAAATCTCGATAAGTCAAATTTGGTATGATTACAATATCTCCCTTATCATATGTAATATGACGGTCGGTAAAAAGATATTTTTAGATAACAGGATAACAGAAAATTGAAGGAAATATGATGACATCATAACGCAAAAACAAAAGCCGATAAAAAATTAATTTAGTCAGAAAAATGTCTTTTTAAAAAAATAAGGTCGATGGCTCGTATTCTCACCTCATTTATAAAAGTGATTTTTGCCAAAAGTACTTTTGACGTTCACTTAAAATCAGTTATTAAGCAGTTTAAAATAGTTTATTTAAATTTTATAATAACAAATATATTAAAAATGGTCAAAAATAGAAAAATTACTTATATTTGATAAATAACAGAAGCATAAAGTTATTTTGAAAATAATGATAAAAGCACTTTTTCACGAAAAAGTGAGGTGAGAATACGGTGAGAATACGGGAAAAGGGATGTGTTTGAAAATTTTACTGTATATTATAGCACTTAGGTCACTCATAATTGAAATTATTCAAAACAAAATATATGGAAACTTGTAGCTGTATTTGTAAACGTTATATACTAGAAATTTTATGTAGTTTAAACTAGCTTTGGGTTTTGAAAATAGTTTAAAAGTGTCTCATATGGGTAGTTGCTGTGACAACAACAAACAAAAAAGGGATTATGTGACCTGCATGTAACATGTTAATGAAACTTTAGCTGGCAACATATGCTTCACCAGCTTGTTGCTAAATGTTATATTAACTAACAAAAACAGGACTGGAATTTCAACATGTTTACTCCATTTTTGTTTCGTTTTTGTTTTGTTTTAGAAGCGAAATAATTATTTAATTAGAAGGATAATTAATTAATTTGTCGTGCTAACTAATTTGTTATTTTAAAATTGCATATTTTAGCAAAGTTTTTAGTTATTATTATTAAAATTTCTATATTACAGAAAAACTGTTTGAACTATAAAAAGTATAAATTGTGCATGATTTTGTACATGTTCTGCTGGCTTTACATAATACATTTTTTTATACAAAAATTATTTAAATATATATATATATATATATATATATATATATATATATATATATATATATATATATATACAACACATGCATACAAAATATACCGAGTGCGTCATACAAGAAATTATGAGATTTTCTTCAATATTTCAAGTACAAAATATGTATAAAAGTTTTTTATAAGCTGGTACCACAAACAAAGAGAGAGAGAGAGAAAGAGAGAGAGAAAGGATTAATGAGTGTAAAACCGTTTCGGTAGTTCTTCTTTGAGTGGAAATTGATCTTATTTGTTTTGCAATTTAGAAGCAAAGAGCGTGTGAAACCAAAAGTTTTAGTCGTCAATAATTTAAGTACTTCCCGTTCGGTATGCAATTCAAACGACACGAGAAAACACACACACACACACACACACAAACTCGCTTTCCAAAAGTACTTTTCCGCTAACGCAAATCAAATTTACAATTTTGCTACCACGAAAATTTTCACATCGTAATGTTCCACGCCAAAGATTCCTTTTCGATCGAATCGCGTAAATTATTGAACTTAATTACCGAATTTATTGATAATAAATTTGCTTTTAAGTCTATTCTATCGTAAAATAACCTAATAAAATTAGAATAACAAATTTTGGTAGATTATGAGGAAATTTCATTTAGTTGAATTTAATTATTTTAATGACTATCTATTTAAATTACAGGTAGTTTAATATTAGTACTATTTACTTTTCTTTTTTTTAACAAAACATTTTAATATACAGGGTGTTTACGATCTTCTCTGTATACTTTTAGGGGGCGATATTACACGTCAAAAGTAGTGGAGTTGATAGTAAAAATCGTGTCACAAGCGAGATAATAATTTTTTTAGTTTTTACTTTAAATTTTGTTTGAAACTTTGGTACACATTTTTAATATAGAAATTAAAATTCAAGCGAAAATAAATGATGCATTTGTCAATTAACTTAACTTAATTTGACGTAATAGTTTGTCAATATGGCCGCCAAAGATGTCAGTTTAAATACACTTGAAGTTTTAGTTTGTTTGGTGCTGTATAATAATGTCATTATTGTACTAGTAACATATTGGCCTTTTTCTATATAGGCAATATGGTAACGTAATATTAATATTATGATACATTAGAAGAAAAATATATTTTCTTTGTTTGTATATTTGAAAGATTATTTTCCGACTAACAATGGAGATGCGACAAAAAGAGTGTTAAAGAACAAGAAAAAAAAAAACAACGCCCAGGTATATAGGTTGTTAGCCTTAAGTCTGTAAATCTTTTAAGGCAAGTAAACTATTGTTTGTCTACCATAATAAAAGCAAACAAAATAACATTGTTATATATTTTTCCAAACTTTCATTAATATAATAACGAAGATATATTGATTATATATCAGACTAATTTATATAGTTAGCTTCACTACCTTCATAAGATTGTAAATTGTTATTGACCTGTGTTTTTAGCTGGAGGGCAGTGTCCTGTAAGTCTGTTGTCTTCTCGAACTGAAATAAAACTGAAACTGAATTGAAACGCGAAGGACAAAAAAAAGGGGATTTTTCGTCTTTATTGGTTTCGATGTTGTTTTGTCAGCAGGACTAAGAAAACCGTATTTGCCAATCGAAACAATTTTGATGCTGAGACATTTTCGCTTTTTATTAGTGCAAAAGTTTCTCAACGTATTGACCTGTTGTATTAGTCAGTATTAGGTTTTATATTGTTTGTTTTTTTTTCTCTTTCTTTGTGTTATTATACAAAGAATTCAAGTTTTTGCGTAATAAAATTTGATGCATCGTGAAAAGTTTGAAGAAGCAAAGTTTTATCATACCAGGTAGGTTTTTTTTATAAATAAAAATAGAAAGTACGTATTTTAATGCACATGTCCACTTATACGATGTTCACAATTTTATTATTTTTCATATCGTCAGCTTGAAACGGAACTAGTCTATCTTAATTTTTTATTATTTTTAGATATTTATGGGAAAAATATCATAGATACATATCTTCGATTTAAAGGTAAAAGTCACTAGTACAGTTTTTCTAAAAATTTAGTTGACATAACTGATCGGTATTTTTTGACGTTTTATCAATATTTTTCGATATTTTGATGATATTTAAATGAAACTATTTAAATACAAATACAAATACTACTTGAAAAGTAATTAAATACATTTTTTATAAATATTAAATACACATACTTATAATTACGCAAATAATAAATAAATATAAATAAAAAATTAATTATTACCTGTTAAATTTCAATAATAATTCAATATTAAACTTTTCGTTAAATATAACAATTCATTAAAACAATTGCTATATAAAATTGTTACATGCAACATTTTATAAAAGCTATCAAACACACCATACAATCTCAATTTTTTTTATTTAATAATGCGTTTTATTTAATAAAAAGTTTTAGGAATACTAAGGTTAGTATTGTAATTATTTGTACAAAGTTAAACAAATATCATTAAATCATTTGCAAAAATCTTCGTTTTTAATCAAGCAGGTCTACTTTAATTATAATTTTAAAAATAAAATTTTACATACCAGATTATCTATAATTAATGCATCTACTCATTGAATTTATGTAATACTTTAAATTAAAGGAATTATATGTCAGTTAGACATAAAATAGTAGATTTCTTAACCCATTAAGTACTATGATCCTCATTTGGGGATTTACGACTTTTTATTTTCTTAGTTGGTAACTATTAGAACGTTAAAGTGATTAGTTTGATTGAACTGTCTGCATAGTGTATCTGTGATTTGTATTTTATAAGAAAACAAAGTGGACCTTAACGGGTTAACAACGGGTCTATTTAATTTTCAAACTAAACAAATGAATAAATAAAATATGTACTTCTTCTTAATATTATTAAAGTAAAATATATACATTGATAAGATAATTTTAATAGTCTACGTATACAAGTCCAAAACAAAATGCTTATTCCGTGTGTTTTTCTATGCCCTTCGTTGTGTATTTCTCGCTAAACATGCTATAAATTTCAAGCGGGCCAAACAAAAAAACAAAAAAAATAATATATGGCTTATATCAGAAAATTTGGCGCCCGAAACAACTTTTATCCTTGCCGAAGTCGCCCACGTTCTTCAACTGTTTGTCCTTTATTAGACTTTCAACTTTCTCGTTGACCTACAAGAAGGAAGAAATTCTAAAACGATGCAAAAGCATATTACAAGATCCAGCCCCCCCAACATGAATCAGTTGACAAAACTCTTGATAAGAAGCGAACTTTCATAATAAAATTGTCGCCGGTTTTGGTATAGAACCGAAATTATTATCGAAAGTAAGATAAATTGAGTGATTTCATAAATAATATTTATATAACATAGTAAAATATTTTTCAGAACTCATTGTATTAAAATAAAAAACTGTTTTAGGATTAGATTCTATTTAATTATTTTATAAAAACGACGTTTCGACGAGACTGAGCGCTCGTCTTCATCAGGTCAATTTTTTTTATCAATGACAGTAAAGTAGCAAAGTCGTTTTTATAAAATAATTAATCAGAATCTAATTCTAAAACAGTTTTTATTTTAGTATTTATTAAGTTAGAAGTTATATAGATAATAAATAATTTTGTAATTAAACGTCGAATTTTAATAAAATAGAATAGAATTTTAACCAAAAGATTAATGAGGCGCTTCAAAGACAGTTGACATTTACGTATATATACATCAATTACCCAAAAGGGTGTGGCACAAATTCTTTCCACTATCCCGAAATTAGTATTCTCCAAATATTCCTATCTAGACAAGCAACTCTAGCTTCATCCATATTCATGTCGACACCTTTCATATATGCTTTTCTATTCCTACTACTTGGAAACTTTTGGTCACGCAAGTAGTACTCTTAATCATACCACTCCATCTATTCATCGGACGTCCACGCAAACATATACCTTCAAAATCATTCACATATATTCTTTTAACCAAACGTTCATATATTCACGCAAGATGACTGAACACCACGTAAAAATCTCATTTTCTTTTTTGCTTATTTAACTCGCCTTAAGTTGACTTATGAACACGGAAAATTTTCTGTGCTTAAATAATTACATCGTTTGTATATGCATCATATAAAATCCAGCAAGTAATAAATCATATCAAATTAGCATAAACGTAAAATCCTTTAAAATTATAGTCTAGCGTAAACATTAACGATCCTAGTGCCATCTACAAAAGTCCTTAAATCCTATAATAATTCACCGAAGTGTGTTTTTCACTATAAACCTTTGACTAGCGTAAGATGCAAATGCATAAAGAGAGATCCACTTTATTCACTATAGAAGTGCAGTGTTGTATGTGTTATGACTCATCAATTTGGTCTTCCATGTATTATGGAAAACGCGAGACTCGAAAAAGGATGCTATGCCTGGAAACGTATGGAAAAGCAAAGACGCCGGCGTCGGTAATTTCGATTTAACGTTTGATTTTTTTTATGAATCAACTATAGATAAGGAAACTGATATCTCTAGATGGTGCAAATTATTGGAAGTAATATGTTATTATAAAATAATTCGTTTAATTTAGTGTGAAAAAAATTAGGCTATCCTTTGTATAATCATTTCTGTGTAAAATTAATTAAATCTGTGTAAAAAAGTTTTAGGTGTAAGTTCTGCATATATTTTATTTAAATATCGATCGTTTTGATAATGTTCTACGTATATCTTCATTATATTTCTTGATGAAGATACGTATACCTACAGTATATCGAAACGTCAATATTTAAATAAAATATATACAGAACTTAATCCTATTTTATTTCTGTCTTATGTGCTCCATCTAGCAGTTATAAGATATCTATGAGTTTATCTCGTTGAACGGTGAAAACGATTTGTTCGCGAAAGATGAAGCGATGGAGTTACACTGCGTAGTTGTAAAAAAGAATAGCGAGAAAGAGAAAAAAAAGGTGGTTTTTAGTGCCGTGAATGGCAATCGATAGGTCCAGCCCGCTGCCGCTCTTGCTCGGAGATTTAAATTATCTTGTCGGTTGTCGTCATTAGAGCCGTTTTTAC
Source organism: Clivina fossor (assembly GCA_963966155.1). Taxonomy (NCBI): domain Eukaryota; kingdom Metazoa; phylum Arthropoda; class Insecta; order Coleoptera; family Carabidae; genus Clivina; species Clivina fossor. The sequence goes on along the minus strand of OZ014565.1, from coordinate 1,386,480 downwards.
CGAAAAGATACAACCTATTTTATGATGCTCTTTGAATTTGTAAGAAGCTGATACTTGTAAAGAAAACATGTGCTAACTTTTTTTATATGTAATTTCTCTTCACTTAGATTATATTAGAAGATGATATCGGATTTTTTTTAATATATATATTTTTTTTTAATTATTTAAATAATGAAATTTTACATATTTGACAACACAATTGCAAAAACTGTTTTATATTATTTTTAACATAGTAAAAGGTCATTCAGAACTCATTATATTAAATAATTTATGAACAATATATGTAATAATAATATCAAATTGAAATTAATAATCATTTTGAAAAAAAATAAATACAAAAATTATTGCATATTATATGTATTTGAATATAGTACTTTAATATTTTAATTAATATTAATTAGTTTTTACGTTATTTGGTAATATATTTGGATTTAAATAGTCTATAGATAATTATAGTTTACATATAATTGATATACAAATGACGAGTTGTTAAAACAAACAATTTAGAATATTTTTTTAACACTTATATTGACCCATGATATATTTTTTTAATAACTTATTTAATTCAGTTTTCTAATATGTCGGGATTTTTCCCAAAAATTGCACATACAGCCGATTCAATGACTGAGTAACTTGTTAAATTTTTTGGAAAAGTCCCAACTTATGAACTTCTGTTCAATGTTATTATTAATCCAGTTTTATTTAACAATAAAAATATATTATTTAGAAAAAAATATTATTTTATAAAGTAGTAGAATAGAGTTACTAATTCTGTATATTGATAAAAATAAATCTTTTGTGAAAAGAATACTGCAAAATCTAGACAAATCATTCTATAGTTAGTGTAATTTCACATTAAGTTACTTAGCCCAATGGCCCAATCTATCTGCGAATCCTTTGCTATTTGCTAATTAGTTGAGTAATAGCAGTGTGAGACTATAATCACTGATAAAGCGGGTTCGATACAAATTTAGCCCGTCTGTATTTGGTTACGTAACGCTGAATATAAACGATCCCAAACTCTAACTAAATTAGAAATCTGCACTTTGTCTTATGTCTTATTTTTACTCCCGTATGCGTAAACATTTTCGTTAAAAATAGCGGTGCGTTAAAATGCAAATTCTTTAATTCCATAAGAAATCTCTCTTAGGTATATTGCAATGAAATATTACGAGATCCAAGAATTTTCATTTTAATGAACCGTTACTTTTAACGAAAATGTTTATCCATACGGACATTAATATTTAATTTTTATAAGATAATTATTATGAATTTCAATAAATATTAATGTTTATTTTTGTTTCAGGAATTTCGTAGCTACAATCGAAAAATAACTAGTAACCAGTGAAATTAGAAGGTAAGAATTATTATTATTATTTTTTTAGTTGTTTATTGTTTTAAAGAAAGATATGATAAATTATAATGTCATATTTAAGTAAGTAAATAACAATAACAAGGCGAACGTGATCACTTCTTCATTTTTTAATAACGAATATTAATAAATATTCCGTTTGTATTTTTCAAACCATTCAAAACAATTTTAGTGTAAATTTTTAATTAATAATATGTTTGACAATATTTTCTTTAATATTAGATTCAAAAATTTAAAAAAAATGATATTTTTTAAGACAACTTTTCTGAATTATAATGGTTATATTGTATCTATTGTAATTTTATTGCGTATTGTTATTGATCAGTAACAATGCTAAAATATTATATTATTTATACATTTTAATAGTATTTCATTTCAGCACTATAATTTTATTGTAATTCTAGTTGTCTCTGATGCAGTAGATGTTTATAAATAGACAGAAACTTTCCCTCAATTATAGAGTATTATTCATCGAACCTTGTATATTATTTATGTGTTAAGAGCAGCTACATATGAATAATAAATCAGTCTGGATAAAAATATCTGCTATACGAATTTTTTCAATATCACGATTGATTTCAAACTTGATAATGGAATTTTTTAATAGATTATATTACACATCAATTTAAGGTTTTATCATTTTCTGATTTAAATATATTTAAATGAAATGGATTTAGTTTTTATTCAATTCATTAAATATTAATCATCAATGCCTTTTATAAGATTACTGAGTACATGAATGATATTCACGAACTTACTGTATAATATATGCAATTTTAATAAAAATAATACAGAACTTTAACCAAAAGTCTTATTATTTAATAGAATTAGTTTTGAAAGTTTTTTTTTACTATGTTAAATATATTTATTGTATGTGCAATTAGTAATAACTAATGTCTTTGAAACATAAATATGTCTCTCATGGGAAGTTGCCATTATTATATATTCAGTTATCAATAAAACCAAAATATGCTTCATTTTAATGATGAGTTAATATTACGTATTTTTCTTCAAGCGTATCAAAATATTGATATTACGTAAATATTTTTCCTATGTAGAAGGATTGTTACTTTAAGAATCTGTGTCAAACTTTCGATGTTATTTTCCACCATTTTCAGAACATGTTCTTGTTAGAAAATTGAAAATTTACTTATCTAATTGTATATATAAAATTTTTGTAAATAGGTGGCATATTTATATCAAGACAGTTTTTTTAATACATTACAATAGTTGTTATAAAAAAATTTCTGTTTTGTGGTGACCACAGCAGATTTTTTTTTAATTACTAATTCACTTTATTTTCTAATAGATCAATACCAATAAAAAACATTAACTTTTAAAAACATTTATATGTTATTGAGAACAATATCGATAAATTTTATTAGAAAAACTGTTTCACACTACTCTTAATATCATTTTAATTACCCTTCCAAAAAAAAGTACAAACTCACAATTCATAGAAAATGACCGTTCTTTATCATTTGAAGCAAATAAATGAAAACCTACTATTTTACCGTGCATGTTACTAATTTTAGTCTTCCATATATTTAAACTAAATTCTACATACGTAGGCGGTTTAGACTGTACGACCAGTGGACAAAAGACAATCGTAATTTGTTTTACTGTGTCTTATCATGGAAATGGCCGACTTAATTAGCTAACTTCACATTGGTTGTTATTTATAAACCGTAGGTTAGGACAAAATTAAACTAACGATATTTGTGGCGTGTAATTTATTCGTTTGACATTTGTGTAAAAGTACCGCAAAGAGTAATGTGGATATTTTCAATGTGACATTATATAGATCTGTTTTGCTTTTGAGTTTATAATGAGGTTGACTGTTTAATTTAAAAAAATTATGATTAGTTTTTGATTTACTAGCTGGGGTTTTTATTAATGTGAAAATAAATTTTTATTTTTAAATTATCTTGATTAAAATTTCGCAGAGTATGTGTTTTTTTGTTTGTGAAAATTAAGTGGCATTCAGACTGCCCTACTTATGTTAAAATTAGTATTATGTTCTTCGTAATATTATTATTAATATATTATTAGTTCTGAACTGTACTATCTATTTGTTTCTAAAAACACAATACAAATTTGTTAATTTTTTAATAATAATAATAATAACTTTTAATAATTTCAATTTTTGGTTGCAATAAAATCTACAACTGCTAACAGTAAAATAATGTTTTTTTTTTGTTTTTTAAGTTAATAAGTAATTTGGTTTAAAATCACTAGTTCTGCATTAAAACGTAACATTAATTTTCTGATAAGTGTACTGAATGAGGGTTTGATGATAATTTTAACTCTTTAACGGGTTTGGTAATACTGCCCATTAAAATCATCAAATCGACTATTGGCGACATCAACGTCTAAAAATTAATTTGCTTAGTCGTTTATTGATGACTGTTTTAGATAAAAGGTTAACTAAAAATTCTTCTAGTGTCTACATAAATTATATAATTTTATTATTGTGTAGTGTTGCCAACTTTCCGAGAAAAAATTACAAAATTTTTAAAATTTTGTTTTGATATCAAAGTGGTTTTATAAACTTGTTACTACATTTTTTTTCTATAATTTTAAAACTAAAGTTTTTTTAATGAAACAGAATTCATTTATTATTTATTAATTTTTCAGAACTGATTATATTAAAATAAAACTACTTTGGGTTAAAGTTCTGTATTAATATTTATTTATGATCGACTTTTCGACGAACTCAACGTCCGTCTTAATCAGGATAAATAAACAAATGACAGTAATTAAAAATCTATAAAATTTTATGATCTAGTTACTTATTTGTTACCTAGTAACTTGTTTCTATGATTTGTTATTTACTGTAATGTTCTTTGTATCATTTATCTTGATGAAGACGGAAACTGAGTTCGTCGAAACGTCGATTATCAATAAATATTAATATAAAACTTTAACCAGTTTTATTTTAATATAATGAGTTTTGAAAGATTTTTGTTCAATAGTTTTTCTCTATGATTTCTTTGCAGCCATTCTTTGATTGATTTCCTTGCATAATAGAATCTCACACAATGCCTGGATATTTTCTTGGTTGAATATCAACATTAGTATTTATAAGTAATAAATATAAATAAAAGATGACAAAAATAAAACAACAGAAATCTAGTTTATGTGCAATAAAATTGGAGTATACCACTCGAAAAATATATAACCCATTGTCAAAAACTCTCCAATAAAATTTAAAACTAGCGTTCATAATTTACGTTCTAGTGTAAACTATAGCGAAACGCAACAAGATATATACGTTCATCCGAAAATTCGGGACAAATATTCTCGGTTGCATTGATTCTGTTCCGATTCTCATGTTAGGTTAGGTTGTTACGAAAATACGGAAGAGTACGTTTGGGTTTGTAATTCGTATGGCACACGCACCCTGATTCACTGTGATCTATATTTCAATTCTGACCCGGATTATAGCCGTACGTGCAATCCTCTATAAGGTAATTTATTATAGTTTGCCCCTGTTAGATAACACGAATCTGTTATTTATCGGGATTTGGCCTAATTTTTTTATTTGATTTAAATGAACTTATATTTATAATATATATTTTATTTAAATAGCATTAAGCTAATAATAATAAAAATACAGACATTGTACAATTAAATATATAGGTATGTTTATATAAAAAGTTTTATAATTATGTAACGATATTTATTATATATTATAATTTTGCGAGTTTTGTTTTTTGCAGACTGAGTCTGCAAAATGCTTCACAATTTCGAACTTTTCTCTTAACCGAAGAATATTTTACCAATGAACACATTTGTTTGGTCGTTCAAATGGTCTAAATGTTCAAAATTTGTCAGAACTTTGAACTCGCAAATTGCAGGGTAAATTTCAAAAAAATATAACTTTGCGCCGTAAATCGTAAATCCTTGAAAATTAACGAAATTTACGTCGAATTGTTTGAATTTGTACACTCTCTTGGTAAATTGAGTCGAAATTTTTTTTTGTATATCATATATGTTGTCAAATTTTGACAATATTTTAAGTCAAAACATGTTTTTTTCAGCGGTGTGTGGTGGGGAGCGGAATGGTTCAAATGGTTCATCATCTTGCATGATCTTAAAGACGAGACTTGAATTTTTCGGACGCAAAATTTTATTTAGTTTTGTTCAAAATCGGCCGAATTATACCTATTTGAAGAATCAGTACTTTTTCAGATTTTTCGAGTAGCGCGTTTTTTTTTACGAGTAATATTTTCAAAAAGTTTTTAAATTTATATATATATATATATATATATATATATATATATATAAATTTCCTAATTGAGACAGAATATTTAATAGCATTCGGTAAATTGTTTAATGCAACCAGACCTTTATCATAAATAAACAAACATGTTTTTGTTTTATTTGTTCGTGAAATATACAAATTAATCTCTTGACGAATTTCATTTGTGAATTTCACTAATACATTTTATGTTTTTGAGCAAATAATTTGGTAATTTGTTTGTTAATATTTTAAATATTAATATCAATACATTGTATTCGATAAATTTTTTGATATTTAGAAAATTAAAATTTTGAATATATGTCAAATGAGGGGACATTAGCCAAGTGACAAATTTGTATATTGAGTTAATGCCATTTTTTTAAACTAGAAGTTACAAGATTAAAAGCATATATTAATGAAATTTATAATATTGTGTGGCTATCCATTTTTTCAGTAATTTTGATCTTAACAACAGAGTTAACTTACAAAGCATTTAATAATGTTTTACGCAATCAACCTTTATTACATTAATTCAATTTCTTATCAAATTCAAAATACAAACATTTAGATTTCTTCTTATATGGAAAACCATCGTAGACTTATAGCTTAGACTATTATAAATCACAGAGGATAAATCCGAAATTTTCAACAACATCGGTCAGCAACCTGAAGTTGCATCCTCTATGCATCACGCGATAACCAAACAAATGGGCCATAAATATGTCAACGGCCCTGAAGTTGAGCCGCAAACTTTGATAACACTACACAGCACCACAAACTGGCAAAGCGATAACGTAGAAGAAATGTAAACTTTTCACGGACCGGAAAACGGAAACTAACCCGCACACTGTAAATGAACTTTGCTTTGCTCGACTGAAATATGAGCGCCCTCTGCTCTGCAAAAAAAACTGTAAAATAATGGTGCACCGCGGTAACCAATAGACGATGCAAAAGTTTTCTAATGAATTGAAAGGAACGAGGTTAGAATTATATAGGTTTGGGAGTAATAGTTTTTTTTTGTATTAATTAAATAAGCAGTAAAGCAGCTATTTCTTTTTGAATATGAGTTAATGTTTTATCAAAAATTATAAAAGTTACTGAAAATGTAAGTGATATTGAAGGTATACCTCAGAATGTTTGTTTAAGCGAATGTTTCCAAGTAATAACGAACATGTATGAAAGGTATTTTGAATGCAGATGAAGCAAAAGTTGCTTATTGGCGGAATCTCATTTCTGCATAAATGGAAAGAGTTTGTAGACAATCCTTATGGGTACATGGCGTGATTGTGTAGGCATGTATGTATTGAAAATATTTATAAAAATATAATAAAACAAAAAAAATATACATACATACACAATCACGTCATGTATCTATAAGGGTGTGGCACAAACAGTTTTCGTTACAGCACAAAAAAAAGTAGTGCAAAATATATATTTTACGACTATAATGAAATGATTTATTTCAGTAAATATAGTACATTTTATTCGAAGTTTCAATATACAACACGTATATATCAGGAAAAAATATTAAAATGACAAATAATAAACAAACAAAGCACAAAAATGAGTTACTAGGTAACAAAATTCAAGTAACTAGTTTATAAAATTTATAAATTATTATTAACCTTTAAAAGACTGCATTTAAATTCCCGCTCGGTGCTTTTTTGGGCATTTAAATTCAGCTCTGCTTTTTTGCCTTTATCTTATCTATTTTTTGAGTTATTTATGAAAGAAAAAACCATTTATAAAGAAAATGTATTGTTTATTATTATAGATATCTTTTAATATATGTTACTTTGTTACTGATGTAGCAACAGCGAGAATAATCCCAGGTTTAAGCTTGTTTTTGTAGTGGGAACTAAAGTTCCCTTTCGGATGATAAAGGTTAAAGGAAGCCAAATTTTATTTAAATTAGTGCCTTCACAGTGATTAATGTTATCTTTTTTTTTATAAATTTCTATTGCTTTTCTTATCAATCTACTGTTAATATTGTTGGGTCTTGCAATTATTTTAGTATCTTTAAATTATATATCGAAAATTCTGAATGTTTGAGTTAATCCTTTCAGGCCTAGAAGTATTTCTATGGAACCATAAATAAAAGATTTTTTATATTTTTTATGAATGTATTTTTTTTTCTTCTATAAAAAAAATAATATTACGTAAGTTATTACACAGTAAAATTACAAAAATGTTGTTATTTTACTGTTAAAAGCTATATAATATAAATTTAAGTTACATTTTTACAGCGGTTATTATTATTTAGAAAAATCTATTCCGTCCCGAAATGGTTAACTTGGGTCTATGAAAAATTATTAGTTTCACGTGCCCGATTTAACCCGGGCGTATACGTTAAGTTGTTAAAAACGAATTAAAATGAAAAATAATTTTCTGTAAATAAAACCGTACATCATTTGAAAGGTTAAGTAGTGCCAACATAACTGGAGCCATCTTGCGTTTATTTACCGTAGCAATGGCATCATTCCCATTTAACGACTATGCCAGATAGAATACTATCGTTTTAAATGGCACCGGGTCAATACGATACACAGTGAACTTCGACTAAATTAATAACGTTCCATTTGAAAACATGTACTTTCGAAGGCATATATGTTGTGTACGCTACTCCGCGCACATCCTATAAACTTACAATTTAGTTTGTCTATCCGAACAGACAAAGTTTTGGTTGCTGAAGATATTCCGATGGAATAATTAAACTGCTGTGTTATATGTTTTAACTAAATGACATTTTCTCTTCTATAATTTGAGCGTTATTAATAATATTTTGTCAGATTTTAGATGTACAAAGTGTACTATATTCTAGAATTCTAGATAATCGTAGTATTTAAGTAGTTTGACAGTTTTGTTAACTATGATTTTTGTTTATTTTAGTATTAAAAACAAGGTAATTTAGAATGAATAAGTACATAAAATGTATATTAGTTGACTTGTCTAAAAATACCTTCTAATTATCTACAAAGTTGATGTATTTCATCACGGAATAATAAGTATTTTACTTTTTCAGGTTATTCCGAAAATTAACATAAAAATATATGAACATAATAAAAAATCTTGAATAGTTAATTATATTTAAATAAAAAAGCTTTAGGATTAAGTTCTATATAATTTTTAATTAAAAATCGACGTTTTGACATACTTCACGTATATCATCAGAAAAAAATATATAAATGACATACATAATAAACAAACGAAACATAGAAACAAGTTATTAGGTAACAAAATACAACTAACTCGATTATAAAAGTTTTTAATTATTAATTAAAGGATGCCAAATTTTATTTAAATCAGTACCTTATTGTTATTTTCCTGTGACTTCTGTAAATTAAACTGGTGTAAATCAGTTGCTCCGGGTTTTTATGTAAAATTACCGAACTAGCGACATTTATATTTTTATTCTATACAAATTAACTTCTAGCTTTTTGTCTCTCACGAACCACAGTGTCTAGCGCACGCAGGTTTTTTGTAACCCCCATTTTTTTTTTTTTATGAGTGACGACTTACAGTGTGAACAGGGCATTATACTGCTATAATTATTATATTAATTAAAACAAAAGATCAAAAACTAATTACATTAATTTTAAAATAAGGCTATACATATTGCATGTTATACACTCTTTTATCATTTAAACTGTTGTAAATCTGCATTGCATCTAATCATTTTAAAAGCCTGTATCTTTAATTGCTTCACTGACATCACGTAAATGCTTCAGTCATTTTTCATCTTACTCTATCATTAAATTACTATATAATTTCCTTTCGTTCTAAATACCAGCATTTTGTCGAAAAACTTATCGATTTCAATTGTTTCGATCTGACTATAATGTATAATTCATATATTCGGTTTGATACAGGAAAAATACATTTTCGATATGAGATATTAGAGCCTCAGTGGCATATGGATGAATACTCCACCTTGATTGAAATTGCGATTTTTTTTTGTTTTTTACTAGTAGTAAAGACAATTAATCACATACAGTCCATTTTGGATATTTATGAAATATTATACAATGCCGAAAAGACAGGAACATATAAAATATTTTTACCATTTTGACTACAAGAAAAAAGTGGTATAATGATTAATACGGTGTCTGTAATATTTTCCAATATTAAAAAAAAAATCATATAGAAATATTATTACATAAACAAACATATTTACATGTATAGCCTATTTACATATTTTTACGAGTAAATCCCCATCCTTGATTAAAACTCATTAAGTGGTATATTTGTTACTCTTCTACTGAGGTCCTCATATATTTGGTGTAATAAATGTATTATAAGATTTTGAAAATATGATTTTTTTTCTGTTCTCTGGCGTTTTGTTAAACATCAAAATGGATTATATTCAATAAAACACGGCTTTAGGTTTAAGTTCTATAATAATATTAATTAATAATCGATGTTTCGACAAACTCATGGTACGTTTTTATCAGGAAAACAAATAACTGATACATATTAATACAAAACTTCAACCTAAAGCCGTTTTATTTTATATAATGTGGTCTGACAGATTTTTTACAATGAATTATAGTAATTGTGATAATATTACTAAAAAGCTAGTTTGGAATTTAATTCACTTAAAAGGCGCATTCGTATATTTAGAAACGAATAACAAAAAAAAGAATAGATTATATCTACAAAGGTATGAAATATGTTTTATTAAATAAGTATGGTTTTGATAAATTAACAGAAAAAAGTAATTAAATAATGTTATATTTACCAAAATTATTTTCTTTGATGGTATGATTGGAAATGCGAAGGAATAGTTGGCTTACCTAAAACAAAAGATGTATAAGTAATTAATAATAGTATATTTATTACCAAATGAGCAGGTAATGATGGTTATAACTCACGGATAAAGAATAATTATTATATACAGGTAGAATATTATATACTACTTCTATAAAACTTTACAATAGAAATTGTAATTTTTAGTCTGAAATAAGGGGGAAATCCATTTCCAGAAAAATTTATAAATTCAATGGATGCTGACTGTAAAAGCCTGAAGATTAAATTTTTTTTATTTTTCAAATTTTTACATATCTGATATTATAAAATTTAAATAAACTATTTTAGAGCGTTTAGTAAGTAATTTTAAGTAATCGTCGAAAGCTACTTTTGTCAAAAAACACTTTTAAAAGGAAGGTGAGAACACGGGGCCAAGATATTTATTGATTTACAGCAAAAATAAACACAATATGAATTTAATCTAATTAATTTTTGATTAATTGTCTATACAATATAAATAATTGCAATACCAGCTTAACATATAGTCCATTAATTTTGTTTATGATTAAAACTTAAATTAGCGCTATTAAATATTTCAAACACAATATAAATTTTAAATTAGTCTAATGCACGAACGCTATTAAATTAAATTTCTATTTAAATGGTGCCACAAATGCAAAACTTTTGTGGTAAAAAAAATAACTGAATAATAAAACAACTCAACCATTCGCCACGTGTTGGTAAACTTTTGCACAATTTTACAATTTTTACATCCATGCCAAAAACAAAAATAAAACGGCTAAAAGAAGATATTCAAACATAAATAAATTACTCGAAAGTAAAATGTTTTTATTTTTCGCAAGCAACAAACTACTAGATATTTTCTCACTTTTAAAACTAGTACGATAAATAAAATTCTAAAGCAACGTAAAGATGTATTTGTTACTTACGGAATGAAAAACAACACTGAAATTTATGAACAGTATTTGAATCGAAAAATGTTCGTTTTTCTTTTCATTGCGCTGTTGTTGGTAGTGCTTGTGCACGTACATTCAACAATAGTGCCAACTGTACATAGATCGAAAAATTTATATTTGTTACTAGCGTATAGATAATAATATATCACAAATAAGAAGGCAATCGTATAGTTTTCTAGTTTATGGTATATAACTCTTGTTATTGGGGACAAAATTATGTAACGCCGAATTATTTTTATATGATATATATATATATATAGGCTGCCCTATAAGTCATTAGACCATTTAAAAAATGTAATTTTTAAAACTAAATAAAATTTGACATAGTAAAAAAATCTTTCAGAACTCATTATATTAAAATAAAACGGCTTTTGGTTCTAGTTCTGTAGCAATATTTATTAAAAATCGACGTTTCGACGAACTCAATGTACGTCTTTATTAGGAAAAAAAGATACAAATGATATTTACAGTAAATAAACAAAACATAGAAACAAATTACTAGGTAACAAAATAAGTAACTAGATAATAAAATTTATAAATTTTTAAGACAAATTTTATTTAAATCAATTACTAGTTACATTGATTTATGTTATCTTTTTCTTTGTAAATTTTTATCAATCTAGTAGATAGTAAAAATCTTTCAGAACCAATTATATTAAAATAAAACGGCTTTAGGATATAGTTCTGTATTAATATTTATTAAAAATCAATGTTTCGACGAACTCAACATACATCTTCATCAGGAAAACGTAATGAATTCGTCGAAAAATCGACTATTAATAAATATTAATACAGAACTATAACCCAAAGACGTTTTATTTTATTAATTTTTATATTTCATATCGAGGATAATTCTATACTTTACCAATTTTAGTAGAACATTTTCTATAGCTATTTATAGATTTGCAAATAACATTAGATATAAAAAAAAAATCAACAATTTTTATTTATTTCGTACGAAAAACAATTCTATTAAAGTATCTGTTCAATATCGGCAATTTTCTATTGGTTCGATAACGATTACACTTCTTTCCTATCGAATAACATGCAGTTGTTCTCGTTATCGTATTCGTGTCACGTTATTTTTGCCCCGAACTATATTCAGCATACACTATCAACAATTGCCAGGACGGAATCGTTCGGTAAATATAGTATTATCGATATGGTTTTTACTCTTTCCACACAATGCCAACGAGCGATTGTTAGTTTTCGTGTTCGGTTCGATTGGAAAATCGCTAAAAATATCTAAATATCCGTCATATTTCTTGTGTACATAAAAACATATTGGAACTCTTTGAAGTAGTAATGTCGAGCAGTTTGTCTGTGAAATAGAAATATGGCTATATATATTTAAAGGGGAGACACAACCCTGAGCGATTTGAAAATAGACAAAATTTATTTATTTATTTATTATGTATTTTTTTTTATGTTATTATGATATATTTTTTATATACCGGGTGTTCGTTCGTCAAGTTCGTATGGGCGTTTAACATGTATTTTCGATAAATTGCGATGTACTACTTTCTCGAGTAAAATTCGAAGAAATACTTAGAATACTTTTCGATAGGGCATAAAAGGTTCTATTATCTGGTTTTAGTTTTAATTTGCTAGCATGTGCCGTTTGGGCGCTAGAATTTTTTTTTGATTTTTTGGTTTTTATTTTTTTTATCAAAAACTATGAAGTGTAGGAAAATAAGCATGACATGGAAAAATGCGGAATAATGAGTACGATAATTTAGTGAAAAAACCATTATTCTACGATGAATCGTTTAGTAGAAAAAAATTAAAAACTGAATTTTTGAAAATTTGGGGGCCCTTGGGATTTTTTCAAAATAAGACTTTCAAAATTTGCTCAAAAAAATCTGAAAAAATTCAGTAACATAGAGAAAAAAATTAGCTACATAATAGCTAAGTAACTTTTTTCTCTACTTCATTCTGGTTTGGCAGGAAAAATTATTGAAAATTCTAAAATGTTTTTTAGAATTTTTAATAATTTTTCCTGCAACTATGCATACATAAATACCCAATGTCGCCATAATTAATTACAATTCAGTTTAAAATGAGTAATTGAATTTTATTCTACATATTGTTTAAACAATTAATATATGTAAATAACATGAAAATCAGATTATGATTAAATTATATATTGCTCGTAATTTATTGAACTACATATTGTGAATATTATTATTCACATAATAAATAAATGAATTTATTATTTTGATTATTTGATATTTCATTTTACATTATTAATTTTTGATTTATATTTATTTACCACTGAACGAAATCTAATTTTATTAATTACCACTGAAAGGAGATATTGCGTAAATTATCACAGTAAAATTACAAAATGTTTTTATTTTTACTGTTAAAACCTATGTAAAATTACAAAAATTTAAGATATATATATATTTTTACAGAGTATTTATAAGTTGACATCAAAGTGGTCTATATATGAGTTTACCCATATGCTTCTAATCTTGTTGTAATAAATAGTTTGTTTTATTTTTTGTTGATTTACCTATAAAAAAAAATAACATCAATCAATGTCAAAGCACTGATTTAAATAAAATCTGGCATCTGGCCTACTTTAATTAGTAATTTATAAATTTTATAATCTAGTTACTTGTATTTTGTTACCTAGTAACTTGTTTTAATGTTTTGTTTGTACTTACATAGATACATAATCACTCCATGTACCCAAAAGGATGTGGCACAAACTCTTTCCACTATTTCAAAATCAGTTTCCTCCAAACATTCCTATCCAAACAAGCAACTTTAGCTTCATCCACATTCATAATTCCTCTCATACATGCTCATGTTTTGTTTATTTATTATTTATATCTTTTGTTTTTTTTTCGATGTTAATATACGTACCATGTATCGAAACGTCAAATTTTAATTACATTTAAACTTTTTTATTTTTAATAATTAAAAATGTAGTCATCTAATGCGAATTAAATAAAATAGCTATTTCAATTTTTTTGTGTATATGAAAATTATGTTTAAAAAAAAATTTTTGCGTGTCTATCTAAATATTTCATTTTCTAAAAACCGATAAATTAATGCAGCAACAGAAGCCATTAAACTTTTCATGCAACGCATATAATTAGAAAAACGGTCTAAATGCCTTTAATCAAAATATTTCGCGTAGAAAATTTTAATGAAAAACTTTGCATTTAACTGGAATATCACGCGATAATCATCTTTGCCTCTGATCCATGTGTCATATATATATATATATATATATATATATATATATATATATATATATATATATATATATATATATATATATAAATTTTGCTGCGGTTATAGTTTTAATAGTTCCCGGAGCTTTATGCATTTTGAATGGCAGGCAATGACAAACTTAAATTAGTTGAAAGTTTTTGGCACCAGGCGGTGTCACCATCGTCAAAAGCAACAGCGTGAAAACTTTGCGTGATTTCCTATAATTTTGTTTATTTTTTTCTTTGTAAATTATTTTTATTCAGATGGACAATTAAAAAACAAAGCTATTAGACATTTTGAATAGTAAAGAATAAAGTCAGTCAGTGATGTTAATTATTATATCTTTATATTGGCAGTGTTATTGGTAAAATAAAACGGTAGTACATTTAAGTTCTGTATTAATATTTATTAAAAATAAACAAAACATAGAAACAAGTTACTAAGTAACAAATAAGTATCTAGATAGTAATATTTGTGCATTAATCGTCATTAATTTTATTACGAAGAATAATTTATTAAACATTAGTACAATTTAAATAAAGAAAAATGTATTATTGACTCTGTAAATGTATAATATAAAATTGAATAGAACGTAAACCTACAGCTTTTTCATTTTATTATTGATTATATTCATATTTTAGATCGTTATGTTGCATCATAGATAATTTTCTGTGTCAGCAAATTTGCATGCTGAATAAAATATAGAATAAAATAGCTTTTAGAATCTGGTAGGTCGATGATCACAAAATTGCATTTGGCTGAAGACAAAAACGAGTTTCCGGCCTCCCCGGGATGATAAATAGTCGTTTTGAACGCGAGATGTGGGATATTGGTGACAGGCAAATTTTCCCTGAAATATTGCGAGCGAATAAAGTAATTCTCTAACTCTTATGGTAGATTGATGCAGCCTAAAAGCAATCTACGTAATTTGCTCTCTAAAAGACAACGAAAAAATATGAAATTTATTTTTAGATAATCATTTATTTCAAGTATTTCGTTATTATATTGTTTTCTATTTTTCATTTGCTTGAGTATATTGTCATAATTTATCTTGTATTTAAAAAATATATATTTTTACTAAAAGAATGATTTTGTAGGCATACGTTTGCCCGTGAATGTCCGATGAGTAGATGAGTGGCTTGCATGAGCGAATGTTTCCAAGTAGTAAGACTAGAAGAGCATGTATGAGAGGTATCATGAATGTGGATGAAGTTAGAGTTGCTTGTCTGGATAGGAATGTTTGGAGGAAATTAATTTCGGGATAGTGGGTACATGGCGTGTATGTATATACAAGAAATTTAGTATTTTCTAATAAGTAGTTGCATTTTAATTTATTATATATTTTTTTGTAATATGGTTAATATCATTAATTAGTTTATCTACATATAAATTAGTCACTGAACATTGATTCGTATTTTTAATATTTAATTGTGTTCTATGTATTTCGTGTTCACATATATGTAAACATTTGCTCAATTTTGCCTGAATACCTGTTGGGGGTAATAAATTATTATTATTAAAATCAAATAGTTATTTCATATAAAATTTATATAAATAATATAAATTATTAGATAAATCAACAAACAAAAATTGTAATCATCTACTATTGAATTATATCTTTCATCTACTTGTAATATAATTAGAAGGTTAAAAAAAATCATCTATTTTATTTAGGTAGATCAACTAAAATATTGGAAAAATTATTTAAAGATATTTCTCTGTGTATTGGAGAATAACGTTAAAGTTTTATAAATATTAAAAGTGCATTGAATATATTTTGATTTTTATAGATTTGTAAATTATCATAAAAATATTCTATGTAAGACTGTTTCGCAAACCATATTCAATGCATTTTATTTTGTGGAATAAAAATGATTTTAAATTAATATTATGCGAAAACCGAAGTGAATATATTTGATGTCAATATACTTACTTTAGAAAATGCTTTGAATAAGTATAACAGTATATATATATATATATATATATATATATATATATATATATATATATATATATATATATTCATAAAGTTTAAGGCTAATAAAAAATTTACGACATATTTCAACTTGGAAATCTTAAAAGTTTCCATACGCATTCAAATATTTTCTCATTAAATTTTTAAACGTATTTCCATATCATATTGATTCTGAAATTCCTGCTATTATGAAGCACTCTATAATACATTATATTTTATTGTTAGTAAAAGCTAAGTAGTAGGAATAGAAGAGCATGTATGAGAGAAATTATGAATGTGGATGAAGCGAAAGTTGCTTGTTTGGATAGGAGTGTTTGGAGGCGACTGATTTCGGGATAATGAAAAGAGTTTGTGCCACACCCTTTTCGGTATATGGCAATTGTGTATGTATGTATGTATGTATGTATGTAAAAGCTTATTATCTTTTAGACTTATATTTTTTCATACTGTATATATATATATATATATATATATATATATATATATATATAAATTTCGTTTTTGACCTGTTTTGACATATTATAAATAATTGTAAACCAGGTTTTTTAATATTAGACCAAGTAGCTAGTTGCTATTTTTCTCACCATATTGATGACATATATCATAATACAGATAACCAACTTATCCAAAAAAACAATTATACAGGGTGTTTCATTGGTAAACGGAAATACTTAAACGGTGAATAGAGGTCACCGAGGCGGTTCTAGAAATACCCCATTTATTGGACCTGACGGTCTTTGTAATCGAGATACAGGGTGTTTTATCGATTTTGCTTATTTCTTCCTGAGGTCATAACTCTCGAACCACCCCGTATATTTTTTTGATATTTGGTACACATGTTTCTCATTCAGAGCCCAAATGAGCCACTTACCATTCACAAGAAAAATCCAGGTCCGGATTAACAAAAAAATAGATAGCAATTGTGACCTTGAAACAACACCCTGTATATTGAAATTTTCAAAATCCGTTTGCATATTTGGAAAGAGCACAAAAAACTAAATTAAAATGTGCACTTTAAATTTTTCCGCAGAAAATTTAACTATTCACATTTTGAACTTAAAGTAAAATTTTTAAGAACTTAGAGCCAAAAAAATAGTTATTATTAACTTTTAATAATAAATTATAAAACTTTTGAATCCATACTCATTTTAAAATTATTGAATAACTATTAAATACATTGGTTTCTATTTTTATAGTTAAAAAAAAAATATAAAAAAAAGTAGTAAAAAAAAAATAAAAAAAAAAAATAAAAAAAAAATAAATAAAAATAAAAACCAATGTATTTAATAGTTATTCAATAATTTTAAAATGAGTATGGATTCAAAAGTTTTATAATTTATTATTAAAAGTTAATAATAACTATTTTTTTGGCTCTAAGTTCTTAAAAATTTTACTTTAAGTTCAAAATGTGAATAGTTAAATTTTCTGCGGAAAAATTTAAAGTGCACATTTCAATTTAGTTTTTTGTGCTCTTTCCAAATATGCAAACGGATATTGAAAATTTCAATATACAGGGTGTTGTTTCAAGGTCAAAATTGCTATCTATTTTTTTGTTAATCCGGACCTGGATTTTTCTTGTGAATAGTAAGTGGCTCATTTGGGCTCTGAATGAGAAACATGTGTACCAAATATCAAAAAAATATACGGGGTGGTTCGAGAGTTATGACCTCAGGAAGAAATAAGCAAAATCGATAAAACACCCTGTATCTCGATTACAAAGACCGTCAGGTCCAATAAATGGGGTATTTCTAGAACCACCACGGTGACCTCTATTCACCGTTTAAGTATTTCCGTTTACCAATGAAACACCCTGTATATCAAATGTCAATCAGTATTAAATATTTTACGTCATTATTATGTATTATAATTTTACTAGTTCTCTTTTTAAATTTTGAATCTTCTATATTAATTCAAGATTTTACTATAGTTAATAATCAGAAGTATCTTCATTTATTCATAATTGTGAATATTTAAAACATAGATTCTCAAACTTATTTGAGCTATTGTTTATTTATGAATAAAATAAATCTCTAATGCCTCCCTCTCCACTGCTATAAAGAGATAATGTTTGAACATTTTTGCCCACCACGAATCTTAAATTGCCCACAAGGGGGCGATATTGCCCACTTTGAGAATCACTGATCTAAAACAAATGACAATTTATCGCATAGTTAATCACATAATCAACTAATTATATTCTATGTAACTGACTAACATAATTTTACTTTTTATGTAAATTTCTATTTTGTATTTTATACTATCATTGACTAAATTTATATCGGCATTTAAAACCGTTTGAAATTAATAAATTCTGATTTGATCTTCGAGACAGACAATTAGAATTAAAATTTCAAACGGCTTCAAACATTCAACATTCGAGGTAAATGTAGTATTTATTCAATAACCGTATGCCCTAAAGAAAAACAAAGAACCCCGTGACCTTATAACCTTGCTCGTGACACAGCAATGCTACTAAGCGCGTGAATAATTTAATATAAAGCCATTTGGAGACTGAGCGAGCGGGGGTCACACAGCGCCGTTTTCCTATCGACTATCATGTGACATATTTCAAGTTTTTGGTACTCGGTTGCTAGCGAAATTTAGATACCGGAATAAGAACCTTTCGTCCCATAGACCGCGGTCATTTGTACCGCAAATTATTGGCAAGGGCAAGCAAAGATATCCGTTTGACAAATGAATTGGGGTACTGACCGTATGGTCAGGAACAAATTGTTGGATTTATATAATTGGATTTGGACGCTAGTTAATGGTAACTGATATTTTTATTTATTTGTGAAATGATATTTTGACCGGGAATGATTCAAATTTGATTAAAACTAAATTCTAAAAACAATCTATTGATAATTTTCTAATGTTTTGATTATTTATCTAAAAATAGATGATTTTTCAGCTTTCTAGTTACATATTAATTAAAATATCTAATTCAAGAGTAGATAATTACGTTTGTTGTATTCGTCTAATGTAATTAGATATTTTATTTAATTTGTTATATATTTATCTAATATTGTTAGTTGATTTATCAAAATTTTTAGATAATTTATTTAAATTTTATTTGCAATATTAACTTGATTTCAAACTTCGAATTTTAATTAAAAATTATACAGAACTTAATCCTAAAGCTTTGTTTTATTTTAATAATTTATAAATTTTGTAATCTAGTTACTTGTATTTTGTTACTTAGTAACTTTGTTTTATGTTTTGTTTGTTTATTATTTATGAATTATAATATTCTTTCTGATGATGGTATAACTGTTGAAATTGACCAATAAAGGATTTTTCTTTTTATCGAGAAAACTAAACCGAGTGTTTTATGTTAATAAATATTTCAACAACTGTGGTAGTTGAATTTATTTTTTTATTTTAAATTAATTGAATTCGATGTAATAATTATTTTAGTTTTCCAATTAAACTACTATTTTGTAATTATTACATACTAATAAAAATGGCACACTTTCACAAAATATTTAACTGAAAAACGACTTATATAATTCACAAATATAATTACTTTTTAAACTTCTTTCATACTATATCTTAAAAATCCTATTACCAAAAAAGGATCATATCATTCCCTACTAACATATTCATCAACTCCAAAAAGAAAAAAAAAGAAAAAAAACTTCTCGTCTTTTCGTACCTTAACCATTTCTTAAAACCATCTAAAACCATTCCACACACACACACTACCAGTTCATGAAAGGCATTGGATCTCGGAAAAAACACTAGCTCGACTAGCAATAATTCTCCGAGCAAACACACCTTAAAGTCACAGTTACACATTCATAGCGAGTCGAGAAAGTAGCAGACGTTAGAACCGCGGTTCTCCCCGTATCTTCAATGCGAATCGTTCGAGCAGCAGAAGTAGCCGCAGCAGGAAAGTCCCGCTTACCAGCCAATACGGACGCTATCGGGCGCAAAATGCGGTTATTCGACGCCCGTAAACATTCCGGATATCAAGTATACCCGGAAGGACTACTGAATGCATAATGTTTTGACGGTGCGGTGGTTCGATCTAAACCGGATTGAAATGGAATATGGAGTGAGAATGGGTTTTTCGGAAACTGTGAGCTTTTGGCTTGATGTAAATGTTAGTATCTTTGATGTTTGTAGCAATGAATCAAAGTATTTTTTTGTTGACTATAATATGTATATTCCAAAATTTATTTATAGTACTTAGATAAAGTTTGCAGTGTGTACTATATGATAAAAGATTAGAAAATGATTTACTATGGCGAAATTTAAATAAAAATAATATAAAAATGAAGTGTGGTTTTGGGATTTTTTATAATATTATTTTTATTTAAAAAATGTAATGTCAATATATTATATAAAAATATATATATATATTAATATAAAAAAAATCTATAATTTCATTTTACTGTAAATATTCCTTATTTCTATCTAAGAATTCTGTAATATTTACATAATTCATAATAATCACACAAAGTAAGTAAAAATGAACAAATAAGTATGTAAAACTGCTTACTTTCTCCATATTGCATCACATACTTAATGTAGAACTACATATTGTTGACATAAATTCTTAAATTTTGTAAAATTATAGCTTGCACACTTTTGGGTACATGGTGTGATTGTGTATGTATGTAAACAATTAAATTATATTTTGCATTCAAAACAAATATTATATACACTTGTATAAGCATTTTTCATGTTTAAATAAAGTTTTAAACCAGTTATATGAAATAAAATTAGTTTATATACCAAAAAACTAAAATATAAAACAGTTTTAAAATGCAAATTTGTTTAATTATCTTTAAAAATCCCACTATTACAATAAATATAACACCTTTAATGCGACTATATTTTTTTAAGTAAATAAAAGTACATAACAGATTGTTTAATTTATCAAGTCAAATAAAAAAACTTATGCAGAGCGTATGTTTTTGGTGCAAGCTAGATTAGGTAGCAAACAAAAAAATGCGTACATTTAATGTAACTTGTTCTATGTAATTGAAATATACTTGAATTTTGGCTGTACGCCAACAACGTACGATGGAGAATTTGTATGCAGTTCACATAAGATTAATATTATCTCTAAGCTTAAGAATAATGATCTTTAGTGTTTTTTCGTTCTATAGTAAATATTGGGTATGGAAATTTGTGTATGAAGAACAATGTTTTCAAGGAATTATTTGTAATATTTGTGTATAAAGAATAATATTTTCATGGAATTATTTGTAATATTTGTTTTGAATTAGTGTTTAAATGTAGTTAATAGAGTTTAATGATAAATTTTATATTAGGTATAATATAAATATGAAAAATTAAGATATAGCCTATTTTTTGCATATCTTCATCAGTTACCGTAATTTCTAGCTGGAAAAGAAATTTATTCAAAGAATAATTTTAAAATTTGCCAATAAAACATTGTCATTTATTCTAAGGATACAATTTTAGACAATTACAAATGATATTTTACTTATCTAAAGAATAAATAAAATTGGAAATACCGGCCCTTACAAGAATGAATTTTTGAAAGTAATAGATATTAAATTAATAAGAGAGAAAATGTTGTTATTGACCTAGGTGAAGAAAATTAATTTCTCGGGTTAAAGCAAGATAAAATACTGGTACGTATTAAAGCTAGTAAAAAATAATGTAATAAAACAAAAACAATAAAAATATATTTATATAAAATAAATTAAAATTTTATTTTAGTAAAAAAACAAACGATATAGTGGAAATTATTATTTTTAATTTACTTAAACTTCATAAGCATTTTATATTTAATAACAGTTGATTAAGAAAAAGTTCTTTTAGAAAAATTAAATTACTTTTTCATTCGTTTTATATTTAACACTAATTTCTAAATGAATTATTTTCCTGTAGTATATTTCATTAAATGAAAATTAAGTTCAAAATGAACGTAGAAACTTCTTGGAGAAAAATTGAGCGTTTAATTTTATTGGTATTGCTTCTTAGCAACTAGGTCAAGCTATAGGAAGCTATCTCTATTTTTATTTTATAGACTTTGAAATCACTGAGGAGTAAATTAGTGTGGAGTCCTCATAGATAACCTTGTAACACCTAGATAAAGCACATTGGCTTTAATGCTAGTAGTTTATTTATTTAATTCTGGTCTTATGACCAGTATTAGCTAAACTGAAATTAAAACCAAGCCTGCATTATCTACATTATTAGCTTATTAATAGTAATAATATATTGAAATAAAACAACTTTAGATTATAGTTCTGTATTCATTTTTATTAATAATTGACGTTTCAACGTACTCAATGTACATCTTCACAAATAACATTAATGTAAATAAACAGGACATAGAAACAAGTTACTAGGTAACAAAATAAGTAACTAATTAATTAATTAATAACGTTACATATATATATATATATATATATATATATATATATATATAATAGAATGTTTAAAAATATCACATTAAAAAAAAAATTTATAGGTAGCTTTGAAAAAATAAACGTTTTTTTTTTCGCCGACATATTGAATTTTTCGTGATGAACATGTACGTTGAGTACGTCGAAACGTGGATTAGTAGTAAAATTAATACAGAACTATAACCTAAAGCCGTTTTATTCTAATATATTGAGTTCTAAAAGATTATTTTTTATTTTGATAATTTATAAATTTTATAATTTAGTTACTTGTATTTTGCTTCTGTTTTTTTTTTAATATTTACATTTTGTATATATACAGGGTGTAACAAAATAATTATTCCTAATTTTCAGAAATGATAGAGGGCACATAAAGAAACATTTTTTATTAATAAACTAGTGTCCGGAAAAAAAAATTTTTTTTCTTTTTTTTTTTTCTTTTTTTTTTTCGGCAGTCGATTATACATCGTTACAACTTGTGTATCGAAAATGGTGGTCGTAACTTCGAACAATTTTTATAAAGTTTAATGCGCTATTATTTCTAATAAAATGTTCCTTAACTTAACTACTCTTTGATGTTTCGATTAAGATTGTTTTTAACGATATCTAGTGTATCTTGGCACCGAGAAATTTCCGGACACTAGTTTATTAATAAAAAATGTTTCTCTAAGTGCACTCTATCATTTCTGAAAATTAGGAATAGTTATTCTGTTACACCTGTATATATATATATTTCCTGATGATGATATAAGTAGAAAATTATCATATTTACGTTATTATTCAATTATAACCCATTTTGAAAATTTTATTACATCCACTACAACTTTTCAAACTTCTCATCAAATTCTTTTCAATTTCGCCATCTTCTATAACTTCATATATTACGCGTTCTCAATAACTGCCTTTCATTTCGCCAAAATTCTCACCGGCCAGCAAAACGTGTCCAACACGGAGCTTTTATTGCCTAAGCACATTGGCACGCATTTCTTTCCTCATTGAATGGTTTCATTAATGCCGCCGACAGATGGCATTCGTGTCCGATGAAACGTTTCAATTTGGTACACGAGATCAGTCGCATATCAAGGCGATTGATAAATGTAGAACTGTCCGGATAGGAATTCGGTATTTGCTTGAACCGATATGAAAGTCGATTTTCTACTGGATGAATATTTGTTTTTAGTTCAGTGGAGATTTTTCGTTGTGGTTATCTGCATGATTGCATTTGATAAATTCATGATGAATTGGTATGAACTGATACGATGATTGTACTTGGAATAATGGACAATGTTTGACGAATGTAAATGGATCTATCGTTATTTGTTAGTTTACAATATAGGTATGCTGGTAGAGAAATACGTATCTGTAGAGCTGTGCCGAGGGCACTTGCCACAGAGATTGGGCGAAAAATTAAAATATAATATTTATAAAACAAAATTGTCATGACATAAATATACATTGTAAAAAATATATCTTAAGTTTA
This sequence comes from Clivina fossor, assembly GCA_963966155.1. Classification (NCBI taxonomy): domain Eukaryota; kingdom Metazoa; phylum Arthropoda; class Insecta; order Coleoptera; family Carabidae; genus Clivina; species Clivina fossor. The sequence goes on along the minus strand of OZ014565.1, from coordinate 1,362,070 downwards.
TGTAATTTTACATAGGTTTTAACAGTAAAATATAATAATAATTATAATTTTCGTAATATTACATTTTTTATAAAAAATTACATTCACAAAATATGTGAAATATAATTTTGTTTGTAAAATTTCATATTTTTTTATAGTGTATATATTATAAAAATATGAAATATTATTAAAAAAAATTATTTATCCGTATCGAAAAATATTCCAAATACAATTTGTTAATTATAATTTGTTTAGCAAATTTTATTAATTTTTTTTTAAATATATTTCTATTGCAAAATATTTGTGAAAATAACATCATTAAATTACCACTTTCGGCTGGCAGATCTTTACCAAAAGTTGATTAAATTGAGATATTAACCTCAGAAGCTTATACATATATGAAATTTTATAATAATCTGTTCAGCCGAATTAGCTCTATACGTGTCCACAGATCGACAGACGGACATCACAATTGTTAATCTGTTAACAATTATCTGTTAAAATCTTGATATGTCAAATTTTGTATGTTTACAATACCTTCCTTATCATATGAGATATGACGGTCGGTAAAAACTGATAAACACACGTCTTAAAACAACTATCACTAAATTATTAATGAGTCAGTTTTCACTAATTAATAAATCTATAACATAATTTCTATTTTTTAATATTAAACAAATATCACTACGTATTAAAGCTACCTTTGACGCATTTTAATTGAACTTTAAACTTTAATGAAAACATAAAGAATTGTAAATTTATTTGCAAAGAACACGTAACTGAAAACAATACAACTTTATCTAACAAACATTTTAAAATTACAATCTGATAATACCGAAAATTTCGCGACATTTTACCCGAAAAAATAATAAGTAAATTTTTGTCGCTTAACCTTTAATAAGATTAAAAACAAGATTTTTGACAAATGATATTAGCAGGTAAGCAAGTAAATAATGTTATCAGCGAGCTTTCGTCTCGGAAGTGAACTGAATTTTACAACAGCATGGCGGGCTGTGTTACTGCGTTACATTTCATGCGATTCTGACCCAGATATTTTTCGGGGCTATCCCATATTTAATGTCATAAGTCATTTCGCTAGTACCACGATCATAAATTTAAATATAAAATTTTTATTTCTATTCTTCGGGAAATAAATTGTCCGATCACATTAGGATTCTAGAAAGACATAAAATTCTAATCATTACTTACATATGTTTTCTTTTAAGTTATTTTATGTGTACAGTGTGTACCTGTACAAGTAAAATCAAAATTTTGAATAAAGTTTGGGAAACTTTGTTCAAAATCAAATAAAACCATAAAAACAATAAAAGATCTCATTCGTAAGAAAATTATTCAAAAAAAATAATTTAAAAGAACTCGTTATCCGATTTCTTCTATGTAAATTCCCAACTTCAATTTGCTTGTGTACGGTAAAAAAAATCCACCCTCGAATTAAATTACGCATCGATATCATTTTTAGCCGGACTATTCCCGTTAAAAATAATACTATCTCGTGTTTTTACGAGGAACAAACGTTCCAGTCAAGTCAAGCGATGGATTTCTCAGCTTTATGGAAGATTTTAATGTGTTATTTCCTTTTCGAAATGGCCGATGACTAGGTTGAAGAAGCTTGAAAAGGTAGGAGTTGTTAAAGGATGTTGTTTAAAGGCTGTCAATAAATGTTTATGTATCGTCTGGTGAAAACTGATAAGTTAAAGGCCTTCATAGTGTGAATTATAGTTGTAGGAGTTGGAAGAATTTAAAAGCAGTAAAAGGATTTTCAGTTTATTGATTACAGTAATATTTTGATTTATACAAATGTTGAATGTTTAATGGAAATAATTTTTAAACTAGTTGTGTAAAATATTATTATCATGTGATTAATGACGTAGTATTGTTTTTATGTATCAAATTAGAATTTACTGTGGCCACCACAGAACTAACCGACATTGTATTAAATAAATTTATGAAAAATATGTCACCTATTTACAGAATTTCTTAATTATCATAAAAATATAGAAAATCATAAAAAAATTATTTATCCGTATCTAAAAATGTTACAAATAAATGTTGCTAGTTATAATTTGTTTAGCATCTTTTGTTAAATAAAGTTTTTTGTAATATATTTCTGCTGCGAAATATTCGTAAAACACATAAAAATGACGACAGTAAATTACTACTTGCGGGTGGTAGATCTTTACCAAAACTTGTTCAAATTGAGATATTTACCTCCGAAGCTTATATATGAAATTTTATAATAATTTGTTCAGCCGAATTCGCTTTATACGTGTCGACAGACAAACCGACAGACGGACATCACAGTTGATTCGTGTTACTATAAGCCTAATTCGTGCTTATCTGTACAAATATAGTATAGTAAAAAATCTTTCAGAACTCATTATATAGGTTCAAGTTCTGCATTAAAATTTATTTATAGTCGACGTTTCGACGAAACTCAACGTTTGTCTTCATCAGGAAGAAACTGATACTGTACTCATTTTTGTATCACGTTTCCCTGATGAAGATGATTGCTGAGTTTAATCGAAACGTTGATTATAAATAAGTTTTAATACAGAACTTGAATCTAGATGAATCTACTGTTTATTTACATTTTTTAATTTGACATGTGTATATATCTCAAATAGATTCACCAGCTAATACAGAGACATTAAAAAAAATATAAACTCAAACAAACGTATTTATAAACAAAATCTCTCTCTCTCTCTCTCTCTCTCTCATTATTTATATAACAAAACACTGTATTTTATTTTTCGTTTCTATTTATAGTTGATCTGATATTTTAACAAGTTCTTTTTTTCGTTATCCAAAATGTTCATGTCTACTAACTACCAAACAAAACAACCAAAATATTCCAATATCTACGAATCAGCTTCACACAACAAATAAATCACTCCTCGTTCCAATCTACGCCGTCCATAATTGAATTCAAAGCCCATTTTTCTCGGCAAATACTTTCTCATAGTGACCCCCGCCGTATAATAAATCCCCGTAACACTGTCGCACCACGAAGAGATGTCACTGCTTTCGAATAATCACCGGAAACTATACCAAGAACAGAGGGTGGGGGTTGGCACTACTGACCTCGTTACGTTTCGAGTGGTGTTTTCCCCCCTCCACAAGCCACCCCTATTATTTCCTTTCTGGTCGTCTGTTGGAACGGGGGGCAACGGCATTGCCCCCGGATCGATTGTCCGATGTAGAAAATTACTTCGTTTTTGAGCCGTCTTGTAACTGTTGAAGAAGACGCAGTGTTGCCACGATGGTGATTGGGTGGATTAAATGTCAAGGGTGAAAAGCTGGGGAATGAAATATCGGATGTTGTGTATGCTGGAAACTGGAATTGATGCCAATAGCAGGATTGTAGGGCTAGAACGAATATTGTTGGATTTTTATTATTTGTGGCTTATTTATAATATGCGGAAGAAATGAATTGGATTAAAGTTTGTTTTTATTTGAAAGATTTACAAAAATAAAAAGGCACTAGGATTTAGCTCTGTATTAATTCTAATTAAAAAAAATCGACGTTTCGACGTACTGTATGTACATTTCTATGTTCTGTTTATTTATTGTATCTGTCATTTATATCATTCTTCCTGGTGATAATGTACGTAAAATATGTCAAAACGTCGATTTAGTAATTAAAATTAATACAAAACCAAATCCTAAAGCCTTTTCATTATATAAAAAGTTATGAAAGTTTTTTTACTATGTTGTTTAAAAACATGTTTTATTTTAAGTAAGAACGTAAATAAAATGGAATTGTCATGACAACAGTCAAAACTAGGACATGAAAGTGGTTAACTGATATTTTTATAATCGTAATCTTAATCAATTTTTTAAAAATACTTAAAAATCAGTTACTTTTAACAGAAAAAATACAAGAGTTGATGTGTGCGAATTTCTAATGAACAATAATCAGTTGACAAAAGTTTCATTTTATTTCTGCTTTTATAAGTAGAAATAGAAGAAAATTTTAGTAAGGGTCGTTCTTTTATTAATCGTTATATGCACCAGGTGCTGTTGAATTTATCTGTCGCAGGTGTACTTGAAGTTAAGATATTGGAAATTGTAGCTTTGTTTTTTTTTTATACTACTATTAATCTAAGGTGAAAAATGGAAATTTTTGAAGTAATAATTTCCGAATAGTCTAATACAAGTTATGCATGATTTTATCTTTTATGTGTCAAAATTTATAATTAAAGATAGAATTTATTAGAATTTTTTTACCATAGTAAAGAATTTTTCAGAATTAATTATTTTATTCTATTAACTTTCATCATAGTAAGATTTTTATTTATTATCATTATATTAAAATTTAAAAAGAATTAACTAAAATTAATTTGATTAGTTGTTACTTCGTGACAGATCTTACGGCCGGTAATTTGAATCTTACTTAGAAATTATTGTAAGAAATCTTTCAGAACTCATTATAATAAAATAAAAAAGCTTTAGGTTGATGGTTCTATTTAATATTATATTAAAATTCGACTTATACTAAACGTATATCATCATCAGGAAAAAATATACACAAAGACATAAATAATATTTTTTTATATATAATTAGAAAATAAATAAATGTTATAAGTAAATGGTTAGTTATGTAGTTAAATGTTAAATGCATGTGCGATTGTTAAATTCGATATGTAAATTACCTTGAATATTGTTTTTAAAATATTAAGTTACATGGAATTTATGAGAATAATGTCATGTATACATTAAAAACTACTTTCTTTTGAGCTTAGAAAATGTATTTAATTTTAATTTTTATTTCTAGTAGATTAGAGTAATTTTTTATTTATTAATAATGGTATATATATATTTATATGAATGATATATTGTTATAATGATGTCAGGATAAAATTATTTTATATAATTATTTTATTTTTATATTTCATATGAATATTTTAATAATCTGATATATAATTCAATGTTTTTAAAGTTCTGATTGTGGTTTGTTTTTCAAAAATTTGCTGTAATAGTTTTCTGTTTCGTTTTCAAATAATTTTCATTATATCTGTAAATTTAGCAATAATACAAACTACTTTCGCTCACATAAAATACTCATAAATTACTCATCGGACTTTTACGCAAACGTATACCTTCAAAATCATACACATAATGACCAAACTTTCATTAGACATTCGCTAAAGATAACCGATTCATCTAAACTAACTAATATCGCAACTTTTGAAAAACATTTTTTTTTTCAATTTCACACTCATCAAGCACTAATTTATTTCATATGCTTATAGTTACACCACATACTTAACGTAAAAATATTATTTCCACAGTAGTTATTTTCCTTTTAGATAACAAGAAATTATTATTAATTATTAAGTTGTTTATTTTAATATAATGAGTTCTGAAAGGTTTTTTTTACTATGTTAAAAACAGTCTTTTGATACCTTGTACCTAACCTAACCTAATCTAACTGAGCCTGCGTAAGCAAATTCATGTTGATGGCGTACCTTCAGCAAGGTTTTCCTCGTTGCGTCGCCGTCGGTCGTATTGTTCGCTGTAGCAAGATAAGCCGTCATGAAGGCGTGTTAGCTGAGCGATAACATTTTCTCTCTCACACACACACACGCACATACTGTGCGTTCCAAACAGACGCATGCTTTATGAATGGATTACGTTAATATTCAATGTTGTTACCGACTGAAATCTACGAGCTGTACGAGATGTTTTTATAGTTACACTGAAATGGTTATGATTTTTTTAAAAGTTTATCATTTGAATTATCATCATCAGTTCCTGTAATTCCTAGGTGGAATATGCTCAAGAAGGAATATATATATATATATATATATATATATATATATATATATATATATATATATATAGGTTCTTATTAATTTTTACTTACATTGTCAATGGTGAGGGTCGTTAGTTCACAGCCAACTAAGCGATCTACAGCTTATAGTGAGTTTCAAACCATTCAGACCCAGCCAATATCAGTTCAGTGGTACAAGATTTTAATAACAGAAAAATTATATTTAATTTAATTTCTGGTGTGAACTCCCAGTTTGTATAAATCCCATAAGAGTGTAGCCTAAACCCTTTTTATTCAATCAGAAATTATTTTACATCATATACAGGGTGATTCAGAAACAAACAGCATCATGTATATATCTCTTACCAAAATAAGAAGGAAAGTTTTTATAAACAGGGGTCTTTAAATGCAACGTTACCAAGATACAAGGTGTTGAAAAATAGAATTTTCCTAACTATTTAATTTTAGAATGTGGTATTGTAGTAACAAATAAAAAGTATATTAAGGACCCCTGTTTATAGCAACTTTTCTTCTTATTTTGGTGACAAGAGCACGCCATATATACAGGATGCCGTTTGTTTCTGATCACCCTGTATATTTCTATTCCTGCATGCAACATAAATTGCTATTAAATCTATAAAAATTAATGTTTGTTTTCTAAATATACTTATATTTATTTTGTCTCATTGATACGTTGTAAATAAAAAGTTTCTTTGATTTAACTTAATAGGTTAGTTAGCATCATAGAAATGTATATAAAATGAAACATATGTTATATAGATTAACTGACATATATGTAAATAATGAAGTAAGTTGTGCATGTTAGGAAAATGTATAAATAATTTATACAGTGTGTCTCTAGGTAAATGTATTGAGAGAACTATTATTATTTATGTATGAATAAAGTTTATTTATAAATGGTGCAGCTATTTGTTCGCATGCATTTTAAAGATATTCTCAAAGGATAACATTAAAATATATTTTAAAAATATCTCTGTATAAGTTTTAGAATTTTTTTATTAACTATATATTTCAAAATTGCAATATATATCATATGTATATGATATTTTTACCGCTAATTTTTAATAATTATAAAAAAATAATAGATAAAATTATATATTTATATGAATTTGAAGATATGGTAATTTTAGATGCTTTTATTGCAGTAGCTTTAAATATACTGAGAAAATTTGGACTTCTAACTCAAAATTAAAATGTGTTTCTAGAATAAATGTAATTGTAAAATTGTCAATAATTTTCAATGCAAATGTAGTTTTATTTTTGAACAAAATATTAACTAATTTCATATAAAACATTTAAAATAGTTATTTATTATTTACTCTATTAAAAGAATAGAAGAGCATGTATAAAAGGTATTATGAATGTGGATGAAGCTAAAGTTGTTTGTCTGGATAGAAACTGATTTTGGGATAGTGAAAAGAGTTTGTGCCACACCCTATTGGATACATGGCGTGATTGTGTATGTATATATGTATGTATTTATTTATATTACTCTATCAGTATTTTTATTTCCAATAGAAAAACAAAAGTTTACGATTCAAAAACATGTTTACTTTGAGTTCAAAGTAAAATCCTCGATTTTAAAAGAAAAATTTCCTCAGTGTAAGTTAGATTTTTTTGTACGATAGTATACTTCTCAGTACTAGTACTAAAAATAACTCTTTTTAGTATTAGTACAGTAAAGATTGATTTTATAATACTGTCAATATTTTCGAACGATTTATAAAAAATATATTTTGTTGAGAAGAGAAATTTTATAAAAATATGAAATACTACGCGAGATAAAAATGCATATTGATTTTTTTTTTCAGCAAAAGTTTTATATTAAACAAACTTAATTAAAATACTTCTTCAAAGCAAATTTAAAACAAAAAAGTATAAAGGGAAGTTACAGCTGCTACTAAGAAATTGGGTCATCTTATTATAATATCAAAATTGAAACACAATTTTCCAGAGATGAATAGTAAACTTATTATAATATTACGGAATGCCAAAACAAACACATTACCCCGTTTTAATTCATAATTTCAAAATAAGCTTTGATATGAAAATATAATGAACATAAAGGCTCATACATTACCCTACTGTATATTATATGTCATTTGTATTAGTTTTTCCTAATGAAAATATACGTAGATTATATCGAAACGTTGCATTTTAATTCAAATTATACAGAACTTAATCCTAAAGTTTTTTTTATTTTAATATAATGAGTTCTGAAAAATTCTTTACTGCAAAATTAATGTTATATTTTACTAACTTTTGAAAAAACAAGATAAATGCACGATTTTTACTTTATCAGTTGTTGATTTTATTGCAGTCAAAAATTGTGATTGTTAATGTTTTTTAACAAATTTTTATTTTGTTTTGCAAGCTAATAGATAAATCAGTTTAGAACCAATAACATTAAAACTAGAAAATAAATCCAAATAGACCAGCCTGAATGAAGTTAAATATTAATTTTTCTATGTTAACGTGTTCTGTATCTATAAATTTATTCATATTTTACATTTATATGTTAATTTGTTAATTGTATTTATATGTTATAATAAATAAATAATCGAAAAATAAATACCTATATGAATTGTTTCTATTGAAACATGAAATATAAATCATCATTTGTTTTATTAAGTGTAATTATTTCAACAATATTAAATCGCAAAATGATTTATTTGTATGTTTATTTTTTTTTATTTCAGTGATTTATTTTAATTTTTAATGCATCACTGATTTAAATTTTATTTACTCTATTATTTCAGTAGCAAGCAATTTGCATACATATATTTTTTGGCTTGTTTTGATGTTCATATAAAAAAAATCTGTATATTAATGTTGCTGAATATCGAATATGCAGTAGTATAAAATAATTGTTATTTGTTATATATATAAAATTAGAATAAATTTTTATGTATTTTACATATTTTTTTTTTATTTTTAGTAATTAAATAAATAATATTACATTCTGTATTATGAAGTACCAAATAAAAATAAAATAGTTATTTCTTGCAAAAAATTATTTGTCGAATAAATTCCAATAATAAATAGTAAATAAATAAATTTAGTGACTTTTGGGCCACCTATATATGTAAGTAATATTATTATTCGAAACATTTCAAATGTGTATGACAAGCAAATATGTATTTTTTCTAATAAAATATTTCGTAGCATCAAAAAATAAATAACTGAATCCAATACGTTCACATCAACACTGCATTTTCTAAATTTCCATACATAGTGAAAACATACATACAGACGTATATCTTATAAATATTTTGTCCTCTTTTTTATTTTTCTACTCTCTATCCTATGCAGACAGTAGAAAATATATTCAAATGATAAAATGACAAATGAAGTGCGATAAAAAACAGACGAAGTACGCGGTGCGAGAAACAAAAGATACAACCAGTAAAAAATCTGGAAACAAACGACTGTTTTCTTTATTGTTATCTGCCGTGAAATTGAGCACGGATAGAAAATGAACATTCTGAGGGGGGTGGGGGGGTGAGAGAGTGGAAAGGAAAAATGTAAACAGCGTTACTGCGTAAATTGCCAATCGTTCGGAAAAAAACGTTGATTGTAATTTTTTATTCATTCTCGTTTTAACCAATTCACTGATTCGGAATGTAATCCAGATTTTTCGCATTTACGATTGTTTTGCAAATGTTCTTTGAATAATTATCGTTAAACGTTACGCGTTGTAAAGTCATTTATTAAACGATTCTTTTAACCGAACTTTTACTTCGAATCGTTTCAAATACTTAGTTTTATTGGTAATACTCATTTCATTTCCATTGGCGTAAAAATGAAGATTTTGTTCAGAAATCGTTGATAATTTTTTTTATATGTTTTTAAAGATATGTTTCTATCTTTGTCATCTTTAAATATTACTAATAATAATATAATATATTAGAAATTGTTAATGAAATAAAATATCTAGATGTGTTTATTAACAATAAATTAAAATTTGAAAATTATGGTCAATATATTTATAATTAAAATTGCTAAAAAAAATTAGTTACTTATCTAGAATTGCTTTACAGTTATCAGTCTGGAGTACACTTGTGATATATAATACTATCATTTTTCCACATTTTACTTACTGGTCTACAATTTGTTTTATGTGTAAAATATTTAGTTTTATTTATTAAATAATTGAAAACCATGTTAAAATTTTACATTTCAAAACACTTTACATGCTTACAAAAAAATATAGTTCTAATAAAATTTATGTCCTGACTATATACAGCAAATCACTCCGAAAATAAAATGTACTTTACTAATATATATACAAATATAAAACTGCACTCAATTTCAATTAATTAATTGAGTAATATCGACATCATTGGAAATGAATGACTGTTTTAAAACACAATAGAGTAAAAATGAACGAGATAACGTAGTAACAGCACTCGAATAAAAATGCGTTTTCTGTTACCAGCTAATTTTTCTTCCCTACTCTGGTTAATTGCGCTTTTTTTCAACGAGTTGGTCATTTATTTATTTACTAATTGGAACGGTCGAACGTACACCAACCTAGTGTAAAATGTGGTTAAAGTTATAAATCACTTTACTACCAACTAATCTACATTAATTCTAGGTGTTTTTTCCCTCTTGGAAAATCCAACGGATGAAATTGTTTCTCTAGTTAGAAATTACGAAATAATTTAGTAAGTAAAATTACCTAACTTTCAACTATTGGATAACAAGATTAAAGAAATGAACAGAGATTTATAAACTTCTAGATTTATAAATTGTTAAATTTTCTGTTCTTAGTTTTATTTAAGTTTAAGGTCGCAATAAACTCTATTCTTTGTTTAATTTTTTTCTTTGTTTAATAATCTGGTAAAGGGCTTGTCCTTGTTTCTTTTAAGTATGAAATTAAACTACGAAAAATTAATATTTAAGTTCGAGTATAATAGAAAAATAAAACATTATTATAAAATACCTATTATTCTCGTAAATATTAATATTCCATTAACACGGAGAAAAGGCATTCTTTGGACTAAAGAAAATCATTTTCATTCCAATAAATATTTTTTCAATAGTGGCAAATAAATATCTATTTGATTTAAAGGTATTTATTTATTACAAACAAATAATTATTTTACAATAAAAGCTTGTATATTTACTCTAAATAAATTTATTTAAAATAAAAAAATATATGTTATTGAAATTTATTTATTAATATCGAAGAAACGTTTTTCTCCATGAATATTATGACATCTCTACTATTCGTATGTCATATGCACGTGACAATTAGCGATTTTTTTTATGGATTACTTATTATATAAATATAACAAACCAATAAATTTAAAATTCCTTTTACCAAACATTAAAACCACTGGTACATTTTAATATTGAATGCAACCCACTCAAAATTCGGTCGCGACTCACGTTTTGAGAATCGCTGATCTAGTTGGAAGCGCAAATCCTGTCTCACTACGCAACAATCAGTCTTCCAGCATTCAATCAAAATTATAATTTCACAATATTATGTTGTAATATACCACACAGAATGAACTCACCATTCTCAATACGTGTCACATTATCAAATGCTATAGTCTGCCTTCTATTTTACATATATACTGGCGCGTATATTACCTACCTATATGATATGTTGTACAAGGTTTACACCACTAGTAATACCACTAATATTCTATTATTTCTTGTAATAATTATTTATGTGACAAGTGTGTAACGATGGATTTTTCGACATGAGTTCGGAAATATCTGAACGAATGTCATAAACCCAAGTTTACTAACAAATTGCAGACAAAATTTTATCTACGGCTTCAAATTACACAAACAAACCAAATTGTTTTTATGTGAATATATTAAGTTTCCTGAACAAATAACAGAAAAATGCTACTTACGATTATTAATCACTGTTATTAATAGTTAAATTTATTATTTTAATTAAATTTTTTTACGAAATATATCAAAACGAAATGAAATTAAAAATTAGTTGAGTTACTTTTAGAGCCGACCTCATAATATGTATAATACACAGAGAACATAAAGCAAAATCTGATTTAAATTACGACGTACCTTCGTAGATGTAAATTATGTACCATAATAACGTACAAACATAAGCAGGGGTGGTATACATGTGTATATTATACAATATTTCTATATATATATATATATATATATATATATATATATATATATATATATATATATATATATATATATTGTGCTGTGTAGGTATCGTTTGTTAGACGAATCGCATTAGAGCTTGCGGAGTTGAAAAGCTAAGCTGGCTTTGACATTGTCCTAGCTTACTTGTCTGATTAGATGAAAAAACATATGACGTCACAACCGTATGCTTTATAATTTTCGACGAGGTAAAATTCGTGTTATTCAAAATCGTTTTGGGGGTAACAATTTCAGTATTGTGGTTTATGTTATTTGGTAATTTTTTTTTATGAAATTTTATCAAAAAAATTTGGTCATAATAAACAAACAAGTACAGAAAAAAATTAATAGTTTTATTAAAATAAAAAAGCTTTAGGATTATTCTTTATAATTTTAAATTAAAATTCAACATTTTTATATACTTTACGTATATCATTATCAGGAAAAAATATAGAAATGATAGCATTGATTTAAATAAAATTTGGTTTCCTTTAATTAATAATTTATAATTTTGTATTTTGTTATCTAGTAACTAATTTTTATGTTTTGTTTGTTTATTATTTATGTCATTTGTATATATATTTTTTCCTGATGATGTTATACGTTTAATATATCTAAACGTCGGATTTTAATAAAAAATTATATAGAACTTAATCCCATAGATTTTTTTTTCAATATTTTAATATATTGAGTTTTAATAGTTGCTATATTAATAATTTTATTGTTTTATTCAAACTCATTTCTCCATTAATCATAAACACCATCAACTTACCCTGACTTATAAATTCCAAGTATAAGCAATTACCAATTCTACTAGATTTCGACAGGAGCCAACATTTGGAGGCTCTACCATGGGATATACTTACTGAATAAACAATAGTTTCTCGTGTGTGTGTGCGTGGGATGAAACAGGGCACATACGCCCACACAAGCCACTTATACCCATTTTGGGCACATCGCCCAAGCAACATTGGGCCGCCGTTTATGGGATAGGGACCCATTCCGTAAGGTCGCATAGATATGACGATATCATCCTCGGTCGCTGAATTGCCGTAATAAAATTACCGTCTGACGTTTATTTGTGATCCAGCGAAAAGATTGTTTTAGTACAGGGATGGTTTACAGGGATTAGAAATGACTGGAGATATGGAAAGGGTTGTTTTTGAAGGAGATTATTGGATGGCTTCTTTCTTGGGGTGATTTATGGAAAATTTAATGTTGTTTGTTGGCTTTTGTTTTGATTCCAAGATATGGAATTTGGTTTTCCAAGATTTTAACGAGGTTAGAATATGTAAATATTTGTATCAAGAAGATTAATAAATAATATTTGTTTTTTTCTACTGCTTTAGTCATTATTGAGTTCAGTAAAAAATAAGTATTCTACAATAAATTGGACCGTATTATTATTTATAGAATATATATAGTACTACAAGTCTACAAGCTCGGTTTTTTGTGTGTTTTAGTTCATTTGTTTAGTTCTGATCTTATGACAGTTACGTTGTTTAAGAACTGGTATTAGTTAAAAAAGATTTTAAAACTGCAATGTAACAAATTAATGTAAATTAACATATTCTATAAATCTATTTTTTTCAGAAACACACTAAAATTACATTAATTATTATCATAGTCAAAATTACGAAATGTTGCTATTTTACTATTAATAGTTATGTAAAATTACATAAATTTATATTACATTCTTTACAGTGTGATCTTGAAAAAAATTTACTGTAGATTCAACATTTTTACTCTTAACTTAAAAGTAAACATATTTTTAAACTACAAACTAATAATTTAAATATAGTAAAGAGTCTCAGAATTTATTATTATAATCTAGTTGTAATTAATAATATTTTGTTACCTAGTTACTTGTTTCTACGTTTTTTTTGTTTATTATTTATATCATTTGTAATTATTTTCCTGATGTTGATGATCGTGCAGTATATAGAAACGTCAAAATTTAATTAAAAATTATATAGAACTAAATTCGAAAGTTTTTTTAATATAATATAAATATTATTTTTTTTAATAAAAACAAATAATAATAATTGATTAACAAAAAAATCTTTCAGAACTCATTAAATTAAAGTTAAGTTAGGTTAAAGTTCTGTATTAATTTTTATTTAAAAATCGACATTTCGACGAAACTCAACGTGGATTTTTAAATAAATATTAATTCAGAACTTTAATCTAAAGCAGTTTTATTTTAATAATTTGTTTACTATTTATTTGGAAACAAAATTATATTTGAATTAAAAATATTAATAATTTTTTATCTGTAAGTTGAACAAACAAAATATTGATAAATTTTAACAAAATACTGTAGCGAAATTGTATCTAACATTTTGGTCAAAATGCATATCTTTATTGATCTAACTTTATGGATATTTTAAGAGATAAATTTTCGACTAAAGAAGGTTCATTTGCGAATTCTTGTAATAGAGTCTGGCAAGTTTCATATTGTGGTTTGAAATTATGGCATACTATTACATATTTTATTGCTAGCGTAATACTACATGTAGTTTCTGCTTTATATTGCTACAATCTTACTTATTCTATCATGATGTATGCGAACTACTTCGTTGAACTTATGCCAAGTTAGGGCCAAAATACTCTAGCAGCATTTCTTGAGAAAATATCTTTTATTATAATTATAGTTGAGTATTTCACGAATTTTTTTTGGACAAGACACAAACAATAATTCTCTAACTAGTAAAATATATGAATGCAATAGTAAATTATTTTTTGTTTAAATATTTTTATCATTTTTCCTGATAAAGATGTACTTTCGTCGGAATGTCGATTATTAATCAATATTAATACAGAACTACAACCTAAAGCCGTTTTATTTTAATATAATGAGTTCTAAAAGATTTTTTGCTATGTTAGATATATTAATCTCAAATTCAAATAGACACTCATAATTTTACCAATTTTCCTAACCAGAACACATAACTAAAATATCTTACGCGACGTAAATCTCGCCCAAAAATAGTTTCAGCTCATCAGTCTTGTGTAGACATCAGTATACGAGCATTTCGGTCATAGGGGAATTTACATACATCGTATCCGGTAAAATTTACGGGATTTACATTTTGATAGCATCTAATTTAAAGGGCGAAACCGCCTATTGAGACCTCATTGCCCTACGCTATACACGAGATTGCGATCCCACCGATTTTTACCCGTTATACAATGACAATATTTTTATTCAAAGCTTTGACGCATTTTGTGTGTGTGTGTGTTTTATCTGCTCACATACAGACCAGTTGGTCTTATTGACTTGGTTTGTAAATGATCAAATAAATTCGATATTAATAGAGTGATTTGATTAACAACACAATGGTGAGATGTGTAATGTGATAATGTTGTTTTTAAATACTATTTTTTTTTTGTGGAACTGAAAATTAGAATCTTTATTTATATTTTTTAATACTTTTTTTAAATTTTTATTGTATTATAATTATAGATGTGTATAGATATAATACTACTAAAAATCTCTACCTGAGTTTTGTTGATTTAAATAACGTAACAAGTTGCTATAACAACTGTTTCGTCACTAGAGCGGCGTACTGTCACTATAATTATATATATATATATATATATATATATATATATATATATATATAATTATATATAATATAATTATAATATATATATATATATATATATATATAATATAATTATAATATATATATATATATATATATATATATATATATATGTATGTGTATATATATTAGGGTGGTTCTTATTTTGGAAAAATCGGAAATTATAATTATATTATATATATATATATATATATATAATATAATTATAATATATATATATATATATATATATATATATATATATATATAATTATATATAATATAATTATAATTACTAACACAGAATGTCCACTTCCTACTCGTATGAATTCCAACAAGAACCAATGAATACTTTCTGCTCCTCGTAACATAATATACTATTGTGGTCTTACAGATTCATATGAATTAAAAATGGTAACTGAAAAGCATTTTTAACTACGTCCATAACAATAAAATGCTAATCAAATTATATAAAATGCACATCAATGTCAGATTAAAAAAAAACCGTATCCAAATATTCATTAAATTGTCATACATCACCACAAATGCAAACCCATGAAAATTCTAGCGAAAAAAATGTTTCATTTGACGAATATCGTATGATATACAATCGTTTTTTAAACTGTACATGATCATTTAACAAAACGATAATGTATGTATGTTTAATTTGTCGTGTCAGGGGTTGACGACAGGGCCGAAGCGTTGTATGAAAAATGGCCGCGTAATTACGCACAGATCACCCCCCTTTTTTAAATAAATGCTACCCCAAACATGTCATTGTTGGATTTTGATAATTTGTTATGTGTGTGTGTAGGTCACTGACGCTACATAAATATTCATATTTTTTTCTACAAGCATATCATAATATTACTATTACATTACCATGTTATTAGTACAATATTGACATTATTATACAGCAGTTAGTTACTATATACACTACTGGTGGCAGCACCAAACATAACTACAATATCAAGTGTATTCTGACATCTTCGGCGGACATACGAGAGAAACCCATTACGTCAAGTTAAGTTGAGTTAATTGACAATTGCATTGTTTATTTTCGCTTAAATTTTAATTTAAATATTAAAAATTTGTGTAGAAGTGCAAGAAATGCAATCTGCAACATTCAGGGTGGTCAAAAACTGCATATTCGACCAAAGAAACACAGTAAAGTTCCTAATTCTCAAGATTTCCATTTAGAGCCGGAATATATTTAAAGTTGTTAATAAATAAAATTAATAAAACGTAACAGAGCATATTTTTTAGTTATAGTTTTTATGATAAATATAAATATTTATAACAACAAGCAGCAGCCATTTTTTTTATTTGAAAAACCAAAATATTACTGCCGTAATTTCAGCGGCTGATACACTAAAAATATATATATGAAAGTCTGTTTCTTCAGGCGAGTAACAACAATTCGGTTACGCCCACTGATATTTTTGCTACGAGGCAGCGAAACCAAAAAAAGAAAAAAGAAAGTAAAAGGAAGAAAAAAAAACAAGAGTAGAATAAAAGAAACAATATCAGATGTAGTAGGCGTTGCTCTCACATAAATTCTTTGTGATTTTCCGTTTCCGTTCCTTCACACACACAGAGTTCGACCTTTCACGACCGCCACTAAAATCAGAATGGGTAACATATGCCCGCATGTCAACATACCGATAAACGAAAATGTCAATATACGCTTTTTTTTTTATATGTTTCTGTTTCGATAACATAATCTAATTATTATGTTTATTCCGGAAGTCGATTTTTTTGTTAGTTATTTATTTTGTGTATTTCTAAATTTTATTATATTTTGAGAATCGATTAGTTTTGATATATAATTAATTTAATCTGTAAAATTATGAAAATAAAATAATTTCCCAAATTTTGTAACGAAGTTGTTAGTCCTGGTAATGTTACTGTGCTAACAATATTAATAGACATTTGTTTCTGTTGGTTATAGTTATTAGCAAAGTTACTAAAATTCAACAACTTTGTAATAGAATAGATTGCTTATTACTTTTCCAGTTCAAATAAGTGGTACCAATATCACATAGTCTCATAGTCAGTCATAACAAAAAACAAGATTTTGTTGGATAGGAATGTTTGGAGGCGACTGATTTCGGGATGATGAAAAGAGTTTGTGCCACACCCTTTTGGCTACATGGCGTGATTGTGTATGTATGTATGTATGTATAAAAACAAACTATTTAAACAAAAAAAACTATTAACTGATTAACATCAACTTTTGCTACAATAATATTATTAATAGTAAATTTTACTGTAGTAAATTTTACTGTATTTTTGATCACAATACTCGTACAAATGTAGCAAAATATCAAATAATTTCATATGCGTACTGGAAACAAAGGATCAAATCGAAAACACCAACACGTTCCAAATATCATTTCAAGTGGATCATTTCCCCTGTTTAATGACGAGTGCACAACTCGTAAATACGAATACGTGGTTTATCGTCATATTCCGTTTGTGTTCGGCTTTTGTTTTATGACACGTTTCAGATCATTAGTTGGCGCAGAATACGATGATGATAATGATTATGACTCGTTGCGTAATACCAAAACGCAATAATTGTTAGATTCGATCGTTCCTGCGTTGCGGTTTCGTTGAATAACCGTCTGGCAGGAATGCTATGAATGGTTATTCTCTCGATTGTTGACCGGTTATTGTTAAGCGATTTCATTAGGTGTAAACAATTATCGGTGAATTGTTATTTGGGAATGTCTGAAGATAATTATGGGTTTTGCTAATGAACATAGTTTCAGTATATAATACTTTGAATATTTTATAGAAATTCGTATTTATAAATAGTGTGGCCACATATAAACATTAGTTTATCTGTGGTGTGGCATATATATATATATATATATATATATATATATATATATATATATATATATATATATCTAATTTTTTAAGACCTTTGGTTCAAAGCATAGAGATTCATTGTAAAAAATATAATTTTAAGAAAAAATAAATTACACCACTAAATATAAACTTGGTCAATATTAAAATTGAATACTAACTTGATTATTTGTAAAATCGCTGTACGCATCTGACACTCGGCCTAAGTACCTTCACTACCTGGGCTTGAGCCGAGCCTTATTTGTACGCAAGTGATACTAAATAATGTTTGTACGCATCTGACACGTACGCAAGTAAGCCTATTTAAAAATTTTCTACGGATCAAACAGACTAAATTTTTATATAAAAATGGCATCATGTTGTCCCGCAGCTATTAAAACAATACCCTAATCATTAGTACAGACAAATTACACCTGGCCGGACAGAATTTCAACAGGTTTGACACAGTGTGATACAACAGAGAGTTAATTACCCCAAAACTCATAATCGGACTAACTGGTTAACAAAATACCGGCTTCCATTGTACCGGTAAAATAAATATACTCGTTTAGTTGAAACTGTATCAGACACAACAATTTATCAAATTCAAATTACGATGTTGCCCGTTAATTGAATGCATAGATAAATTGAATATAGTAATTAATTATTTGCATTATTTGTGTTTATATTTGAGTATATACAATACTGTATATACTGTGTTAAAAAAAACACTTTTATATTAATTTAAAATAAATTTCTGAAATCTCAAAATTTATCCTGCAATTCTGTGCAACCCAGTGATCAAAAAGATTATGATTAAATATAATATTTATTAAAATTAGTTTCGTGTTACACATTTGATCGTTGAATGTCTGTCGATTTACGTTGAATTTGAAATTGTCGAAATGCGGGCATAATAGGAAAGATGTATTTACATAAATTAACTAGATTTAAATAATTCACGTATTTTCATGTTTGCATATTTGAAATTGGTAATTGATTCGTGTTAAACAAATACTGTGTATGTACTTAATTTATATGTGTATTAAATTTTTCAATTATACTCTGTTTTACAAATTTTTATTTACAAATAAAATTTTATAAAAAAATTAATAAATGAAAATACATATCAAGTAACTTTAATCTTAATAACACTTGTAAAATAAGTAATTAATTCTTTAGTCGAATCTGTAGTTAATGATTAATAATCCTTAATCATTATAGCTTTTTTCTGAGTCAGAAATCATATTTTTCAAATTTACACCACTCCGTTAATAATCATCGGAATGGCATGAATTTTAGGCTACTACTATTTTGAAATATTTTTAAAGTAAATACAATAAAAGTTATTCCAAAATGTCTAAAAGGACGATTTCCCCATTTTAGCTAAATGCAAATTTTGAGCCTTCAACAGGCACGGGTTAATATCATCTGACAGGTCTGGGAAGTGTATGGACTTTTTTTTATTTATTTGGAATAATTTTGGCGGGTGGGAGCAACAAATTTCCGATTTTTCCAAAATAAGAACCAAAATAAGATATATATATATATATATATATATATATATATATATAATTAAAATTTGTTAGTACTCCAATACTGAATACACACTCTAACTTAGCAGTCAAAGTTAAGTTACAACTATCTATTAGAGCCACGCACCATTATGCAGATGTCGCGTTGCAATTTCAGTCAGTTGTACATACTCTATTATTACACCAATCGCAATTGACAATAAACTTGTATAAACGCTATTGTACGAACTGCATTATAGTGCAATATGCAATGGTAAGTGCCCATTACGAAGTGCATTCAGGGAATCATTTAGAAGTTCTATATTGATTGTTTGATGCAGTTTTGACTCGCCCAGTGGTGATAATCGGATATTTTACTGATATTTAACGATGCTTATAACCCTTGTCTTTCAATCCTTGTTTTTGTAATCTATTGGAACAATTGTGATAAAGATTAAAAATCGGTTAACATTTCTCTTAGTAATATTTTTTATCTGTTTACTACCAGCATGATTTTTAACAACATTTTAATTCTCGATAAAATAACTTTAAAAAAATAATTCAAAAAGAGCTAAATATGTATTTCGAAAGCCAAGCTTTTATCATCAGCAGCAAAAGTTAAAACTAAAGTCGTAATCAGTGTTTAGTTTTAACTTTTGCTACTGATAAAAGATTAGAAAATGATCTACTGTGGCGAAATTTAAATAAACATAATATTATAAAAAATACGTATTTCGGAAGCTAAGCTTCCATCTTCAGTAGCAAATAAAATCTACAAAAATCTTACCTGTGATCCAAAGTACATAAACACTTAAGCACTTGTCGTAGATCACTGGCAAGTGCTTTAAGTATGGTTTTAGGATTTTTTTATATTATTTTTAATTGCTACTGATGATAAAAACTTAGCTTTCGAAATACGTATTTAGCCCTGAGTTTTCGGATTTTATCCGGAGTTCCCGGATTTTATCCAGATTTTGTCCGGAGTTCCCGGATTTTGTCCGGAGTTCCCGGATTTTGTCCGGAGTTCCCGGATTTTGTCCGGAGTTCCCGGATTTTGTCCGGGGTTTCCACATTTTATCCGGAGTTTCCGGATTTTGTCCGGATTTCCCGGATTATGTCCGGAGTTTCTGGATTTTTTTTTATTATATCTAAAACTATAGCTTACACTCGAAATTTTTTAATCACTAAGGAAATTTTTATATATTTACTAGATTTTAAAATGTCCAGTTACAATAAAATTGCATTAAACTTATGTTACCTCACATATGTATACTTTTATACTAATTGTAGGTATATGATAGTAAAATTTATCTATGTTGTCTACATATCTCGTATTATCAGTGCGCACATATTAACTATATTAGCCGGCCGCTGTGTTGTTAAAATGTTTGGATGTCGTAAGCGTGGTATCCATAGCAACCTGGGACGCCGACGGGTATTTCTGGTGACGCACGGGTACGCTTTAATTTGCTTTAATTAAAACTTCAATGTGTGTTTGTGTGTATGTGCACACGCCGCGTTACACTGTTTTTCTTTTATTTTGTTTCGGCTACATCGTGTGCGCGCATTTAGTTACCAAAGCAACCTTCGATTTTATTTTCCGGTTGTTCTGTGTTTATTTTGCGTGTAATTTTAAATTTAAAAAAATATTTTCGCGATACTTGTTGCTTGACTGAAAATGTTTTCATTTGTTTTTTTTTTTTGTATATATTTACATTTATTGTACCAGTCTCTGATGAATTTTGAATAATTGTATGCTACATGGAAATTTTCAATACAATGGAAATGATATTTGTCAGATTTTAACTCATGTAGTAAAAATATTGTGATATTTCACATTTTTTTTTTATAGAATTAATTATGCTCTAAGAATTTATGAAGTTATACGTCTAGGCGGATATCCGATGAGTTGATGGAGGGGTTGTATGATTGAGAGAGTGGTTTGGATGAGCGAATGTTTCTAAGTGGTAAGAATAAAAGAGCATGTATGAGAGGCATCATGAATGCAGATAAAGAAAAAGTTTCTTGTCTGCATCGAAATATTTGACGAAAACGAATTTTTGCGTAATTGAAAGAGTTTATGCCACACCCTCATAGGTACATGTTTGTGATTGTGTATGTATAAGATAATAAAAATAAAAATTACTATCTAATAATATAAAATAATACAAAATTGTATAATATAAATAGATTAACATAGTAAAAAAATCTTTCAGAACTCATTACTTATATAAAAATAAAATTATTTATATAATTTATAATAATATAAATTATATAATAATATAAAATAATACAAAATTGTATATATGTATATATATATATATATATATATATATATATATATAAATATATATATATATATATATATATATATATATATATATAGATTAACATGGTAAAAAAATCTTTCAGAACTCATTATATAAAAATAAAATTGCTTTAGGTTCAAATTCTATATTAAAATGTATTTATAATCAACGTTTCGTCGAAACAATAATAATTTATAATATAACCGTCGGAGATGTCAAACTAAATACACTTGAACGTGTTTCGTTTATCAAATATGCAGTTTCTAACCACCCTGTAGCTTTGCCTCCAACGTAACTATCTGAGCTCAATACAATAAAGATTGCTTTCTGCTCTTCATAACATAATATACTATTATACTGATTAAACACTGGAAACATTTCTGTTTTCAACGCAATTTTTATTTTATCAATAACTGTATACATTTGAAAATGACAACTGATTCGTTTAGGTAACTTCCCATGAGACATCTTGAACAAAATATGTAGACTATAATACTCAAATTTTTTTCAAAAATTTTACAAGTTACATTATAGATACACTAATGAATATTTATTTGTTCAATATTATATAAACTATTGCTATTACAGTACAATAATTCGATATACTTTCGATATTAACATCAGAATGTTTCGGAATAAATAAATTATGTAAATTCCAGCGAGTTTCCGAATATGGAATCCACGTAAACAGGACACTTGAATAGTATCTATATTTTTCTTTTTCCTGCAAAGGCAATTGTTCGCCTGAAAACTCATCTATTCTATTCGTGTCATTGTCACTAACATCGCTATTTTATTCACATACTATTCTACTATTTTCCTAGAAATTCTACTTGAACTTCTCTATTCGTTTCTTTTTTAAAGAAACGGCGTAAAGTTTTCGCTGCTTTTGAATATAATAATTTTGTTGTAAAATTTGCAAGTTATTGGTTATGTTATCGCCACTAATAACAATATTGTATAAAAATAATTTTGTATATTTTATTTACGAAATGCATTTTTGCCTTACACATCTGTGTTATTCTAGATTTCATTTAAAATATTCTACTGTAAATACTAATTTTAGTAGATTTCTGCAAGAATAGTATATTATATTACGAAGAGTCGAGGCCAAATAAAGCTGGGCGAAACATAAAAAGAGCATTCCACTCCGAGTGGCATATGTTGTTTTTTTCCAAACGAAACTAAACTAAAAATAAATAAATATACATACTAAGTAACTTTAATCTTACTAACAGTTGTAGAATAGTATAGGTAAATAAAAAGACTTTAGGATTTAATTCTGTATTAATTTTATTTAAAAAATGACGTTTTGACGTATTCTACCAACATCATATTCAGGAAAAATAATACAAATAACATATACAAATATAGAAAAATATGATGCACTTGAAAAAAAAAGAAAATTTACCATCTAGTGATCTTTTATGCATATTATACCAAAATGCATATAAACCATTAAAACCACATAAATTCGCGAACGCCACAAAGAAAAACCATCAAATTTCCTTTCCCATTCATCACAATACCAAAATAAAATAGCGAATAAAATTAAGATAAATCTAATAAAAGCTAATTAGAATAACACTTAAAGTTGTAAATTTTGCACAGCCACTTCCGATACATGTAATTTCAGCGATTCAAAACAAAACACGCTCAACCAACATCGATTGTATTTTGTTCGCGGTAAATATCTTTTCTCTTCGCTTCAGCTAGAAACATTTGCAAATCGCATACGCTTTTAGCTATTAGTAGGAGTAAGCTGGTGGAGGCCCAATACTGGAATTACACGATGTGCCCGGATGTCGTAAATTAGGTCCGGATGTTGTAAAATTTGTAGAATAATAGTTCGATTGTTAAATGTAGTATACACGGCGAAAAATATATAATAATTTTTATTATTATTATTATAAAATTACTGAAAAAGTTGCCAATATATGTTGCCATAAAATTATATATATATAATGCATTATAAAAATATATAAACATAGTAGTTTTAATAATTTATATAATAAAAATAAAACACATGATATATTTGTTTTTTAAACTAATTTCTATAATATTTATATAATTTTACTATGAAATGAAATTTTAAAAATTAAAACACATATTTTATTATATTAATTTTATAATACTAATTTATAATATATATATATATGTATATATATATATATATATATATATATATACAAACAGACGCCATGTACCAAAAAGAGTGTGGCACAAACTCTTTCCACTGTCCCGAAATTAATTTTCTCCAAACATTCTTTTTCAAATTGACAACAAAAGCCGTGTATCAGGGTTTGAACGTAATTATCATTAAAATAAATTAAGAATTGCGCTAATATTCATTAAGCTGTGTCGTGTATTGAAGGTATAACTTTAACATATAATATTAAAATTTAATTTAAGTAAGATTGTAGCATGTTAAATAACTAATATTTTACAAACACTTTTTAAAATAAAAAAGCTTTAAGTTGAAGTTTTACATTAAAATTATATGTTTCAATATTAGTTTTGAAAGATATTTACTTACTTATATTTATTTATGTGTTAAAACACTTTTTAAATTGAAATAATAATAAATAATGTAAACTGGTCAGTCACATTACGAGAACATTTCTGAAGAATTATGTTATTGTACTAATTTATTTCCTAATTTCAAATTTTTTATTTTCTACAAAAAGAATATATACAAAAATGTAAATGTAAATAAGAAAAAAGTAATTAAAATTTATATTTTTTTAATTATTCCGCAACTTAATTAACATCGTTATTCTACGAAAGAAATACAGAAACAAACATATTTTAATTGCCAATTATATTTTTCAAGCAACTTAACTTCAAAAATCTTGTTTTTAAAACAAGATCATACTTGCACTTCCATCGCGAAATATGTCACCCCGACAAATACATAACAACGCCATCTATAACAAAAGCCGATCTAACTAAATGTCAAAAGTCAACGGCTTATTTGGATACTCCTGCATATTCCTGCCCATTGCAACCATTGCAGGATGAAAAACAAGCGACACTCGCTTGATAAATGCAAATGGAGCACGGTGTGACTTGTCCAGAATAAGGGATGGGGGGGGAGGGGTGGAAATTCCGTTCCAACATCATGTACGGGTAGTTTTGTTATATATAGTCCAGAGTTCGGGGGTGACAACGGGCCGGGCACAAAACGAGCGTTTAATAGCGACAAGAAAAGGTTGTACTAGTGTACATGATACACCACTTGCTTGCTAGGGGTTGCTTTACAAATTGCACCCCAATTCAGATGTTGATGGTGGAGTATTAGGGTGATTTTTGGTGGTAGGACATGACATGCGGTCACATAGTAAAGATTTTAGGTTCAAATGCAGATTTTTTGACTGGGTTTTTAATTAGAACTAAAAAATAAGGAGGCATTTATTTTATCTATACATATAAAGAACAATGTAAATATGTATGTATGTATGTATATTTAAAAAAAAAAATCTGGATCGAGAGTTGATAGCCACACTCTTAATCTTCAAGGGAGTTTAGTGGATTTTTTTTTATTTTACTTGAATCAACATTCCATATACATGCGAAAATTAACATGTACTTTTTTTGTATTATATTTTTCTAGTACCGCTATCGAAATACGTATTTACAACTAATACAAGTTTTTAGTAAAGAAGTGATCAAATGTTTTATTAATATTATTATTATTAATATTTTTATTTAATTATTATTATTAAAAATAAATTTAAAACTTTTGTATTGTTGCTACGCTGAAATTTAGATCACAACTAAATAATTTTGTTAGTTCACTTTTTTCACCTCTCTGAAAAATAAACTAACAACATTTTGGCTTCATTTCTCATGATTATCATTAACAGCACTGTTCTCCCGTCTGCAAATTGTTACAAACGATGCAATTTGAGATTTATGCCGCGACATTAATTAATTCTTCGCTGCCGTCCTTTCGGGACAGGTGAGCGGGTCGTAACACCTTAGGCGCGCCTCCGTTGACAAACTCCTCTTAGGAGCGACAGAAACAGACTAAGTGCGATAAAGAGGTAAGACAAAGGGCTAAGCCATTGTAAAATGGCTAGGCAGTTTTCAAGAGTTGTTGAAATGAGCGAACGTTTATTTTGAATTGGCCTACATTTCTCATTTTGTGACCACGCTATGTTCACCTTTGATGAATTATTTGTTGCGCGAAAGAATATGAAAGGATTTGTTTTATGGTGACTAATTAATTTTGTTTAATTAAATGTTTTCGGGGATTTTAATAAAAAGTATAAAAGGCAGATTAAATGACTTTTTTTTTAATGAAACAGAATTCAACATAAAATAACTTTTTCTTCAAGCGTATCATAATAGTAATATTACGTTACCATACTGCCTATGTAGAAAGAAGTCGTTATGTTACTAACACAATAATGACATTATTTTACATTAGCTAGTTATTACAAATATACATACATCACTGTATACTATATACATAACTATTGGGTTGGTGCATCAGGCGTTTTTGTAGGCTGGTTATTTGTTAATAAAAATTGCTGTTTTGTTTATTTTATTAAACTTTAGTAAGTAGTTATTGAAGTAGATGGTGACTACGTTCCGGAATAATCATATGAAAATGTTATTGTTGAATTTTTATGTTTCTTTTTTCATAATAAATATTGCTTAAAAAACGCCTGATAATATTAAATGTATTTAATCTGACATCTGCGGCAGCCTTATTGAAAAACTTCTACGTCAAGTTAAGTTAAGTTAAGTTAATTGACAATTACATTGTTTATTTTCGTTTGAATTTGATTATTTGAAATGTGTGAAGAAGTGCAATAAATGCAATGTAGACCGCCCACGGTGATCAAAAATTGTAAATTAGATGGGAAAAAAAATTAATTTTCACAAATCACCTAACTAATATAAATAATGTGTACATACTATTCTATAACTGTCAGTAAGGTTATAGTTACTTGGCATGTATTTTCATTCATTTTTGGTTTAGTTTCATTTAGAACGGTTGAAGAAAAAATCTTAATATGTCACTCGGAATAGAAAGTTCTGTTTCTGTTTCGCCCAGATTGTTTGACCCCAGCTTTGCCACGGCCACAAATATCTGGGCTCAATACAATTATCATCGTTTTTACTTTTTGTAACATAATATACTATTATTGTATTATTTCAAGGATAGATTTTTAAAAATATATAGGTTGATTTTTTTTTAAATGTTTTTTTTATATACAAAACGTTTTTATTAATAGAGAAAATTAAGTATGTTTTTGTACATCATTTTTTTTTGAGTATATGTTTAATGTTCTAAGCAGATTTTAAATAAAATAGTGAAAATAGGAAACTTTAATATCCTTTCTTGATAAAATTCTTTTTTTAAAATTTTAAAATTTTATCGGTAACATTTTTCACAAAAGGCAAAAATGCGTAAATTAAGTTTTCATTATCAAGCAAATCTTCAACAATTCTAGATCTACTCGGTTGTATTGTATTGTATGTTATTTCGATTATTTCTTAAAAATCGCCGCCACTGTATCAGCGTCGGTCGGACGGCTTTACGTCGGCGTCAGCACGAACATAACCGGCGTCAGGCGTCCCCCGTAACCATTCCTGCACAACTCGTTATATTAAACGAGGTCCAGTTTCGGTTTTTTTTCCTGCTTTACGGCAAGAGATAAAATGTTATGTAGTACATTTTCCTGCTAGCACACACTGATGTGACAGCAATATTTGAGATTCTTGCACAACGGGAAGGAAGCTAATGCATTTTTTTTTTTCAAGGATATATTGATGTTCTGTTATGCTGCCTTAAAATATTTTTTTATTTTATTATTTTGGAATTATTTGTTTTCTAAATGTTATTTTTAACAGATTAATAAACTGAGAAATATGTTAATATTATGCATATTTTAGGACATATTAAAATAAAAAAATTTCAGGTTAATGTTTTGATGTACTAAACGTATATCATATCATCATAGGGAAAAGACAAATAACATAAATAATAACTAAACAAAAAATTGAAACAAGTTAGTTGGTAACAAAATACAAATAACTAGATTACAAAATTTTATAATTTATTAATTAAATTAAGCCAGATTTAAATCAGTGTCTTCACATTGATTGGTGTTATCTTTTTCTTTGTAAATATCTATTACTTCTCTTATCATCTACTATTAACATTGTTGAGTCGTATTTATTTTATTCTTTTTATTTATTTATTAAGATTATTTAATTTAATTATGGTTATGGTGGCTATAACTATATTTTTTTCTATGACTATACAATAGAGAAAAAAATCACTTTTTTAAGTAACGAAATAACTGCTGTTGAGGTGAGTTTTTTCTTGAGGTTAAAAAAGATTCAAGTGTACTAGGTTCCATCCCATTGCACACGGCTACCCTTATCATGGTAACCACAAGCCCTTATTCTGATAATCACATTTAAATTTAATAATCTTTAGCCTAAGGCTGCTATTCTGTATTTCTGTAACCACTATAGTACTGTAGAATTTTTGTCTTGTTTTAATATAAGAAATTTTTAATTTATTAAAACAAAAAGACAAAAGATTCTATAGTAGTACAGAGCTTAAAGAATAATACAGAATACCAGCATAAATAAGACTTTAGTTTGCCGAATTAAATAAATTTAGAAAGAACAATTCTGAACATGCATGCCATATTTAAATTTAAAGGAATTTCACACTTAAAATAGTGACTAGAATTGAAATATATTTTAAAGTTTGTTAAATTTAAAGATTTAAGTAAAATTTAATAATCATTGATTACACAAATTTACACATAATAATTTATAGCCATAATTTTGATCTACATATAGTGAATAGCAAAATAATCTAAAAAAATACTGTTTTTTTTTTATCCATAAACACAAATTGGATTCGTTCAAGTTACTTTCAATACTAAATACGTCCGGTCACGAAAGAAGCTAGTTACACAATTTACAACCCCCATCCCCCCACCCACCCCTCACAACCACAACCAGCAAACTACTCGTAAACGAGCAACCGTTATTAGAATATACGTTCACTGTCGAGACGTAGTTGGTTTCGTCCTATGTATTAGTCAATCTCATTTGCATGTGACCTTTTCAAAAATCGTAATGGAAAGATGCGTCTAATAAACATATTCATTTTATGGGGCTCTCACTGTCGTAACGGCCATTAACATAACAATGATGATAACGTAAGCGCCATATTTCTGTACAAAATGTCATTTCTCGTGAATAACATTGAATTGGACTGTTTATTTCTTTCGGTTAATATACAAAGAATCGTTTTTAATGAAATATGCTCAAATATTTATTTACTGTTTATATAATAATAATAGTATATTACGTTACGAGGAGTACGAAGCGATGATTATTGTGTTGAGTTCAGATATTTGTGGCAGAGGCAAAGCCAAGGTCAAGAAACACGGCCAAGTGTATTTAATTTGACATCTCCAACGGCTATTTTAACTTTTTAATTAAAGGAAGCCAAATTTTATTTAAATCAGTACCTTCACAGTGATATTAATGTTATCTTTTTCTTTATAAATTTATATTGCTTCGTTTATTAATTTACTGTTGTGAAATTTGAAGATACTGTAATAATTGCAAGACCAATCAGGCACTGATTAATTAAAAAATCTATAAATTTTATAATTTAGTTACTTATTTTTTACCTAGTAACTTGTTTCAATGTTCTATTTATTAATTGTATTTGTTATTTCTATCTTTTTTCCTGATGAAGACGTACGTTCAGTTCGTCGAAACGTTGATTTATTAATAAATTATTACAGAACTAGAACCTAAAGCTGTTTTATTCCAAATTAACTTTTATTCTTCGAATTGTACAAATTTTATTTTACATGTTTATTTATAACTATTATATGTTATCTATTATAAGCAATTTTTTTAAAGAAAATTATAATCTCTGTAATAAATTATAGCTTTTTTAATATTTCTGAATATTTCGTCGAAACGTCGATTGTAAATAAATATTAACCTTAAGCAGTTTTATTTTAATATATTTTTTACCACGCTAAAACGTCTTTCTTTTATTAAAATAACAAAACGTACCTCTACCTATATTATGGTTGTACTGATTTTATCACACAACTTGTCTTGGTATTAAATCACCTAGACAAATTACAATTCCACATTCTTGGTACGATATAATAATCATAGAAGGACGTATAATTTATTGGACAATTCTGTCGCGCAAACCATTCCATGAAGTACATACTGGATAATAAACCAGATCCCATAATAAGACACCAGAGTACAAAAGTATTGGAAATAACAAAGGGTACATTTTTAAATTGTACATAATACAAGGGATAACCTATTCCCATATAAACGATAAACAAAGCTGGCATAAAAAATCCACAAAGAAAACTTAAAATCATTTCGTGCAACAATGCCGATATTGTAAACGCAAAAGTTATCACTACAAACTTATTATCGCGTCCGATTATATCATAAATATCATTTAAGAAATATTCTTGAATATACGGATAGACAATACCGTTCCATTTACGAAAATACGTGCTGTAATTTGGCGAATCCCACCAATTATCGTAAAATTTTCTATCGGCGAATTGTAACAGCTCCGCAAATATATTTTGCCAACTATGAAGAAATATAGATGTAATTTCTAGCAGTAATATTGTGCCTGGTATAGTTGTACGAAGTATTTTCATTAAAATGATGCTCCATGTCCATGTTGTTAAACCGAAATTTTGGAATTCCGGTAGAAAGTAGTTGACAATTAAAAAATTACTCGCTAGTATTGCTAGAATAAGTCCGAAGAGATTTTGCAGCACAAATGACCAACGTATTGTTTTTGTTCTGGAAATAAAGTTATGAACATAGTAAAGAATAAATTGGAAAAATAGTCCGCTGTTAATATTTAATAAATAATTAATAATTGACGGAATTGAGTTTTTTTATAATATTTCTATTAATTACTAAGCCAACGTTTTGTCAATCACTATTGCCTTCTTTAGGGCTAGTAGAATATTTTACTTGATTTTACATGTAACACAAAAAATATATATTATTTGATCAGTAAATTTAAAGAATACAAATTATTGCTGTTATATAAAAAGCATGTCAAAAAATATTTTTTTAAATGATTTTTATTGTACTTAATGTATATTTTTAATGTATGTAAATACCTTGGATATTCGTTTCTATAAATTAGAGTTGGAGCAAATAAAAAATATAAATAGTCAGAAAAGTTTGGAATCGGGTCGGTTTTTCCATTGGAATATTTTTTGAAATTTAATACAGTTGGTACATTGCTACGTACATATGCATGAATTTTCATTAAAAATCTGTGCTGAAATATTGTTTATTTTAATACAGACTAAATATTAACTTAACACATATTACATTCTCTAGATTACATTAGTAAACTTAGTAGTAGAGTACACTATATCCTATTTGAAGCAGAGAGTCACACTACAAATTTTATATAACTTTACATGTTTTGTGAATGTAATTTTTCTTTAAAAAAAATGCAATATTACAGATGTTTTAACACTTAAATTCCACTCGCTGCGCGAGCTTACCGACTCTTTGATTGAAATAGGATATAGTATAATTTTTCTCCAAATTACTTGACTAATTTTAGTATTCTATGCCAAGATCTTTATCATGGAGTTTCCATTTATGATATTAATAATTGTCAATTATAACAAATAATAATTATATTTACCGCTTCCACTAAGATGAATGTCCCACTTGCAAATTCCGTACCGTAGTCTTTCAAATGAAGTGGCACATACATAAATAATATCAGATAAGAAAGAAAATGTATTAGACAAATATAATCCCAAATTTTTCTACTATGACCTGAAATAGTATCACGTAATTTATAATATTTCTATATCTGTCTATTTCAAGTATTTTGAATACTTTGCAGTATTTTTAATACTTTTTTAGTATTTGTAATATTTTTTATTTTAAGTACATTTATAAATACTTTATGCTCTAAATACAAATACTAAATAAAGTATTTTAAATACTATTATTTAAAATACTAAACAATTTTAAGTAATACTTTTATTATTTTAAGTAAACTATTTTAAGTAACGCCATTTTCGTTGTTACAGAACATGATTACAACAAATGTAAAACATTAACAATAAAAAAATAACAAAACTTGTTTAGGACTAAATAATTTTCATAATTAACGTTTGAAATTATTGTATTTTATTTGAAAAAGTTACCTTTTGGTGTCAATGACAGTCTGATTTTCGTCCAGAAAATCAATTTAAAATATACTAAAATAGTTAATGAAAACATTATAATCCATATTAGAATTGCTCTGTCAAAATTTGCAAAAGCCAATGCAATACTTTGATATGTATGTGTTATACTGCAAAAAATTGTAGATTAGCTACGTAGTATTTATTAACTAAAATAATAAATATTTATTGAATTTATAGTTTTCTGCGGCTAGTATGCCGTGGTCGATCTATACTCGTCGCAGATGTTTCGCCATACATCGTAGCTATGCCATCTACAATGTATGGCGAAACGTTTGTGACGACGATATATTGACCACGCCATATTAGCTCAGAAAATTCTATAAATTCAATAGATACCGGCCGTGAAAGCCTGAAGATTACTATTAAATATTTACTTGTTGTAATGCACTATATCTGAAACTAAATTTGTAATGATTGCCATAATTATAATAGCAAGATGTAAATTATATAAACTCTTACTATTATCATTTTTACAGATTTCTGTAAGTAGCGAATTTTGTTCTTTAAAATTTATTTGAGATATTTTCGACACTTTTTTGTTCATGATTGTCCTGAAAACAGCAATAACAAACAAATAACGTAAATTTTGAATTAGTATAGATAAAAAAAAACCTGCTGACTTACGTCTAATTAATAATTTTTCCTACACTTGTTTAACTTCACAGCCCAGAAATTGTATAATTAAATAAATATTAAAAGTATCTAGAAGAAATAAATAATAATTTTAATAAAATCAAAACAAAGCAGAAGCTGTCTTTATTATAGCAAATTTTCTGAGATTATTTTAATAGTATAATTTGTTTTTGCAAATAAACTAATGATAGTATTATATGAATAATTGTGTAAAACACTATAAAATCTGTAACTCACTATGACAAATAACAGAAACTCAATGGAATTTCCTTATCTTATCTTTTTTTCAAATTTTATATTGCTAGTCCTTTTCGAGAATTTTTTATAATTGTTTTGTATGTTTTTTCTTAATTGCCTTATTTACTTGGGTGTCGAAATGTAAGCCAAAAATATACTTGTACGTAACGTTATACCAAAAGTTGTTTTAATTATTTAACAGTGGCGACTCGTGGATGGAAGATTTGCTTGGTCAAATTTAGTAAATATTTATAGTATGTACTTACCAAAATATTTACTTGTATAATTGTCCTTGATTTGAAACAATGTATCTAGTAATATAAGTTAATTAACTTGTTTCTATATTCCGTTATTTAGTGTAATGTCATTTATATCATTTATCCTGATGAAGACGGACGTTGAGTTTCGTCGAAACGTCGATTTCAAATAAATATTAATACAGAACTTTAACCTAAAGCAGTTTTATTTTAAAATAATACAACTGATATATACAATAAATAAACAGAACATAGAAACAAGTTACTAGGTAACAAATTAAGTAACTAGATTATAAAATTTATAAATTTTATTTGTGTCTTCCTTTAATTAAAATTAATAAATTTTATGATCTAGTTACTTATTTTGTTACCTAGTAACTTGTTTCTATATTCTGTTTATTTACTATATATGTCATTTATATGATGATGTACGTCGATTATTAGTAAATATTAATAAAGAACTACAACCTAATATTTTAAAATATTTTTTAACAAAACAAAAACATATAAGTTCTTTAACAATATATCATAATTATATTTTGTTTGTTTTAATTTTAATAAAAGCGAGTTTAAAACTAATTTAAATTATGAAATTAATTAATTAATAATTAAGAATATTAATTACAAAATTACTTACAGGGATTTATTGATTTTCTTAATATATTATATATATAATAGAATACTAGAAATAAATATAATATTGATCTTTTGTGTGTGTCATATAGTGTCTCACGTTTAAATAAAATAATCAAAATAAAAACTGATGTATTTAAGCTTTTTTTTCCAGAATGATTATTGTGCTAATAATATGCTACAAGCTGCAAATTGACAAACAATGTATAAATTTCCAATTATTTTTTTTAAGCTATTTAAGGTGTTTGTTTACATTGAAATTGCATATTACATAAAATATATAATTAATGATATTTGGTATCTTTTGCACTTCATTGAATATTGTTTTTATGAGAAGAGTAATCTCGATAGTTTCTAACACTGCATTAAATTTTACTCGAGTTAAAATTTATATGCGTTTTATTAAGGTGGCCAATTTTTTACAATGAAAAGGAAAAAGTTCAACGTAAATAAATGAAACATTTTACTAATTCAAACAAAAAATACACTAATTATGCTTACATCCCTTTTAATTATTTAATTAAACGAGTATTTGTCATTGAATGAATATCCTTTGTCAATATATCATTTTCTAATAATATATTGGAAATGTCGGAGCAAGAAATATTCTTTATATTAAATTTTACGGTAAACGGCATCTCTGAATACAGATATTAACAGATTGGTTTTAAAATATCGAAAAGGAGGACAGGTAGGAGGACATTTTTCGAGGAAGGACAGAACCTACAAAAGAAGGACTGTCCTCCCTAAAGGAGGACGATTGGTCACTTTAGTTTTATAAAATATATTTTCAAGTTTTCAGTCTGAGTTGACATTTATTACTGACTTTATTTTGGTGTTAAATTCAATTTACGTAGTGTAAAAGAAAGTGACATTTTAGGAAAAATTAGAAAAAATTAGAAAGTAGCTCTAATAAAAATTATGTAAAAAATAAAATAAATTTACAAATTACTAATAAATATTCTATAAATAACATGTAATTAAAAGTAGAAAAGTAGAAATAAAACTGAAAACCAAACAAAAGTAACTATAAATTAAAATAAAATTTATTTTTGCATACATACATAGTATATTTATATAAATACATACATACCCAATCATGCCACAAATATCTGGGCTCAACACGATAATTATTGCTTTCTATTCCTCGTAACATTTATTAATATAATCTATTTACTAATTGGAATCAATTAATAACACATGTTAGTAGCAAAATAATTAAACAAACATCCCCAACTTAATTAAATTTATCACTCGACATTCAACAAGAAAAACAAAACCCTAACGACAATCCAAACAATCCTATTTTGCTACCTAAAATCTCTCAGTATTGCTGACGTCATCTCCCCAGCAACAACGTCCAAGCGGACGGTTAAAACAAATGAAAGTGCGTGTGCCAAAACGGGGATTCCCAGTGGCTATTACAACCGACCAAAAATTGCTCACTATTTGCCGACGAAGGGCAATAGTGAGGGACAGAGAATTAAACATTCTCGTGTTTGTGTGTGTTGAAAAGTTTGCGCTAGGTTTGCCGATTTCCCAGAGGGTGGGTCCACGTGTCACAGGCAGAGAAACATTTGGAAACATTGACCCAGTTGATGGTAGCTTGTTATAAGTCTTGGAATCGTTTACCAGGAATAAACACTCTTCTTTTGAACTCTGATAAAAGGATCCCGTATATAATTCAGAAATCTGGAATATGTGGATAAAGTTTGATTTTTACTTTGATAGTCTTGCAGTCGTTTTGGGGATTTTTAGCCTAATTCTGTAGCAAAGTTGCTAAGTTTTAACAACGTTGCTAACAACTATAACCAATAGAAGCAAATATAACAGCAGTCATTTTAATTTTTTATTTAGTGTCAGCTAATATTATTGGCTAATGTTTATAGCAACGTTGCTAAAACTTAGCAACTTTGCCAAATATTTCTTTATTACAATAATAAATAATCAAAAACGTTAAAAAAGATTGTGTAACAAACGTAAATTTGTTATGTAGATTGAGAAATCATGCATAGTGCGCAAATTTCAGCTATTGAAGTATATTTCGAAATGACGTTTGATTGAAGTTCGATTGCACTGTGAATTAGATATTTATGTTTACGTTTTCACCTCGGAAAATCCAGTTTGGTGGCCAAAATGTAACTTAAGAAGAGGTTACAATTGAGAAGTCAACGTCGAAACTTCCAGTTACGGTTAGCAGCAACTTACTGGCAAACATCGAAATATCGAGATACAGTTAAACAGCTAGTTCTGTCAATAAGCAAGAAACATACAAACAATAAGTAAGATACGATTAAGAATAAAGTTTTTAGTTTCATATTTTAGTTGATAAATTATTCGTAATTTTTCTACAATATTTATTTAATTAAAATTATATTTTTGTTATATTTTACTATCGTAATTATTCAATAATCAAGATCCAAGTGTAACTTTATCGGTGGAAGTTTGTCATTTTAAGTTGCACAAAGAAGGTAAATTGTAGCAATTTGAACTCTGAATCAAAAAACGTACATAATCACTGAAATAATAAATATTAAAAAACGAACAAACAACACAGAATTCAGTTCTATGTCAAACAACCATAAACCTTATTCGAAACTCATATGAAAATATAAATTTTTATACAGACATATCAGTTATTTTACTAGCTGTACTACAGCATATCAAATATCATATTTATCATACATATAAAATCGGCAATAATACCGATAAACGCTTTAAAAAGGAAACACAATATAAATTTTTTATTTCGTCTCCGTCTTGGATCCGTTATGGGAAAATAGATTTTCCGTATTTTATATACCTTAACCTAACCTAAATATGAAAGCAGCCATTATATACCGATTATATTCCAGCCACGTTGAATCTTTTTAACAATTTACATAAATATAATATATATAATAAATATACTAAATAAAAATTTTGTACTGTCAATTTGAATATATTTACAGCCTTACGGTCGGTGTCATAATAAATACTTTAATGAAAGTCAAATTTAAGCTGACCAAAAAGCATCGATTTTAAATTCTAGTATAATAATAATATTAGTTGTCCATAAAATGATTTTTTTTGTCAACATTTCACACTACTAATCGTAACATTATTTGTTGTCAATAAAACAAAACTTTTTTGTCTGCTTAAAATCAACTTTAGTTAAAGTGTTTATTATGTAGTTGGCTGTTATTTTTAATATATTATTAAAATATGCGTAGTAGATCTTTAAAATGAATACATTTGTATATTAGTTACAAATATTTACATTATGTGTGAAACCTTATGATCAATTTCTAACAGAGAAAACAAAGGAAAAGAATCACCCCGATTGGTAAATGTTATTTGCACGCGCCGTAATCTTCTTAAGGGCGACCGTTTAAACGGAAATCTCTAGAGTATATCCGCCCCCCCTTCCACACACACACCGGATATTGTTTGGTAATATTTCTTTTCCTTCTGCCAATTGCGTGACCCGCATACTGTATGTGATCAACGAAAACCGATTACTTGTGAGTAGGAGATACAATGCTATACCAAAATTTGATTCTTCTTATTTAATAACGATTTTATTGGAACGTTTGTTGATTTACAAATAAGGAGTAAATTGTTGTTGTTTGTTTGTTGGATAGATGTATCCGATACTGATGGGGGAATGTTTATGGATGAGAATAATAAACATGAGTTATTGTTACATTTAAAAAATTACTTGAGAAATTGGTAAAACTTATCAGCTGTCATTTTCAAATGTATGAAGTTATAGTTCTTGAGAATAGTATATTATGTTACAAGTAGTAGAAATCTATGATTATTGTGTTGTGCCGATATATTTGTTATATATATATATATATATATATATATATATATATATATATATATATATATATTTGTCTCATTTTTCCTGATGATGTACGTAGAGTACGTCAAAACGTCGATATTAAATAAATATTAATACAGAACTTTAACCTAAAGCAGTTTTATTTTAAAATGATGCAAATGATATATACAGTAAATAAACAGAACATAGAAACAAGTTACTAGGTATCAAAATAAGTAACTAGATCATAAAATTTATAAATTTTTAATTAAGTAATAAATATATAATTTTTTATTGATAAGATAGTATTGAGTAATAATTCAATAAGTCACTAGTGAGAATATGAACTTGCCAAGAAACTCAATATGCCTTGAATTTATTTCGCAGAAATAGAAAAAAACTATTTTAAAATATTTATTTCAGTACTTTATGGAACTTTTTTATCGTACTAAAAAAAACAAAAGAAAAAGTAACTTACTGAAAAGAGTAAAAATAGGAAAAAGTTAGAGTAATTGTCGTAAATTCTATGGATTGGTTCGCTTTGGTATATTTCGATTTGAAGAATTGCTGTTCTAGTTTTCGTTGCGTGGGTGTTTTAACAGTTGCGACTTGTACAGAAAATCACTTTAACTTATATATTTCATGACATACATGGTGACTTTTTCAATATATAGTTGGTCACATGCGAAACAATTGAAGTTTTACAATATTTAAAAATAACACAAATCATAACTTATTTTAATAGAATCTGATTTTCAAAAACCATTTTACAAACATAGCAACGGAACTAGAAATATTTAATTATCCCAATCTTCCGAATTGAAAAATGTATATAAGTTTGTCATAATTGTATTTGGACAACATGAAAAAAAAACCATTTTGGATAGTTGTGAATCTTTTTTAGTTTCGAGAATAATACGAAAAATGTAGGTCAATCGTTTGAAAAAAATAAATCCGAAACCGGATTTTGACACAATATCTGAACCGAACAAATATTTTATAAGAATCGTCTTGTCATTTAGTGATCCGCGAATCTCATCAAAGATTTATATAAAAAGTTTCTTTCTTCAGCTTTTTTCCTATTTACGAATATTTCAACTTCGTTTCTATTCGATCTAGTCGTCCGAAACATGAAATCGACGAAAAAAAATTTGTTAACTTACAACTTTATATTCATGCTTTGCTCCTGAAAATTTAATGAAGTACACGGACCTTCGACATATATTTGTACGTTTCTATTTTTAGTGTAAAAGGATTTGATAGCATTTAGCTTTTACGAGGATAAAGTACGTCCTTTCTATTAACATAAAATAAAATGTGCTTTTTTGAAAATTTTATATTTATAAAAAAATGTTGTGATGTTTTTTAGTTCCTGCAATATATATTATTTACAAGTATGTACATATGTTGAAAGTATTTTAATCTGTAGTTTTCAATTTTAGATAGGACACACATCAGTAACTACTCACAGTTAGACAATAGTATATTATATTAAAAAAATCTTTCAGAACTCAGTATATCGATAATGTATTAATAATCGACGTTTCGACGAACTCAACGTCTGTATTTATCAGAAAAAATAAAGACGAACGCTGAGTTCGTCGAAATGTCGATTATTAATAAATATTAATACAGAATTAAACCTAAAGCCGTTTTATTTTAATAGTGTATTATGTTACGAGGAGTAAAAAGCGATAATTATTGTGTTGACACCAAATATTTGTAGCAGAGACCTTTGTCTCTGCTACAAATTGAATTTTTCAGTTTTCAAACTATATTTATAATTTTATACATAAGAACTAATGATAATATTTTTTAACTT
Organism: Clivina fossor; assembly: GCA_963966155.1. NCBI lineage: Eukaryota > Metazoa > Arthropoda > Insecta > Coleoptera > Carabidae > Clivina > Clivina fossor. Next base: position 1,322,214 of record OZ014565.1, on the reverse strand, counting down.
AATTTGACGCTGTTATTTGTTGCAATATTGATGTGTATTTTATTAGACATTCATTATTTGTGAAGTAACATATGTTTTACAATTTGGTCGTTTTCGTTCTAAACACGATTCTCATTACTAGTTTTAACATAAAAATCGCTATAAGATAACGCCCTGAAGAAGTAGACAAAATATGCTACGAAAGCTCGGTTCAAATCTGAAATGAGATTTATTTATTAACACCTTATCCAACCTTTGACTACAACACCCACTACCAATCTTAATTATATATATATATATATATATATATATATATATATATACATATATGCAAAACATAACCACACAAAAATAAATACTAGCCAGTAACTATAAACAACATTCTAATGAATGCATTGACCTGCGTGCACGACTTGCAAAATTTAAATTCAGGTCACAGGCATAAAACGAAGTCGTCACAATGTAGTACATTATCGAAGTGCCGTTTCCTCTCTTTCTGGAAACACAATCAACTGACTTAATTAAAACATTATGTTAGTTGGTTGCACAAGTAACGAGCGCGCGACGACAAACCCCTGATAAAAACGATGAAGTTTGTAGTTACATAGTAGACAAGACAGCAAACTGCATTATCGGTTCCCGTGCTCTAACCGCAAACTACAGCCACTAAGACACAAACCATAATTGGTTTGTCGGTTCAAATCACGGATTATTATTGGTTGTAATTAAAATTTAATTGAGAGGAGAGAGAAGATTAATGAGAAGAATGGACAGATGGTGAAAAATGGTGGAGGAGCTAGTTGGTAGTGTTTTTTTTTAAATTGGTTGCTGGTGTAGTTTTATTGTACAAAATAAATTGAGATTTTTTGACGATGTATATAAGGAGTAATCTAGTGCGTAATATAATGGTGAATAGTAAAAAAGTGCATGAAATTAAATTACAATGGTTTAACGATATTGTACATACAGAGTGTAAATAAAATAACGAATAATCGCTATAACTTTTTACCAACCTTCATATAACATATGATAAGAGAGGTATTGTAATCATACCAAAATTTGACATATCGTGATCTTTACAGATAACCACGAATTAAACTTATAGTAACACAAATCATTTGTTGTCAGCTAAAAAGATTATTATAAAATTTTATATTTAAGCTTCAGAGGTAAATATCTCAATTTGATTAACCTTTGGTAAAGATTTACCAACCGTAAGTGATAATTTACTGATATCACTTTTATAAGCTTTACAAATATTTCGCAATAGAGATATATTTCAAAAATATTATTTAATAAACTAACAACTTTTACTCTGAACATTTTTCGATATGCTAAATATTTTTTTTATAATATGTATATTTTATATAATAATATTATATATACATATAAAATTCTGTAAATAGATGGTATATTTATGTCAAGAAACAAAACAATTCATGTATTAGGTATAGAATTTAGAAATCTATATTTATGGTTGATTTAATAATTATATCAATTTTGACATAACTATAATTATTGCATAAAAGCTAACAGATATTTTCCCATCAAAAATCAAATACTCTCTGTACAGAAGCAACAATTACAGTAAGACATTTTTATTTTTATTTATATCCATTGTAAAAAAATATTTCAACATTAAGTTATTATCTCTAAGCCAAAGCATTGCACACCGTCTAAGTTCTGACTTATATCTATGTTAGTCCCTTGTCACTGGCAAGCTGCCAGTTATAAATATGTAAATCTCAGTTGGGGGCAGCAAAGCCTAGATACTGTACCCATGGTTCCGATAAACTTTCATTCAAAAGATTGTGAATAATAACGGGTTTGCAGAATTTTACGATTGTACTTTTATTGTTCAACGTATCACGCTAACCGACAAATCTTTCAAAGATTATATTCGAAAATCCTTTGTGTTGTTTATCAGAAGTTAAAAAGAAGTCTCGACCAGTTGTAATAAAACTTTTGAGTAATGGAATTTATATTTTTTACTTCTTCACACATTTTCAATAATCTACAACTATTCTACAACTGCTAGTAACTTAAAACTCTTGAAGAATAAAACGTATATGTTTGACTTGAATTAAATAGCTCATTTTGTGTTTCGTCTAGATTGTTTAGCAGCGGCCACAAATATCTGGCCTCAACACAATAATACACTATTATTATGCAAATTTATTAATAATTGTATTCCTCTCAGCAATGTCAATTTGGTAGATAATACTATAATGCAATCCCAAAAGCTAATAAAATTAATTGAAAATCAAATGCTCATTATATTAGAACAGATGCACTCCAACACGGATGTAGGTAATTGATCACATATGATCAAGTCATTATATGTAATGTAATAACCGGTCCGCGCCGATTCGGATTCAGTATGGGGACAAACAATTTATACTCTATAACCCGTTAATTGATTCAATCGGCCGTATTTCGATTTCGAATTGCTAATAACCGCTGTCAAATTACAGATATATGCATATGATAGGTATTTACTATTTTAATATTAATTATAAGAAATTTTAATATTGTTTTTTTTTTTGTTCCAGAACTGGAGAAGAAGCTGGCATTAATTGGTAAGTTATTTTATATTTATTTATATACAAATTTTACAATATATATTTGTAAAGTTAGTATTACAAAATGTTTGAAATGATAACATGAGATATATTATTATAATTGCGCTAATAGCGAATACATTTAAATATAATTAAGTATATAAATACAAAACTTTTTTTTAACAAAAAAAAGGGTGATACTCTCATGTGTAAACTAATATTAAACATATAACATAATATACAAGAAATATATAGACTTATCTAATCTTATCAATATCACAACTGAAATAAATCAGATAAGTAAAAATAACTTTGTTATATCACTAAAAACTTTGTTCGTCTGACGGTGGCCTAACAGGTTGAAACTGCAGTTACGAGAATAAAGTTTTTAGTGATATAACAAAGTTATTTTTATTTATCTTATTTCCAAAATGTATCACAAAGTTACGGCTAATCAAGTTAAATATTTAACATAAATCATTTAAATATAAGTTTTTTAACTCTTTACAAAAAAAATTATAATTACACAACTTAACATTTTTTGGTAAAGGGTTTTATTTTATCACTGCTTTAAAGAATATAGAGTTTTGTATTGGTTTGTAATTTTTGGATTCTAATATAAAATTTCTGGAATTTTGTTTTTAATACGTATGCGTTTCGTAAAAGGTTTTTAAGATACACTGTAAAAATATAATATATTTATGTAATTTTACATAACTATTAACAGTAAAATAGTAGCATTTTTAAATTTATACTGCGATAATTGACGTGATATTACATTTTTATGTAAAAAATCATTTATAGAATATGCAAATTTACATTGTGCAAGAAATGAATAAAAAATTCAGAATCTTTAAATTTATACTGTAGTTCTATTCACATCTTGTAAGATTCGTAGCGTTTGATCTTTTTCTAATGAATATTATTTTAAAAATAATGACATAGTTACATGTTTTTTAGTTTTCTTGTTTTAAAATAAAAAAAGCTTTAGGTTTAAGTTCTGTATAATTTTTAATTAAAATTTGAAGTTTCGATACTGCATCAGGAAAAAATATACAAATGACCATAAATAATAAACAAACAAAACATAAAAATAACTAACTAGGTAACAAAATACAAGTTAACTAGATTACAAAATTTTATAATTTATTAATTAAAGAAAGCCAGATTTGTGCTTGTATGTTATCTTTTTTTTTGTAAATTTCTATTGCTTCTCAATCTACAGTTAATATTGTTGGAGTCTTGCAATTATTTTAGTTTTATTTACTTTGCATTTGAGTTAAGTAACAAAACTTAGTGAATGAATAAATTTTAGAAATTGATTGTGAACGCAAGATAACACCATTTAGCAAAACATATTCTAAAACGAAAACAATTATTAAATACCTTACATAACCTCACATGTCCAACGTACGACTATATTAATATACTACATCTAAATTTAATATCCCAAATAAAGCCTCAACTAATTGGAATTGCGTAGCGTTCTACTAAAACGTATAGGACCTACAAATCGCAAATACCAAAATGCTCGAGTGTGTAGTAGGCTAAGGCCTGCAATAAATTTTCACTACGCAATAACTACAATATAATTTGCTGACAGCAATTTCACCATTTCGAGTGTTGGATCCAAGTTAGCGTAGACACAATTTATAACGACACAACTCATAACTACCCCCACGCTTTCGGGTATAGCATTCTAATTTCATTTGTTTCACTGATTATATTAAGGGGTTTTGTAATTTTGCATTGCGAATATTAAATACTTGAGATAGCCTATTGTGATGAGGTTGTACCAGTTGTAAATATTAATTTTTTGTTGGTATGGTTGTGGTTAAAATTTGGTGATATAAAAATGATGAGTTCATTGTGGAAAAACTAAATAAATTTAAGAATCAAGTAAAAAAAATCTGTAGATTTAAATAATTTGTGAAAGTGTATGACAGCAAAAAAAAATGATGTACATAAATGATGAAACACAATAATCATTGCTTTCTATTCCTCGTAACATAATATAATATTTGTCGACTGTACTTAAAGTTTTTATTATGAAATTTAATTGTTTAGTAACTGTTCAATTTGCGAACCAAATATCTCTAATAAAATAAAATTCCAATTTAATCGAAGTCAATCAATACCATTTAAACATGGATAAAAAAAAAGCTTGAAACTATTCCATAATTTGATTTGGTGGAAACGGGCGTCTTAATTGAGACGATGGTGAACTTTTTTTCCTTCTACGTTCCGAAAAAAGCAACGCGGTGACACTATAGCCTTGTTTGGAAATGGAAATTTTTAATTTGATCGTCTTGTGCCATTCCGAAGCAAGTCAGGTTTGCTCCCAACGGACTCTTGTAATGCGCGATTTAAATTTCACAAAAAAAAAAAATGCTAAATTACGAATGAATTTTTTCTCTCTTATTTCCCAATGTTAACATCGTGTCCTCGCTCGAACGACGGAATAAAAATTTAAATTAGTTTTTAATATGATTAGTTATTATCTTGGTTTAATTGTAGTGGATCTATTGCGCAATGAGCGACAGAGAGAGAACGCATTTTTTCCTTACACGTTCAGCTTATTGTCAATATTGCACAGTTATTTCGTACAGTATTTGTGCTCAGTTTATTGCACAGTTTTAACTGCGCAGACCGAAATTGCGCGATTATTTCATAGCGTGTGTGCACTGTAAAAAAGTTGCCATTTTACATAAACCAAACCTAGATCAACTGATTCTATGACCTTATTGCAAGTCACCTATCCTATACAGATTCAAAGACTTAACATTTTAAATAACTCTTGTATTATTTTCATATAATTACGAACATTGATAAAATCTATAGTTTCTAATTATTAGTTTGAAACTTGAAACTTGTATTTATAATAACCTATGTCTATTTAATTTTGTTTACGCTGCTTCGAAATATAATTTTAAAAATAAAAATAACGGGTTACGATAACAAGAGTTAGTTTTATTTACAAACTTTGAAACTTTGTAATAAATTTTGTTAACTTTTTAATAAAAGTATTTATATTTTATACAATGTTTTATTTTTGTGCAACTGTATTTAACAAAGTAAATTATATAAAACGTATCAAATCACATACATTTAAAAAAATATAATGATAGACTTAAATAAAATTAAGATAAAGTTACATTGTTTTAAAATTATTATAGTACAATTACAATTACCTACTCGTACATTGTATGATATCAATGTCATGTAATATTTACTCATTTCACACATCATTTAACCATTTTTTTATTTTAAATGTCATGTTACAGATATGATATCAAAATATCCTTCAAGTAGAAAAATACAACAAAAATATTTAAAAATAATTATTAATTATTTTTTACTTCAAGGAGATTAAAATATTGATCTTACGTTACTATGTTATCTATGTAAAAGGAACTAGTACAATATTGTACATTTATTATACAGTAGTTAGTTACTATATACATCGCTAATAGTAGTACCAAACATGACTAAGATCTAGTGTATTTAATCTGACATTTTCGATGACTATATTGAAAATTATTAAATTAAATTTATTGACAGTTGCATTTGAATTACATTATTGAAAATGTATAAAGAAGTGTATTTAGTCATCAGGAAAAAATATAGAAATGATATAAATAAAATCTGACTTTCTTTAATTAATAAATTATAAAACCTAGTAACTTGTTTCTATGTTTTTTATTTGTTTATTTCTTATGTCATTTATATATATATATTTTTCCTGATGATGATATATGTACAGGACGAATATTAATTAAAATTTAACAGAACTAAAACCTAAAACTTTTTTATTTTATTATAATGAATTCTGAAAAAAATTTTACCATGTTAAAAACAAGATATTTTTAAATCTTGTATTTCGCTATACAACCATGAAAAACCAAACGGTAAAAAACTAAAATTAAAATTGAAATATTGCGAATATAATTTTAATAACGGCACTAATCCTTCAACAAAACTTAATCAAAATTTTAATATTGAAATTGCATTGCAATCAATATTTTATAACATACATTTTGCTGTTATACTTTTTATAAAATTCGTAAAATTTAAATTATTATATTATTTGTAATAATTTAACATACAAAACTCTTTTTCAAATAATAAATTAATCTATAAATAGTATAAAAGAATTTTATTTTTAAATTTTTAATTTCATTGCCAAGAAATATGAAAAATAAAAATATAACTTTTCAATCTGACAAGCGTACAAACTCATTACAAATATTTCCTTATTAAAAACGACAAAAAAAAAGTTCTATCGAAAAATATAAAATCAATATTATCAAGTTATAAAATAACAAGGCAGCAATATCAAACGCCAACGCGAAAATTTAATTAATTTTCAAATATTACGATTGAGAGAGAAAAATCTGATTTAAAATCAACTTTTAAATGAAGATAAAAATTGTTTTCTTGTCGGTAAAATTCATGTTATACCCTTAAATATTTCTTTATTTTAAATGCAAGTGACATTATCGCACTGTTTTTTTTTTCTATCAAGTGCAGACTTGAAAACAGCAATCATTGTCGAAGTATGAGAGTATGAGAGGCAAGACGCTTGACCAGAGATTGTGTATTCGATTTTCGCTAGATGAATTAATTTCTTAAGTTAATATTTCGACTTTAAAAATATTAAATATAAACTTGTGATAGCTCTTAGAACAGTTCCGATAACTTCAATAGCAAAGGAGACTTTTACAATTACATATATCATTCATAATCACTCATTTGATATTGTATAATTACAAACTTACAACTAGCTAAAGAATAATTCTTTACACTATAAGAAAATAGCGATAATACAGAAAAATATTACTAAAATTTTACTATAAAAAATTTGTAATTTCATTTTACTATAAATACATATTCTGTATTTCTACATCAAAATTCTGTAATTATTAATTCATAATAATCACATAAAGTAAGTAAAAATAACCTAATAAGTATGTAAAATTCCTTACTTTCTGCAAATTTCATCACATACTTAATGTAAAATTACATATTGTTGGTATAACTTCTTATTTTACGTAAAATTACAGCTTGTATATTAATATCTGTAATAATTCATGAAATGAATGAGATTTAGTACATATTTTGTGTAATAATACTAATAAAATATTTTGATTTAATTTCAAAATACATCGTTTATGTAAATTTAGATCTGTATGTAATTATACCAACAATAATATTACAGAAATAAACAAGTTTTACCTATTTATGGAAAATTCCTGACAGTAAATTTACTGAAGTTCTGTAAATTTACTAAAAAAAGACTTAACTAAAAAAAACTGTATAAAATATTACATACATATGTACTTTTCCATCCCGTTGGCAATATATTATATTACATAATGTTTGTAATAGTTCTGATATTATATATTTTTAAACAATTGTGTAACATTACAGCAGTTGAGTAATTTTATATAGAAATACTAGGCATCTTAGAGTCTCGTGTTTTGTAGATAAAAATTACATAATTTTTTTTTAGAGTGTAGTTACTGAAATAAATAAAAAATATTTATTGAAATTTTCTTTGAAATTTAAAGTAAAAATATGTACATCTAAATATAGCAAAGTCAGAAAGCAAAGATTGCAAAATACGGTAGACGACATGCAGCTTTTGCGGAAAGGAATTTTAAAGTAAGTGGCAATTTTCGAGATCGTGGGCTTAAGTTAATAATTTAAACGTTTTTATTTAACGTGAAGCCTGGGCGTTTTATTATGCACAAATAACCCAGTAATATCCGTGGGGTTTCCCAGTTTTCTGGAATTAAGGTTATATTTTCCAGGTTTATTCAATTGCTTTTATAAGCACAAACTTTATTTGAATAATAAAAAACTGCTCCGATATTAAAAAAATATATGTATATTTTACGTTTTTTAATTTTGTTTACTGATGTTATCTCAAAGTCCAGGATTTATCTGTACGAGTTTTGAATGTTAATATATTTATTAAAATTAAAGTCGGGTTGCATAATGCATTGTTAACTTAACCAATAAGTTAACAAGGCAACTAGATTGTCAACTGTCTTCGAACCGCCTTATTGATTGGTCAGTTCCAAGTTAAGTGTTTTAATATAAACGATAATAAAAGAATTTATAACTCTAAATTTATAGTAGTCTTCTGGATTTTACGGCTGTTATTTATCGAATTTATAGAATTTTGTAGATTGGTATACCGTGGTTGATCTATCCTCGTCGCAGACGTTTCGCCATACATAGATGGCATCCTCAGTGCTTGGTGACTGAATGATTTAGTCACCAAGTCACGATATGTATTTTAATAATTCATATAGTTAGTTGGATTCAAACCCCAAAAGTCCCTCATTCGCGCCGCGCTCACACCAGAAATTAAATATTAAATTAAATATTATTTTGGGTATGAAAATCTTATACCACCGAACAGATATTAGCTGGATCTGAGTGGTTTGGAACCCACTATAAACTGACAATACAAGTAAAAGTTGTTAAGAAACTATATGTTCAGCTTCTCGAGCATGTTAATATTTTTGAGTCTTGCAATTATAATTGTATCTTCTTATAATTGCAAGATTAATAAGAGAAGCAATAGAAATGTATAAAGAAAAAGTATGAAAGAACTGATTTAAATAAAATTTGGTTAACTTTAATTAATAATTTATACTTATATTTTATAATCTAGTTACTTATTTTGTTACCTATAGTAATTTGTTCTGTTAATTTACTGTATATGTAATTTATATAATTTTTTCCTGATGATGTACGTCGAGTACGTCGAAACGTCGATTTTTTCTTAAAATATAAATAGAACTTAATCCTAAACCCTTTTTATTTTAATAATATTATATTATGTTCCAATAATATTATATTGTGTTAAGAGAAGTTAGGCATTATCAAAACTCATTTTCGGAAAATGGTTCATATATTAGATAAATCAATTTCAATAGATTCCAATCAAGGCCTGCATATGAAACTAATTATTTCAACATTGTTATTGTATGAAAAGTTTAGTTTGAACAATGTAGAAATAAATTTTTCAATTGTACCATAACCAATAGTAATGAACAATAGGGAAAATGGACCGCTTTTGGAATAGTTAAATAGTTGAAAACTATGTAATTCTTTTTTCTGTAAAATTAATAACAACACAAACAATTTGCTACATCCGTTCTGCAAACCCAGATAACAAACAGTCAGCGCTGAAAAACATATTTCAGCATTCATAAAAAACTGCTGAGCTGTTTCTGCATTCCGCTTTTGAATTTTTTTTTAATTTTCTCGAGGTCATCTTTCAGCATTTTCCGCTGGGGATTTTTGCTTTATCTTTCTGGTAGAACGCGAGAGAATAAAATTCCACTAACGCTGTCCCTGGCTGTAAGGTTTGTCTGTGTGTTTTGCGCGCCATCTCGTCGTGCAAAAATAAAATGCTAATTCTGTGTTCGTTTGGGGAAAAACATCCACACAAGAGCATTTGCTGGTAGTGGTAGTGGTGAATCGACGTTCAGTTGTTCAGTTGGAAATTTATTTTGAATTGAAAACAACAACCCAGCATTGCACACATATGTAGGTTATTGCTGGTTGTTTTTTTTGCGATAGTTTTTTGTTTGGATGTAATCTGTTTGTTTTTGCGACAGTTGAATGGAAAAATTATTTATTTGATTGAACAAAAAAGAAAAAACAACTCGAAACAAAAAAATAACATCAATCACTGTGAGGGCATTGATTTAAATAAAATTTATAATCTAGTTACTTATTTTGTTACCTAGTAACTTGTTTCTATGTTCTGTAAATGTTATTTATATCATTTTTCCTGATGAAGACATACATTGAGTTCGTAGGAACGTCGATTATTAATAAATATTAATACAGAACTAGAACCTAAAACCGTTTTATTTTAAAAATAGTTGATTAGTATTTTATCGATCTTATGCTTATCTGTAAAAATCTCAATATGTCAAATTTGGTATGACGATCGGTAAAAATGAAATATTTTATACATTTTTGTAAATAGAAATCAAATATATTAGTTAAATATACACAAAAACTAAATTCGATATAAAATTTAAAAAAAAGAATTCATATCTTTGCAGACTAGAAGTTAACTTGAATCTTAATCTGAAAGTTTGTTTGAAAGTAATAAGATGAAACTGTACGAAACATAAATTGGATCGGATAGTATTGGCATTTCTCGTATCACGTGTTTAAGTTATTAGCCAAGGAATAACCAGTTGAACGTCTAAATTTCAAAACTAACTGAAACAGAAATAAAAAAAAATCTAAGACCGTTTCAATGATACTGGGACGCCGATTCAAATTGAAAAAGTTACCGTTTAACGAGAAACTTTCTTCAAGGTAAAAGTAACAATTTCAAGTATGCAATAGTTACTTGCAATGTTAAATTATAGATTGTTACGGTGTAGTAACTAGAACTGACAATGATTCAATATAATCGTCCACATATTTTCATATTCTCTTCGTATTTTTATTAATCATTTACAACTTCTACACACTTTATTTTTTTTAGATAATTTATGTATTATATTTTATAACTCTTTGTTTGTATCGTTTGCGCCATTTAATTAGACTGTTCCCTGTTTGGTATAACTAAATAAATAAATATAGTAACGTATATATAAGTTACAAGATTACCAAATTTATAAATTATTAATTATATTTCTATTGTTTCTCTTCTCAATCTATTGTTAATATTGTTTGGTCTTACAATTATTTTAGTATCTTCAAATTTTATATCAAGAAAATTTTCTAACGCAAATTATGGTGTAACAGATTTATCTGGAGAGTTTAGACGTATTAATCTCTAATGTTCTGATAATCTAGTACATGTTTGTCCAATATACACTTTACCGCATTCGCACAGAATTCTATATATACCTGAAGATTGATTCTTTTACGCACTTTTCAACATACGTTCCATTTTCATGTGTGAAAAATAAGAAACTTTAATATTCTTTCTGGTGTTATTTGTGTTTTTTCCTGATGATATATATATATATATATATATATATATATATACGTAGAATATTTAGAAACGTCGAACTTTAATTAAAATTATACAGAACTTTTAATATAATGAGTTCTGAAAGATTGTTTACAATATTTTGTCGTATATTTCTGTATTCTTGTCCGTTGTTTTATCCTGCAATTTTCGATTATTTAATATAGTAAAAAAACTTTCAGAACTCATTATATTAATTACTGTATAAATTTCAATTAAAAATCGACTTTTTGACATACTTTACGTACATGATCATCAGGAAATATTACACAATTTTTATGTCAAAACATCGATTTTTATTTAAAATTTATACAGTCTTTCTTTTTATTTTTTCGATTATTTATCTGAACTTGATTTGAAATATCAATTTTTCATTCAACTAAAACGTATATGATTAATGTTACTTAAAATATCATCTAATTAAATAAATTTCCTAAAACTTATTCATCTAATTCTAATATTATTTTTTCTATGCACCTGTCAATATTTAGAATATATTTTTTTAAATTTACATATTAAAATAAGATAAAATATTGCCAACATTACAAACTAATTATTCATTAACTCTAACAACCTTCCAGAAAAAATTCTTTATCTTCATTATCACTCATCCATCTAATGATAATCTATAATCCTGTTCAACACAGTAATCACTCCATCAGCACCCCCCTATCTTTGTGTATCGTAATAAACAAATCAATTAGCAAGAGAACGTTGTATGTGTGTGTGTGTTATTAGATGGTGAGTAGTTTGGGAAGTTTTCGAAGATAATTAACTCTCTCGCTCTCTCGACCGCCTCCGGCATCAGCCGAAGGTCAATGAGATGAGGATTTTCCGGATGACCCGAGCGCTAAGGAACGCGGGTGTGTTTTCGTTGTTCGCGCATTGGGCGAGACGTAGGCTGTTTAACAGCTAACATGAACGAAGGAAGTTCGGTTATAGGGGTTGATGATTGCAACTAAAAGGTGCTTAAGGATTTACAAATTGGATATTGAGATAGTGATAGTGAAATGGGATATCTGCAGTTAGGTGGAATATTGACATTTTTTTTTTCAAATGTAAAAATAATAGTCGGTTAAAATAAAAACTGATTTAGGATTAGATTCTGTTTAATTATTTTATAAAAACGACGTATCGACACGAAACTGAGCACTCGTCTTCATCAGGTCAAAAATTTATCCATGATATTAAAGTAAATAACAGTACGTAGCAATAAGTTACTAGGTAATAACATATAAGTTACTAGATCAAAATAATTATAGATTTTTAATTAATGGAAACCAAATTTTATTTAACTAACATGATTCACTGTAAAATCCGAAGCGTACTTATTTTGTTTTTATAATTTATGGTTTTAGAAAAATCATAACAATAATATTAATCTCTTGTAAAAAAATCATAAAAATATATTCATGCATGCGCAGAAAGAACAAAAACAGTGCAATATGAAAAGAAAAGAATTAAATATAAACAAAAATATCTTTATTTTTGTCTTTTATATATCGTAGCATTTTTTTTTTAGTGTTAAAATTTCCATAAAATAAAACATGGAACTGCCCTTGTCAACTTTTATATGAGTATATATATCGTACAACGTCCAAAAATGTTATTTTTTTATGGTAAACGATAAAAATTTCAACTAAATGAAAGAAAATTTATCATTTTATGGGAGAAGTATTTTTAAACTATATGGACATCTCACATGAATGGACATATAAAAAAATATACGTATATGTATGATACATATGGAACTTGAAACCGTTCTTATAAATTTGTTTCTTACATATACTTTTACTGGAAATAACTTGTTGCCAATAAATTTATCAAGTTTTTTTTTTATTACAAGTTTATATTTAATATGTTTAAAGTTGAATATTAACTGAAAAAATTAGGAGAATCGAACTCACAATCTCTCGATCTCCTATTGACCGCTTTGCCCGTTAGATTATAAGTGACTTCGCCAGTTTTTAAAATTAATTTCGTTTTAATATTTGTTTACTTCAAATAAAAGTGACGTTATCGCACTATTTTTTCTACCAAATGTATACTTAAAATCGCAGTCGTTGTCGAAGTATTGAAAATGTTCTGTATGTATTAAATATTATAAGAATTAAGTTCCGTATAATTTTTAATTAAAATTCGACGTTTCGATATACTGCATGTATATCATTGTCATAAATAATACATCAACGAAACATCGAAACAAGTTACTAGGTAACAAAATATGAATAAGATTCTTTACTAAATTTGCATGTTTATTTTATTTATTCCAAAAAAACATTTATAACATTTTTTTTCTTTAATTTAATAAACATAAAATTAATAATTGTGTGAATCAGTAAGTGTAAAGATATATTTAGTTTTCTAATCTTGATGTTAATAACTTTTAAATGAAAAATGGAAACAAAAACAGGATTTTCAATTTTCTCTCTTGTAAATATCATACCGTTTCAGTACCCTAAAGTGTACATATACGTTCATGTATAGTTTATCGCTTCAAGCAAAAAGATCAAAGGAACTGATTGAAATTGGGTATTACAAGTTTCATACGTGAAATGTTTCTAAATCTGATTGGTTGCCAGAAGCCAAAAATCAGTAGTTAGTACATACATACATACATACATACATAAATACACAATCACGCCATGTACCCAAAAGGGTGTGGCACAAACTCTTTTCATCATCCCGAAATTAGTCGCCTCCAAACATTCCTATCCAAACAAGCAACTTTCGCTTTATCCACATTCATAATTCCATTCATACATGCTCTTTTATTCCTACTACTTGCAAACTTTCGCTCACGCAAAACACTCTCAATCATATACCACTCCAACTACTCATCGGACGTCCACGCAAACGTATACCAGTAGTTAGTAATTTTGTATTTTGTTTTATACAACCTTAAACATAGACGAAGGTCTATAGTTACATTACGTTTAATAATATTTCATTTTTAGACTCTAAAAATATCTATATTAAAACTTTTGATTATATTTGAATTACTTTAGAAAATTATTACAAATTTTTGAGCAAACACAAACAACAAACACATAATTAATAATTAACTACAATGCAAGCTAATAGTTTGAAATTAACTAAATTTTTTGATTAGTTTGAAATAAGTAACTTTTTACTGCGATATTGAATTCAACATATCAAAAACTATAAATATTTTGTATCATTAATTATAGTTTTAATACGCTGTTTAGAAAATTTTGCAGCAAATATACAGTTCCAACAATTTTTTTACATTTATTTCTTATCTAAAGTTATAGTATTTATTTCTTTTATATTCGTTCTTATTTAAATATGATATCTTTAGATGTATATCACGTTATATTCAAGATAAAGAAAAAAAATATTTGAATAGTAAAAAAATATGTGAACAAATATTTAAAAAGACATTTGTATATTATAATTGATCCCAATGAAATATGATAACTTTAACAAAAAAAAAATGTTATCTGTAGTGAACTTATATAAACGTGTACAAAATACTTTTTTTTGGTAAAGAACTGAAAATCTTTGCACACTTGTATGTCTCAAAAAGAGGGTATAATGTTGATGTGTAGATATTTTGTGTAGCATCGTATCCGTTTTCCGGATGTCAGAGTATTGATTGTATGTTCCGTTTAGTCTGTCTGACCTCTAAAGCGCGGATTCACAACAGATCCGGACTTTCTATATTTGCTTACATTGTTAAAAAAAAAAAATATATGTAGTATTTTCTATAGAATAAACTGGGATTATATTTCACTTATATTTTTTTATTTTAGATAATTTTAATATTTTCAGTAATAATAATTGTCAAATATTAAACTAAATATAGTTATTATTAGTTTGAACTTTGAATACTATAATACATTGATATTTGTAAAGATGTAATTCTTGAAGATAGCCGAAACATTGAAACGATCGTCGAAATACAAATTTTGTGAAACTAACCAAGTATTTCTTTTAATAATAACCTTTATAGTTAATTTGAAATGCATGTAATTATTAAATTATATAATGATTTTAAAGCTATAATAGTAAGTAATAGTATAAATATTTTAAAAGATTTTTATAAAATTATTTACTATTTAGTTTCGAAACATAATGTTTTTTGTGGAATAAATATAATTGTAAAATTATTAATAATTTTCAGTTTAAATGTAGTCATTTTTAAACTATATATTAGCTAATTTAGTCATACTGTTACTTATTATTATTTTTATTAGAAAAATATAAGTTTACAGTTCATAAACATAATTATTTTGATTTCAGATCTAAAAAGCAATATTTTTTTGTTCATACATTAATTATTTAATAAGTATTTTCACAAAGAAAATATCACTTTTAAAAGTTAGATATGAAAACATCCTAAAGTATTTTCTGTAAATCAGAGCATTCTGGTATATTCTACAAGTATGTGCCATTTCCCTTAATTCGTAACTCCCTAAACAGCTTGATATTTCTTCCAAGATTTTTTCTCAAGTTTTTAATTTAAACTTATGAAAACAACACGGAAATTTCATTAAATCCGAGCGAAATATTCGAGTGAGACAGCGTTGGTAGATGAAGTTGAACGAAGTAAATAAACAGTTATCAAGACGCACATTAAAATAGTGCAAATGAGGTAAATATCGCGTTCTTAGCGAAAAAGACGCAAGACAAAATGAGTCCCGGGTTTTGCGGAAAAGAAAACTTTTCTAATGGTATACACGTGCATTGCAAATCAGAATTGTTCGAAGAGAATAGTTTCGTCTTAACTATTATTATTATGCTTGAAAGTTTACGAACTAAAGTCTGTTTCGGGTGGACTAGCAGTTTTGTTTTTGAAAACATGTAGAAGTTCTGTTTCAAATTGTTTTAGTAGATACGTAGCTGAATTGCTTACAAGTTTCATGGCACAAACTTGGATATTTCTTTTGGTTTTTTGGGAAAAATAAAAGTTCAAAATGCTGAATTTATGTTAAAAGTTTGTATGAGTTGAATTATCTCTAATGACATCTTAACAATAAGTAATTCAAATTTATATAATGATATACATTAAATTATTAATAATTTATTTATTTAAGTTTAAGCAAAGCTAAAAAATCTTTAAATTTAATAAATATTAGTTTGTATTTGCAAATTCTCCTAGATCGTTCAAAAAATATTGATGAAATTTTCAGAAGTTTCCAAATGAGATGTGGTTTCTCATAGAGAAAAACAAGACAAGTAACTTTAACTTCATGTCATATTATTTACATTGACCAGACAATGTTAAAATACATCTAAAGATGGCCCATCATAATTTTTGTACCAGATGTGTACAATAGATTAGTGTATTATTTCCAATTAAATCAACGAATAAAAATAGATAAATATACGATAAACTATTAGAAAGATCTAATTACATTAAACAAGTACATAAATTGTAATCAGTTCCTCTTGAATTAGTTGTTTTATGTAATCTGAAGGTTGAAAAATTATCTATTCTTTTTTTTTTAGATTAAACAATTAAAACCGAATAATTAGGGAAGGTTTTATTCTAAGAATAATTTCTACAAAAAAGCATATCTCATTAATTCAAACTGATTAAAAGTTGGACCTGTTTGCATATTCCTGAACAAATAAAAGTTTATTTTAAACATATTTCAAATAAAATTTATATAGTTAAGTGTCTTCTAATGACATTATCTTAATAATTTATTAAGGATTTGCTACCTTCTTCTTGTTTTACAATAATTTATCTTAGTTTACAGCAAAATACTAACTAACCAACTTTGAAGTTTGCTAATTTATCTAGAGCTGGTACAAATTAAACGATAGTAAAAGAATAATGAAACTTCTATTTTCAGTTGTAAACTGATTATTAATTAAAGTATTAAAACTTTTAGATAAAGTTTTTATTTCTGATTCTTCTGTAAAAGAATATATTCTTAATAAATGTTAATTATAACATGTTATGTTAATTTTAACATGTTATAAAAAGTTTTTTAATTAATACTACATATATAAAATTTAAGTGAAATTTAATAAAAAAAAATTTACATTTTTATTGTACTTGTACAATACAATAGATCTTGTATATAGGTTTATTAACACATATTAATTATTTTATCTCATTCATATCAGATAAGTGCAAATTTTCTATTATATAATCGTAGAAAAGTTATAATATTTTACTCTCATATGTACGTATAATAATGAATGTAGTATATTATAATGAAATACGGTGAAGTATATTTAATTTGACATCTTCGACGGCTATAATAAAAATTATTAAATAAAGTTAAGTTTTATGTTATTATTTTATATTATCACCAACTGAAATATTCTGCTGTAAGTGTTTTTGTTTTCTGTTGTTATATTTATTATTATATGTATATTTGTATGTATTTATATATATATATATATATATATATATATATATATATATATATATATAGTACAAAAGTTTAACGGGATACGGTATTTGGGTTGAAAAAATTTATAAAAATGCAAGCATTTACAATTCTATCAATTTATTGTATATTCCAATATTTCGCCAGCAATTTGTGGCTTCTTCAGGGAGACACTAAATTTATCAATCGAATGTATTTGTGTTTAATGGAGAATTTTATCAACAGATTCTGGGATGTGCAATGGGCTCAAAAATCAGCCCGATAATTGCCCAATATGTGATGGATATGGTGCTGGAATCATGCATACCACAACTGTCGTATAAACTACCATTCTTGTATAAATTCGTGGACGATATTGTGACAGCCGTTCCTAAAACAGGACATGATGAAATTTTACGGATTTTTAATAATTATAACAGTAATATACAGTTTACATTGGAGACAGAAACTAACAGATCAGTGCCATTCCTGGATACTAAGCTAATAAGATCGGATAATCAAATAATTATTCTTGATTGGTACAGGAAATCGATGCACTCAGGTAGATACATTCACTATGCATCTAATCATAGCCACAACTCTAAAAAGAATGTAATATTAAATCTAAAAAATAGAATCATAAAGATTAGTCACCCATCACTGGTACAAAAGAATTTGAAAATAGCCAAAACATTATTGATAACAAATGGTTATCCTACAGGTATGATTAATGCTTTACTGTTCAATAATAGCTTGCAACAGAATATTAATAGGGAGAATAATGAGAATAGTGTAAGCACAACCACCTATGTTTCGCTTACAAACATCGAACCAGTGTCTAAAAAAATTATAACAACATTAAAAGAAGATGACAACATAAGATTTGTAACAAAAAGCGGAAAAATGATACGGGACTTACACACTAGAGTGAAAGAAAAAACCTCAAAACTGGCCACGAAAAACACAATTTACGCTATCAAATGTTCTTGCAATAAATATTACATCGGAACGTCACTACAAATTCTAAAAAACAGAATAACACAGCATAAGAGTGACCAAACAAAAACAAATAAGATGTGTGCATTGGCAATACACCTACGCAGTAATGCACATAAAGCCGATTACGACAATCCGTATATATTGGATGTGGAAAATAATTATTTCAAAAGACTTTGGTTAGAATCATATCATATAACAAAAAATAAAGAATGTGTAATCAATAACAAATCTGATATTAGAAATTCAATCGCTAGTTATGCCAACATAATGAAAATGGATAATACATCAATACTAAATATGTCTTCTTCTTCTTAGGTTGTTTTGTTTTAAATAATTGCGCTACCTTCAAATTTTGTGTCTCAGGTCAATGAACCAATAACTTGCCGATCGAAAAAAATTCAAAAATAGACTTGCGCTCTCGCATTAATTTAAAATTTTTTAATTACAGTACCGAACATTGAGTTTTTGTGTGTTTGTAAATTCTAGGCTTTATTCAAAAACATTTTTTTAACGTAGCTTTAGACATAGTATTATATTTTTTTTATTATTTGACTGTATTTTATTATTTATTTATTTAACAATTTTATTTTATTTATTTATTTATTTTTTTAACTACTGACTTTTACAACAATATATTTTAATAACTGTATTATTTATTTGATAATTTATAAGTTTTGTGATTAAATGTGTACATTTTACGTTGGACGATGAAAATATGGAATATTAATCAACTCTAAACATTCAAATATTATACAATAGCATTTATAGTGTTCTGATCATACATGTAAGATTTCTCACCTATAGTTCACATTAAATTATTTCTTGTTTTATACATAATTGTAAAATTGTAAAATTATAAAATTATTTTTAGTGTCTCCCTGAAGAAGCCACAAATTGCTGGCGAAATATTGGAATATACAATAAATTGATAGAATTGTAAATGCTTGCATTTTTATAAATTTTTTCAACCCAAATACCGTATCCCGTTAAACTTTTGTACTAAATATTAAACGGTAGTTACTCTGACTCTACATATATATATATATATATATATATATATATATATATATATATTTATTGTAGAGCCCTGAAGAAGGCAATAAAGATCGCCGAAACGTTGACATGTAGATAATAAAAACATAAATAAGAGTGAATTCTAACTATTATTAATTATTTATAGTATATTATGTTTCGAGGAGGAGAGAGCCATGATTATTTTATTATATATTTATTATATATGTGTATATATTATTTATATTTGATATGTGAAACTAGAAATAAATAAAAATACATGCCAAGTTACTAGCAGTTGTAGCAGTTGTAGAATAGTCTGTGTATGTACATATAATTTATATTTGTTACGTGATTTGTAAGAATTAATCTTTCTATGGTCGAATATACAATTTCTGACCAACCCGGGCGATATACATTGCATTTCTTGCATTTCTTTACATATTTTCAATAATCAAATTCAAAATAAAAAATATAATTGTCATTTAACTTAACTCTATTTTATAATTAAATTAAATATTACTCTGTAATAAGAATGTAATTAATTCTGTAGAGTAATAAACGTTATTATTATTATTTATTATATGGTAACGTAATATTAATATTATAATACGCTTGAAGAAATTTTTTTGTATAGTTATATAAAATTGTAAACTAAAACTTTCCAGTAAACCTTCATTTAAAACTTAAAATTCACCTCAACTCTCTCGGTAAAACTTCGTAAATAAACCACTTCCTAACGAAAGACGACAAGGTAGGAAAAATAAACTAAAACAACTAAAATAAAATAAGGAAGAATAAAGGTAAAACTGGCTGTCCAAAGTAGACCATAATGGACTGACTACCACGCTGTACCAATATCTTACACAGAATCACTATTGATGCATGTTCGTCCTGTAGAGAAAAGGACGCCCAACCGTCCAGTTCCTTGTAGCAGCATCGTTTGATAATCTACTTACGTCACTGCACTTTTATCACACACACATACACACACATGCACAGTCGAATGCCTCCAACACGTCGTTGTTTTTATTTTCAGCAAAACGAATTGTTCCTTTTCTATTTAGGTCCTGAAGAATCGGTATGCGGTGAAAATGCGAGACAGGATATGGTTGAAAGGATCTGAGTCGGAATGTGGGGGGGATGAGTTTATTGTTTCCGGTGGTTATCGTGGTTTTGCACTTCCGTAACGCGTATTGGATTTTAATCGAGTTCTTCCTTAAATGGAGTTTTGGTTTATTTACGTACGGAAAGTTTCCCGGTTGAATTGGTTCGATGATGAAGTAGTTTTGAACTATTTTTGTTTTTGAAATATTGAGGTGAGGTATTTCTTTTATGAAGATATTTTTGAATAGTCGATTTTATCAGCAAAGTTATTCGTGGTATTTTTTTATATATTTGTAATAAGTAATCGTAGTAGGTGAAAAGTGACATATGTGGAAATGAGATTTTTAGAGTAATAGATACTTCAAATCGGTCACAAACTGTTTAGTAATAAATTAAATTACTAATCAAAGAAATATATTATGTTACGAGGAGTAGAGTTCAGATATTTGTGACTGAGACAAAGCCGAGGATAAGCAATCTGAGCGACACAGAAAATGAGCTTTCTATTCCGAGTGACATACTATTTTTTCTTCAAGCATTGTAAACGAAACTGAACTAAAAATAAAGAAAAGTACATACTACTTCTCATAATGTATGTAATATACTATTGTTGTCTTTATCTATTGTAATTCTATTTTTTTTTCCCAATTTAAATTATATTTATTAATTTAGCCTGCAGTTTTTGTTAATTTATCTAAACTTGATTTGAAATAACAATTCGATTTCAACTAATTTCATGTAGATGACAGCTTTTTTCAATTTTTTTTCTGTACAAATTGCCAAAGTAAAAAATTACAAAATATTTTGGCATTAATTTCACAGATTCATTTATATAATGGTTATATTGGTCACTCTTGTATTAAATAGAAGTTTTTTTTTTTGCCCTTTAACTTTTCAATTTAATTTAACTTAACTTGTAAATATTATACGAAAATTTCAGAAAAATTGCATTATCTTCTAGGTTAAAGACATTTTGTCAGCGACCAAGGTTATTAGATTTGACAGTTCAAAACTTTTTTTTATGAAGCTTCTTTGAAGGAGAAAGTATTTATTCAAAGGGCCAGACAGTGTTGAAAAAATATAAAAACTGAAAAAGAAACTTTGACATAAAATTGTTAACCTTCTTTTCTTTTGGCTGAACTTTTTTTTCGTACGGGATTAATAAAAAGCTTCGTCAGCAGTTACAACAACAGTTACAAACAATATTGAACATAGTAATAATATATCAAGTTTGAGTATATAGTCCAGTTACCGTTGCACGTCATCCAAACTTAAAATGTTATACAATTTGCATAAAATAATATAATTATTGTTTTATTCTTTATAATTTCAATTTTTTTAGAATGTACGTTAAATAAAATAAAAATTGAATTATTAAATAATTACCAAATTAGTCTTGAATAAGACTGATTTTTTAAACTATTTTAAAAGAACACGAGATAAATCTATTTATTTACAAATGTCAAACAAAATTAAAACTGTGAAAATATGATGAACTATATTGTATATTTTTGATAAATACTCATATTTTTTTCATCACATTGTATTTGCAACATTTAAAATAATTGGTATGTGAATGTTTTGATATTAGTTTACTATGTAATATTATAATAAAACGGCTTTAGGTCATAGTTCTGTATTAATATCTATTAATAATTTATTAATTATGAATGTGGATGAAGCAAAAGTTGCTTGTTTGGATATGAATGTTTGGAGGCGACTGTTTTCGGGATGATGAAAAGAGTTTGTGCCACACCCTTTTGGGTACATGGCGTGATTGTGTATGTATGAATGTATGTAATAATCGTCGTTTCGACGTACTTAACGTATATTTTCATCAAGAAAAATAATACAAATGGCATTTACAGTAAATAAACAGATCATACAATCAATTTACTAGGGTTTATTTACTGTAATTGGTATTTATAGCATTTTTCATGATGAAGATGTACGTTGAGTAAGTCGAAACGTCGATTATTAATAAATATTAATAGAGAACTACAACCTAAAGCAGTTTTATTTTAATATAATAAGTTCTGAAATATTTGTATTATGTCACGAAATATCATAGACTCAGAATGTATGTTTGTAGTTAATTTAATATGATAAAACATAAAAATCACTATCGAACTAAAATTCGGAGTCGGATTAAAAACAAATTAGTTGAAGTCGGAGTCAACCGATTTTTTTTATCGACTACACAAAATAAAATTATCTAAATAAAATTAATATGAAAAATATCACAAAAAATACAAGTATAAAAAATATTGTTAACCCTTTCAGGCCTAGAAGTATTTCTATGGAACCACAAATAAAAGATTTTTTATATTTTCTATGAATGTAATTTTTTTTTCCATAAAAAAAATAATATTACGTAAATTATCACACAGTAAAATTACAAAAATGTTGTTATTTTACTGTTAAAAGCTATATAATATAAATTTAAGTTACATTTTTACAGTGGTTATTATTATTCAGAAAAATCTATTCCGTCCCGAAAGGTTTAAATATATAAATCCATTTTATTCCATTGTGCAAACGGCTGACTTTGTCATCTTATGTAAAATAATTGAAATACAAAATATTTTTTCAAATATATATATAAAAACGATATCGTACCATGAACAAAGACTGAGAAAATGCAAAATTTGACATTGTATTTAAAATGTAAATCTGTATTAATAAAGAGCACTCGTCTTTGAACATAGAAAACGCTTTGTCAATAGAGTATATGCAATTACGGAACTTCAAGCGGGTACTTCCTTTAATCTCTATCATTTAAATTGTTTTATGCATATACTGAGTAGAATTTTGCACATACAGAAAAAGACAATAGTGCATGAAATTGAATATTCCGTTATATTAATTTAGTTCAGTTTTTGCTCTTTGCTTATAGCTCGTATTTTTTAAATTCAATATTAGGATCACGATGTTAACTAATAAATTTTACGCTACTGTATTGTATAATAAATTTAATTAAATAAATTAATTAATTAAAATATTGTAATAATCTAAAAAAAAAAAGCACAATTCATATACAGGCTGGTCCAGAGGTATGTACCGTAATTGCTAGAGCTGATAGTACGTTCAAAAATAAGGGTACCTTTTTTATATACACTTTTTTCCAAAACTCAATAATGAGGGAGATACAACCCTGTAAAGGGGTGAAATAAAAACCATCATAAAATACTGCGATAAGTTAACTTTTTTATAGAATTAATTTTTAGCTAATGTTCATTTTTATCATTAATTAATTATGCAGGAATTAACTAAAATTTTAATTTATCTCACTGTGTCATCGTAAACTGAGTTTTATAGTCATTTTTGTGGTCGTAATTAAACATAATTTATGTAAATTAGAATTAATATTTTATCAGAAAAATATTTAGAAAGTCCCACAAGAATTTTAGCAAGTAAATATATAGTAAAAAAAATCTTTCAGAACTTATTATATAAAATAAAAAAAGGGCTTTAGGTTTAAGTTTTGTATTAATATTTATAAATAATCAGTTCTGGTGAAGATGGACATTGAGTTCATCGAAACTTCGATTATTTATAAATATTAATACAGAATTTAAACCTATAGCCGTTTTATTTAAATATATTTTGTATTTTCGTTATATTTTCATATTTTTTTAAATAAGTAATATAATTCTCTACTGATGTCAGTGACTTTTTGTACCATTACTCAACACCTTATACATATTTTTTTATTTGTTTGTGATTAATAGTAAAATTTTATTTATCTGAAGAGTTACTGCTGTTGAAGAAGTTTTAACATATTTTTTTATTGTGTTATATTATTTGTGAAAATAAAGACATAAAAATAATAATTTTCTATTTACAAACGGTAAATAATTTTTATATTCCTACAGAATAAAAGATAAAATGACAAAAACGAAACAACATAATTTAGTGACTGCAATAAAATTACTGGAATATACATGACAAGCATTTTTAATAAATGAATTTAATGCACGAAACATATCTTTAAAAAGAAAATATATCTATCTATCTCCTTTTAAAAATAAGTGTAATTTCTTTAACTGTTTTGTTGTTTTTCATATATTGTTGAATAAATATTGAAAGATAGTTCAAATGAAATTATTTTGTTTGATTTTTATCAATTCTCATATCGATGTTTGTACTACATACTTTAATCGATACTTATTTGTTAATAATTTATGAATAACTATTTGAAATAAATCATGTTGTTGTTAAAATTAAGAGCTAAAAATATTTTTCCGATTTTTTTTTTATTGAATTTGGAAACGTTCTAGGGGCGTCGGAAGAAATATTAATTTTAGACCGCATTAAGGATCACCCTAATATATATATATATATATATATATATATATATATATATATATATATATATAAGTTTTAATTTTTCACTACCGTAATGATATATATGCGTTCTGGATAACGGATGTGCGGTAATATATTGAATAAAATTCAGATTACATTTATTCAATTTATTGTTAATTCCAATATTTCGCCTCCAAAATTGTTGGCTTCCTCAGGGAGAACACTAAATATTAATAATGAGCATGTACAAATTTAAATAATAACTACATAATGAAAATAAAAAAACCGGTTGATAAAAACTTACATGGATGAATAAATGATCAAATTGAGTATAAAATTTCAATGGGTAAAACATATATAGTATTCTTAAAATTCATCGATGATCGACACACACTTTTTAACAAATAAATAAAATAATAAATAATAACAAACAGAACTAATATTATACACAGTTTCAACGAATAAGCCTTCTAATTAAAATTTTGTTCATATATATATATGCAAAAAAGAGTTACAATAAACAAAATATTTGTAATCAACAATTTAAATCTTGAAAACAAACCCATCTATCTTTGGAAGGTGTTATCACGTTCTCACTTCTTTACCACTACTACCATTATCATCGCATAAACAAAAACAAACATTTCTCGACGTGTTTCCATCCGTGACAGATAGCACCCAATGGGACAGCCATTCGAACAACCGAGCAAGCACACAGTTTTAAAAGCTATTGTACTCGTCAACTTGTTAACAGTTATAGCAAAACCTGGAAATAGCACTGAACTTTTTTCTCCGCGATGCTTTTAAACTTTGAAGCTTTCAAAGCTAACCGCATATACATGAACTGATCCTATTTCCCCATTTCCTTGACAGTCATCAGTGATGCTTCTGCGAGCAAATGCTCCTTTTGCAAGGACTATCTAGGTAAATTGATATTGTTGATCTCTTTACCCGAGAAGATACGTGTATTTGTTTATTTATTTTTAAAGTGAATTTCAGATTTTATTCTACGATTTCTGCTTTAGAATTGGATCATACTGATGTCACAAGGAAAGTAATATATTATGTTATGAGGAGCAGAAAGCGATTTTTATTGTATTGAGCTCAGATACTTGCGGCTGAGGCAGAGCCGAGGCTAAGCAATCTGTGTGAAACATGAAAAAAAAAAAGCAAATGAGTTCTGAAAGAATTTTTTTTACTATGTTTAAATAAAAATGTTAGAAGAGCTATTTTAATCTACGAGCAACTAACAAAAATCAAAACATTTTCCTTTCACAATGTCATAAACATCAAAGTACTTAACCAAACTCATTTTCCTCATGAATGAATCCATATTGAAAGTGTATTTTCACTTGCACAAACATCAGAGCAGTTGCAAGCGGGAAAAATACACTGTAAAAAAAAATTAGAAAAAAAATAGTAGTAAAATTTTACTATAAAAAACTGTAATTTCATTTTACTATAAATATTCTGTATTTCTACCTCAAAATTCCATAATTTTTACATAATTCATAATAATCACATAAAGTAAGTAAAAATCACCTAATAAGTATGTAAAATTGCTAACTTTCTGCAAATTGCATCACATACTTAATGTAGAATTACATATTGTTGGTATAATTTCTTAAATTATTTAAAATTATAGCATGCATATTAATATCTGTAATAATTATAAAATAGAACTTTAAGTAAATTTAAAAATGTATGTAATTATATTACAGAACTAAAAAAATTTACGGAAAATTCCTGACAGCGAATTTACTGAATTTACTACAAAAGAAACTGTAATATTACATACATATGTACTTTTTCATCCCGTTGATAATATCATATTACATAATGTTTGTAATAGTTCTGATATTATGTATTTTTTAAACAATTATTTATATAAGTTACAGCAGTTGAGTAATTATACCTAGAAATACTGGGCATCATAATGTCTCATGGTTTGTAAGTCAAATTACATAAAAATATTTTAGAGTGTATATATCACAATAGTTTGAATGCAGGCAACATTTGATAAAGCTGCATAGACACGAAGCTGACGTGCTTTATTGAGCGCCCGTTTGACACAGTTCAAAGGTCAAATCTGGTCTGGAAAGCACATGTATGCATAGGACTCATACACGTGCGCCCACATATCCTATGGGGGGAAACTATTTTACACTTTCCAGGAATATTATTCCCTCGAATATCGTGCGAAACTCGTTAGTACACACTTGATGTTCTGCAGATTTGATGTGTGATTTAATGGTATTATGTACAGGGGATGTCCCATGACGAGCTTACGTTATCTGTATTCGAAAAACTATATAATATTATGTCACCAAATTTGCTATATAGGAGTATTTAGATATGCTCAGTTGAAGTGAAATATTGACAATAACTAACTTTATCAACTTTTAACATTGAACATGTTACATAAACTAACACTGTTTTTTTAAAGTCAAATTTATTAAAGTAGTAAAAAATGGGGGTTTCCATTTGAAAAAAAAAAATAGATTTTAATAATACAGCAATATTCTAGGCACATTTTTAAATAGTTTTAATTTATTTCGTATAACAAGGTAGTCCAAAGCTTCCTTAATACGACCCCGTTTTCAAATTCCAAATATTTGATTGCATTTTTGAGATACGGACCCTAAAGGATAAAAAATAAATAATTTTACTTCTTTAGCTAGTAAATAGTTCCTTAATCTATTCGGTTCAAATCTGTAAGATCTATATGTGTTACAAAATATTTTATTTTTTTCTAATAAATGGAATTCTTCTATTTATACAGGGTGTAATAGAATAACTATTCCTAATTTTCAGAAATGAGAGAGGGCACATAAAGAAAAAATTTTTATTAATAAACTAGTGTCCGGAAATTTTTTTTTTTCTTTTTTTTTTTTCGGCAGTCGATTGTACATCGTTACAACTTGTGTAACGAAAATGGTGGTCGTAATTTCGAACAATTTTTATAAAGTTTAATGCGCTATTATTTCTAATAAAATGTTCCTTAACTTAACTACTCTTTGATGTTTTGATTAAGATTGTTTTTAACGATATCTAGTGTATCTTGGCACCGAGAAATTTCCGGACACTAGTTTATTAATAAAAAATGTTTCTCTAAGTGCACTCTACCATTTCTGAAAATTAGGAATAGTTATTCTGTTCACCCTGTAGAAAAAGTCAAAATAATCTGTAATGATGCAGATCTTATAGATGTGTACCGAATAGACCCAACTTTTTATTATAAAAAACTTTCTCCACTTTATAGTAACTTAACAACAATAAATTAACCTCATTTTAACTCTTTTTGTGCCATCATATTTATTTACCGCGATTTTCTCCTTTTTTATAGATCGATATACACAGAAATCTCTATATAATATGTAGCTACATTTAATCAACTACGTAAATCTGTTCCATAAACTCAGTAATATTCTGCATATTTTACGCGAATACTTTGTTAATTAATTCCCCTAAACAATAGCATCGCATCTATAACATCGTTAGTTCTCATCGGCCATTACCGTTAAAAAGACTTTTCGTAAAGTGTACATTACGCGTTTTATATAAAATATTTATGACCGTCTTGTGACGTAAGTTTATATACGACGAATAGCAAGCCGTGTCCCCGGACCCGACTGCGTCATAATATAGAATGTTAAGATGTGTTTTTCAGGATAAAATTTGTCACTGCGAAATGGTAGCGCAAAATGTCAGGATGCTCGGTCTATAATGAGATACTTTTCGCCGTTAACCTGATTTTGCAGCTTGGGAAATTGTGGAGAATTGCGGTCATTGGCCATATGTTTTTTTAATGTGCTTTGTTAGGTTAGGTTACTGTTGGGTTTTATTAATTTTGTTAGTTAGATTCTCAAGATTTAATACATACTTATTCTGGTAAATATTTTACCGATCTGGCCGCTTGGTCTGAAAGGAAAAGAGGTATAACTCTTGGTACAGTGTCTGTAACATTTTTAAAAATTAAAAAAATTATAGAAATCTTACATATAACCTGTAGACGATGAATTTAAATTTATTGTTAGTTTATGAGGATGTAACGGGACCTACGTACAACTGTATTATATTATTACAAAATATAAGCGTGCATCAATTGTTTTTAGTATGATGATGTCGTTATGTCTGTCTGTGGACACGTGTAGAGCAAGTTTGGTTTTGCATGAAATTATGAAACTAGTGGTTCGTTAGCAACTAATAATGCGTTAGGTTTGCGTAAATTAATACGATCTAACAAATCATTAGTTGCTAACGAAGCCAATAATAGTTTCAATAACAGCCAATAAATATTTGTTTTGTTTTTAAATAAATGAATAATTAATGAAGTTATGTATGTACGATTCTATGTATTTCATATATCGTCTGATTTTTCCCGGAAATAATAATAGAAATTTAATAATAAATGTAATTTTATTATTTTATGATAAATATTTCATTTAACATCAACAAAATATTTATATTTGCTAAATATTGTTAATGTATATTATTATTATATAAAATTATTAATAAAAATAATTGCATCGCTGATTATTATGAATAATTGAAAGCATATCTTTCATGAAAGTTAAGAAAATTAAGATACAGTAGCAAATGAAGAAGTTAAAAATTTTGAGAAATACACCTAAATATATTCGGCTGCTCATGTAAAATAATATATTTACCGTACTGTAATTTACAATAATTACAAAAAAATTAACATGAAAAAAATATTACAAATATAGTTTTTGAAAAGTATACACAATTTCTGGCTCAAGTCGTACTTAACTATAATTTTTTTTAATGTTATGGTTTTAACCGCTACAATTTAATTATTATCTTGTATAATTAAGTTTCTTCGTACTAATATGGTTGAAGCAAAAGTTACTGGATAGTAGGTAATATTTGATGGAAAATAATTTTGACATAGTGGAAACATCATTTTGGGAACATGGCGTGATTGTATATGTATATAGGTATAAATGTTATATGAATATTATAATAACAGAGAAATATTTTCGAAAAAAAAAAATTGTGTCCAATAAAATTTGATAATAAAAATTACATTTCCAGCAAATCTCAGTAATAAAGTCAAACTGAAACAAAACATTTATAACCTTCGCAATAAAATTCAACTTAAAGACAACCTTATTCCACTTTATTTTATTTTCAATCTCTTCGTTCAAATTTTCAACAAGAAAAATAAAGAAAAAGCGGTAGAAAAATCTCACCAGTCTGCTATCCGAAACTACATAAAAATAAAAACATTCAACTCATATATATATATATATATATATATATATATATATATATATATATATATATATATATATAAATAACAATGAAACGCATTTCTTCATTGGAATCTATAAAGCTGGCCTGCTGTCAGCACTCTCGCATACCATCTGGTCCAATGTTTTGACCAAGCTGTGTGGGCCCAACAGCAGTAACAGCAGGAAAGAGGTAGGGCGTGTCGTGAATTTTAAACCGGAAACCAAACGCACTCAGCACTGCCCGGAAATACCGGAATGTAGCCCACGTTGAAAGGCAGCAGGAACTGAATTATACATTCGCTTTTTTGGCATTTGCCATATGTGTGTATTTGTGCGTATATGTGTGTGCATCTCTGTGTGTGTGTGTGTTGATGTAAAACAATAAAAGTCAGGCACAGTTTAAATATGGTAATGAATGAAAATTATAATTTTTTATTTCAAAGAAGAATTATAGTATTTTGCTGTGTTTGTCTTGTTTATATATGATTAATTTTATGGACATGTGTATGAAATTTCATAAAAATGTAAATTATTGTAATTTTGAAGTCAAAACCGTAATGTCAAACATAAAAGTATTTATATTGACAGAAATAACTTATTTCTAAATATAAAATTATATAAAATTCTTATTTCTTAAAATTCAGAAAAGAAAATAAAATAACGGTGCTATGTAAAGAAAAATTACAAATTGATAATTTCTCTGTAGATTATTTGGATTCAATAAAAAGACTGGGAAAAAAACAAGAAAGTAAAATTAGACCCATTCTAATCGAGCTAACTTCAAAAAGAGTTAAAAAAATTATACTTACTAATGCAAAACAATTGAAGGGAACAAAACTTTACATAGAAGAAGATTACAGCCCCAAAGTCATTCTGGAGCGGAAAATTTTAAGAGAATACTACTTTGAAGCGAAAAAAGACGGGCACAATGTTCATCTTACGCATAATATCTTATACGTGAACGGCATCAGATACAAAAGTTCTGAACTGGCCAACAACTCTGATTTTAATACCAAAAATAATGGAAAACAACACGTCGTAAGCTCGCAAAGTCGCTCTGACTCGATAAACAGTCTCACATATGATAGCACGGAGGATAATGTATCTAAAATAGCTGCAATCGAGGATGTAGTTAACGTGAAAGAAACGGAAAAAGTCTTAAATCAAACAATGAAATATAAAAATAATTATGTAAAATCAGTAGCATCACCAAAATTTACAAAGAATGAAAATAAAAAGAAACAATACAATTTTATAAACGCAGGACCTCTGGACAAACATATTATCACAAGATCTAGACAACAATCCACTTCAAAAAACTAGAAACTGTAGCAAGGGTAACATTATCATCTTATAACAAAATCATGTTTTGGAATATTCAAGGTTACAACAATATATTCAATCTTAATATTTCTGAACAAAATACTTTACTTCAACATGAAATAATATGCCTGTGTGAAACGTGGTCTCATTACAATCCGCAAGTTAATCCACAGTTTTTAGAACATTACAGCAAATTTAATCAACCTGCAATAAAACAAGCAAGTACTGGGAGAGCAATCGGTGGACTAACAATATTTATAAGAACCAAAACATATGAAACTAAATTATTGGAACAAGAAAGTCATTGGATTTTTCTCAACATAACAAATAAAACGCAAAAAATTATTCTTGGTATGACGTATTTCTCTCCTTCGTACGATTACGAAATACTTTTAGAACTATTCTCTGATAGTTTAAATTATATGTTACACACATATCCAAATCACTCATTTATATTGGGAGGGGACTATAATGGCAGAATTGGCACATTAAACAATTGCGATGAATTAATCATGAATAAAAGTAGGCTAAATACAGTGAGATGGGCTAAAGACAACATAATAAACAAGAAAGGAAAAGATTTAGTAAAGATCATGGAAGAATGCAATTTATATGTGCTAAATGGAAGAACTCCAAGTGATTCACCTGCAGACTATACTTACATAGGCCATAATGGTAAAAGTACAATAGATTTAATTTGGATAAATAACAATGCAATAAATCTTATTCGAGACTTAAATATAATAGATGAAATATTAATTTCTGATCACATGATTTGTTCATTGAAAATAAATGTTGTAACAGAATCTTATCAAAAGAACCACATATGTAAAATCTTAACCAAAACATCATGGGACGTTACAAAATCATTAAGGTACACAAATGACATGTCTTTATGTTTTGACAGCAATTACCATCAATCTCAAATTAGCATAGAAAACAAATATAAGTACCTAGCAGAAAGTATTAATAATATTTCTCGCAATATTGATCTCACAAAAAACATAAAAATTTCAAATGTTATACGGCATAAAAATGCATGGTATGATTCCAATTGCATGCTATTAAAGAGAAACGTGAGAAAATACTTAAGGAAATGTAAAACAGATAACTTTAACATAGAATCCACAAAAATGTACATGACTGCCAAGAAAACATACAAAATATATATTTCAAACCAAAAAAACAAATTTAAACAAAATATTAAGCGTAAACTTGAAGAAGTAAATGATCAAACTCAATTTTGGAAAACTGTAAAGTCACTAAGTGTTATAAAATACGTATCCAACCCAATCAGCATACAAGAATGGACACAATATTTTAAAGACTGGTACGGAGAAAAAATTTCAAGCGACACTCATTTTATAGACGCTAGACATCCTTACCTGGACTCTGAAATCACTTTACAAGAGATCAATTTAGCTCTAAAAAATCTAAAAGGCAATAAAAGCCCAGGAACAGATGGCATTATCAACGAGCAACTAAAAAACCTACCCGAGATTTGGAAACAATATATTAAAAACCTATTTAACGACTTTCACTTCAATGAGTCAATTCCAGAGAAACTAAAAACTATAAAACTTTCACTGTTACACAAGAAAGGAGACCGTTTAAATAAAGATAACTACAGAGGCATTGCGCTTTTAAATAGCATTACGAAATTATATACTTTTATTCTAAACTACAGATTACAAACTTGGGTAGAAAGCCATGATATCTTACCTGAAGCGCAATCTGGCTTCAGACGCAAAAGATCGTGTATCGACAATCTATTTGTGTTAAACACGATAATTCAGTCCTCTCTCATAAATAAAAATGGAGTTTATGTAATTTTTGTGGATTTTCGTAAAGCTTTTGACACAATACAGCACAATTTACTATGGCAGAAGTTATTCAACCTCGGTATAAGTGGTAAACTTGTGAGAATATTGAAAAACATATACCACGATGCGACTCTGCAGGTCAACGTTGACAACAATACTTCCGAAATGATTCAAATCACTAAAGGCGTTCTACAAGGTGAATGTACTAGCCCATTATTATTCGCCCTATTTATATCTGAGTTGGAAGATTTTTTCAGAAGAAGAATGCTTGTGGGGTACTGTATTAATAATAAACACGACATTCTCTCTCTACAGTATGCGGACGATATTGTTTTATTTGCAAATTCTCCAGTAGACATCCAACACAAACTATCTGCTTTATCTGACTTCTGTAATGAACTTCAACTAAAAGTCAACTCTGATAAAACCAAAATAGTACACTTTCATCAGGGAAGACCGCCCAGAAGAAAGTTAAGATATACTTGCCAAGGAGAGGAAATTAAATTTACAAACAAATATACATATCTTGGGGTTATATTCAAAGCTTCTGGATCGTTTAATGAAAACACAGTAGAAAATCTATCCAAGGCCAACAGAATAACAGGGAAAATAAAGAATATTTTCACCAGAACAAAAACATTCTCATGGCACACAGTAGAAAAATTATACAATTCTTTATTAACACCTACATTGTTATATGGGGCAGAAGTCTGGGGATTTTCAGAAAAGGATAGCATCGAGAAAGGACAAGTTCAGTTTTTTAAAACTCTCTTTTCATGGCAAAGAAATACACCAAATTATATAATAAGAAGAGAAACGGGAGAACCACAACTAGAACTAATAATCTTCAATAAAATACTACGATGGTGGTACAAAATTCTCTTAATGCCTGAATCGCGTTACGTAAAAATCTGTTACAATACTTTGCTGAGTCTTAGAAACAAGCCAGTAATACATCCAAAAGGAAAAACGAAGCCAACTTGGACTATGAGCTTGGAAGTAATGCTATCAAGAATAAATTTCCAATGGCTTTGGAAAACACAAGACTTTCTAGCACTCAAAGAAGAAATGAACAACATCTTGCTGGCATACAATGAATTACTGTATGAAAAAGATACGGAAAGTATACGAAATTCAAACAATAATCCTTACTTTAAAACATTTAATACTTCCTGTAACTATTTCAACACTAACGTACCCTTCCCAGTTTTAAAATTAACCAGTCATATACGTACGTCTAGCCTCAAAGCATTCCGAATCTACCAAGATGGATTTTGTCACAACTTTAACAAAGACGATACATGTAACATATGCAACACACAAGTACCTAACACTATCCTCCACTTTCTTTTCCAATGTCCTATATTCTCTCCTATCAGAGCAGCTTACTTAAATAATTATATCATTACAGATGATTCAGCTATTACCATTCTAGTGAGTGTACCTACCAAAGAAAAGATGTTTAATATTAATCGTTACATCACAAATGCTTTAAAACTTCGAGCATTTATCTTAAATGAATAAAAACAGATCAATATGTATTTAATATGAATAACTGTACTTATAACTTACTCTAATGTTACCTATTATCTTTTGTACGAAAATGTATTCTTATTTTCTATACAAAATAAATTTATATTATTATTATTATTATATATATAAATAACAATGAAACGCATTTCTTCATTGGAATCTATAAAGCTGGCCTGCTGTCAGCACTCTCGCATACCATCTGGTCCAATGTTTTGACCAAGCTGTGTGGGCCCAACAGCAGTAACAGCAGGAAAGAGGTAGGGCGTGTCGTGAATTTTAAACCGGAAACCAAACGCACTCAGCACTGCCCGGAAATACCGGAATGTAGCCCACGTTGAAAGGCAGCAGGAACTGAATTATACATTCGCTTTTTTGGCATTTGCCATATGTGTGTATTTGTGCGTATATGTGTGTGCATCTCTGTGTGTGTGTGTGTTGATGTAAAACAATAAAAGTCAGGCACAGTTTAAATATGGTAATGAATGAAAATTATAATTTTTTATTTCAAAGAAGAATTATAGTATTTTGCTGTGTTTGTCTTGTTTATATATGATTAATTTTATGGACATGTGTATGAAATTTCATAAAAATGTAAATTATTGTAATTTTGAAGTCAAAACCGTAATGTCAAACATAAAAGTATTTATATTGACAAAAACAAAATTAGAAAAACTCTACAATATAATATTATTAAAATAAAAAGGCTTTAGGATTAAGTTCTGTTTATATTTTAATCAAAAATCGACGTACATTATCAGGAATAAATAAGTATAATATAAAAAACTTTTTTAAATACCACGCTTATATTTAAATGCACTAAAAAGAGGAAAAAATTTTATCTGTCATTTACATTATTCAATTGTTAATTGAACAAAAAAATAGTTCATGTGACAGATGTCATTAGTTGTATTAAAAAAAATAAATATAAGCGTGTCACATCTTGTAATAGGTTTTTTTTTTATATAATATTGTGTTGTCTCCTGGAATGAAACTACATGCAAAATTTCAGTGAGAACAAATGATAGGAAGTGGTCTAAAAATTGGTTACAAAATTTGACCGCGACAACAACAGAGTGAGTTAATATAAGCGTGGTAAAAATGTATATAAAGTAAATTAACAGAACATAGAAACAAGTAACTAGATTATAATTTTTTTATAAATTATTAATTAAAGGTAGCCAAATTTTATTTAAATGTTACTAAAAAGAATTTTTTTCATCCGTAAATGATTCAGACTTAATCAAATGTTGACGCACAATTTTACAATGCAAAAATTTGTCATAAATAAGTATAACGCATTCACATGATTATCATAATAAAAATTAACAATTTCACGTCACAAAATATCTAAAAAAACAACAACCATTATGTAAATAAAAAGTCAAATTTAATCCGCGTGTACGTGTTATGTGTGTGTGGTTCCATCATATGAAAACATAACGCGAGATGATAATTCGACTCGTTTTTTTTTCGTATTATTTCGGTCGCCGAAACCGAATTGCTTTGATGCGATTACCGCATTTATGCCCGAGCC
Source organism: Clivina fossor (assembly GCA_963966155.1). Taxonomy (NCBI): domain Eukaryota; kingdom Metazoa; phylum Arthropoda; class Insecta; order Coleoptera; family Carabidae; genus Clivina; species Clivina fossor. The sequence continues at coordinate 1,285,409 of OZ014565.1, read as the reverse complement.
GTTTATGTGTTCCGGTTTAATATTTCCGCTTATATGATAAACGGGATTGAGCTTTAATACCTCTTTGTCATGCATGAAAATTTTGTACGGTTAGGAACAACTCAATATACAGGTTGGCTCAGTACTGATGATACTTATTTCGTGCTGTGCAAAAGATTAATTTATTTTTATTAGTATGTATATCAGTGCCGTCTTAACACATGGGCCATTAATAAAAATATATTTGACATTTAAATTAATTCTATGTAATATAAAAGGTCAACTACATTTTATTTCTGTGACTGGTTATCATAACACTCTTAAGACGGTTCTAATGTATATTATCTTTTACGAGAAGAAATCGAGTGTGAAATAAATTGGTGTATGAAAAGTGGAAAATTGGAATATTATTATATTATTATTATTAATAAGGAAGGTGCAAAAAAAAATTCATTATATTTTATATTTACACAAAACATACATACATACATACATATCACGTATACACAATCACGCTATGTACCCGACAGGGTGTGGCACAAACTCTTTTTATCATTCGGTAATCAGTCTCCTCCAAACATTCCTATCGAAACAAGCAACTTTCGCTTCATGCATATTCATAATTCCTCTCATTCATGCTCTTTTATTTCTACTACTTGGAAACTTTTGCTCACGCAAAATACTCTCAATCATACCACTCCAACTACTCATCGGACGTCCACGCAAACGTATACCATCAAAATCATTCAAATAAATCTTTTTAACCAAACGTTCATTAGACATTCGCTCAACATTACATACAATATACTGACAATTAAAAAAAATCAATTTAATAATAAAATAAAAAGTCGTTAGGATTTAATTCTGTATTAATTTTAATTAAAAAAACGACGTTTTGACGTACTCTACGTATATCATCATCAGGAAAAATGACAAAAATGACATTTATAGTAAATAAACAGAACATAGAAACAAGTTACTAGGTAACAAATAAATAACTAGATAATAAATTTATAAATTATTAATTAAAAGAAGCCAAATTTTATTTAAATCAGTGCCTTAATACTGATTGATGTATGTTAACTTTTTCTTTATAAATTTCTATTGCTTCTCTTATCAATATACTGTTAATATTGATAGGTCTTGCAATTATTATAATATCCTCGAATTTTGCATCGTAAAGATTTTCTAACGCATGTTGTGTAATAGCAGATTTATCTGAATGAAAAGTGTACGTGAAAGGTATCATCAATATAGATGAAGCAAGGATTCCTTTTTTGAATAGAAATATTAGGCAAAAAAAATAATTTCTTATAGATACACGACTGCGACGTGATTATATACATATGTACGTATTTATAATTAATTTATATTCAAATTATTCACACTACATAAATCAACAAAAAATATTATTACTAAATATTATTAAACATACATACATACATACACAATCACGCCATGTACCCAAAAGGGTGTGGCACAAACTCTTTTTATCATTCCGAAATCAGTCGCCTCCAAACATTCCTATTATTAAACAATTCTGTAAAATCCGTATTCCACTAATTCTGAGACACACCGTATACATACATATAACTAGTTTAATTTGCAAGTGTGCCACATTTACTTTCAAATTCGTTTACGGATTAGTCCTGCTGGTTACATGAAGACCACATCCGTTAAAGAGATTAGGTAATTTCGGTTGTTTTTTGTTCTCCGGAAAGATTGTTTACAAATTGGGTTTTAAATTATTTATTCTAGCTCCCCGAAAAGAAAATGTTTGGCTAATGATTATGGTCGTTTCCGATTAGTTTCGTAAGCAAATGTTTGGGCAAAATAAACGCTACGAGAAACATGTTTGTGCATTTTGAAAAAGCTAAAATTACTCCAGCATAATTGATGAGTTTTGTTTGTTTTACTATTGTTAAATAATACTTTCAATATATATTTATATCTTGATAAATAATACTATTCATTATTCACATCAATAAGTTTTTGAATTATTACTAAATACTTTTATTACTCAACAGTTTGTAACCACTACTTCTGTTAAATATGTAACAATCTATGAGTTTTAAGTAAATGATATCGACAAGTCTGAGCGAAAATATAGATTGCTTGAAATTTTTACTATATAATTGTTTTTTTGATAAATAATATTATTATTATTCACAGCAGTTAATTTTTAAACTATACTGCGCAATTTTCATATTACATTCATTTTAAAATACCATTTATATCAAACGATAAAATGCAATTTCCTATTACATTATCATAGAAAAAGTATAATATTCTCCATATTTTCATAGTTCCATTCAACTCAAATGACTCGTGACCACTGAAAGCCTTTTTCTTATTGCACAAATCTTTCAAAATATTTCCATTTCCTGTTATAAATACATCTCAACAAACCGTATAAAAATATTTAAAAAATATGCAAAATTGTTAATCCGAAATACTGCATCCGCTGGCTTCTTCGAGAGACCACAAGCGTTTCGATAGCCCCTTTTGTACAAACGTTTAAAAAATGATTTATGATGCAGAAGCAGAACTCGACAACATCGCGCAACAACAATCCCTCCCCCGAAAACATGATGGATGACGGCTGAATATTTCCGTCCAGCGATATGTAACTGTCGACGTTGGCGTCTCCTACACTGTAAAAAGTTTTTCTGTAATTTTACAATAAAAGTTATGAGTAAACAAGATACCCTGGATTATTATGTAATTTTAACATAGAAATTAATTTTAGTAAGCATATATAATATTTAACATCACATAATCATGCCATATACCCAAAAGGGTGTGGCATTATCCCGAAATCTGTCTCCTTCAAACAATCCTATCCCAACAATCAACTTTATTCCTCTCATACATGCTCTTCTATTCCTACTACTTGGAAACTTCCGCTCACGCAAAACACTCTCAATCATATCACTCAAACTAATCATCGGACGTCCACGCAAACTTATACCTTCAAAAGTATTCATATAAATCTATTTAACCAAACGTTCATTAGGCATTCGCTCAAGATGTAAAACTAATTTATTTTTGCACATAAATGATAGTTATTATACTAAGAAATTAAAACATTACAATTACAATTGTAAAATATATATAATTATGTAAAATTACATACAATTATAATTATGTACAAGTACATAAAATTATAATTAACATTTATTAAATTATTTATTGTAAATTTCAATAAAAATTACAGAAACATTATGTAATTTCATGTAGCATGTAAAAAATAAGTAATATTTATCTGTAACCACTACAAAATTAATGTTTTTTTTATGAAATATTACATATTACTAATAGTATTGTCACATATGTCTGTATGTAAATTTTTGTTTTTTTAATTTTTTTTTCTGTAAATTTTCATAATTATTGAAGTAAAATCATTTTACAAATAATTTTATATGAATTTGGAATGTAATAAGGCGCAAATGGATCATTGAATCAGGAAATAATAGAATAATTTCCCATATAATTTTATTGAACGTTTCGGCCATTAAACATGAGACATTTTCAGCTATTTTACAATGTACAAAAATGTAATAATTATATCACTACAATAAATCACAAAAAATTAAGTTGGTTCACATATTATATAAGTAAAAACTGTTGTTTTTCATAAGATAGGTTAAGTTGATGGAAAACGTTTTATAAACAAGTCATAAGTTAAAAATACAATACAGAAATAAATTCTACGGAAAATTATTCTATTATTTCTTGATTCAATGATCCACTTGCGCCTTATTATTTTCCAAATTTAAATATTTACAAGGATCATTACTACAAAAATAATTTTGTAGTAATCTTTTACTATAAAAATGTATGTAAATTTATAAAACTTTTTACAGTGTACTTCTTCTTCTTCCCGAACGAAAATTGTATTATTTTTTTCGTTTTGGTTTCGTTTTGCAACGGGGAAGTATAAAATCGATGTATATATTTACCTGCATGTTTTGCTCTATTCCCGGTCATGACTTCGGAAAACGGAAATGCATTGCATTGTAAATTTACTAGACGTGGGTGAAAACTGTCACGTAAACTACTCATGTTTTTTAAGTTGGTAACACGATAAACAGTATGTTTCTTTTTGCGAGACGAAATACGAGTATGTAACATTGACATAATGCAGGTGTGACCCCATGTCATACTGTGATTAAAATTGGATTTTTATTCAATCGTGTTATAATATAAATATTACGTTATTGTTAGCGCTTGTGTAGAAAGAGGCTATTATGTTACTAGTACAATAGTTACTATATACAACATTGGTGTATTTAATTACAATTGCATTGTTTATTTTCACTTTGATCATCGAAAATTTGTGAAGAAGTGCAAGAAATGCAAATGTGCACCATTCAAGGTGGTCAGAAACTGCATATTCGACCAAAGAAACACGATCAAGTGTATTTAATTTGAGATCTCCGACTGCTATATTAAAAATTATTTAGTCATCTTAAGTTAATTGATAAAATCATTGTTTATTTTTGCTTGAATTTGAATTAGATTTTTGAAAATTTGTGAAAAAGTGCAAGAAATGCAATGTATATCGCCGAGAGTGATCAGAAATTGTATATTTGACCAAAGAAACAATAATTCTAGCAAATATAAATAATATATAAAATTTAGTGTCCGTAAAAATAAAAAATTTTCGAGTAAGGCTAAAATCAATAATTTTATATCGAAGCAACATTAGAAATAATATTTTATGCTTGTTTTTACGAAAGTAACAGGTTCCTCTACGCAACTGAAAATTTCGGAAAACGCGTGTAAATACATATATCGTTTATGTATGTATCAACACGCGTTCTTCGAAAATTTTATTTGTATAGAGGAACTTGTTACTTTCGTAAAAACAAGCAAAAAATATTATTTCTGATGTTTTTTCGATGTAAAATTATCGATTTTAGCCTTACTAGAAAGTTTTTTTTATGTACACTAATATACATACTATTCTAAAACTGATAGTAACTGGTTAAGGTTTAGTTTCATTTAGAATGCTTGAAGAAAAAAGAGGAAAAGTCACCAAGCACTAAAGATGCCATCTACTATGTATAGCGAAACGTCTGCGACGAGGATAGATCGACCACAGTATACCAGCACAGAAAATTCTATAAATTCAGTAGATGTCGGCCGTGGAATGTTCTAAATGTTTATTGAAAATATATCTTCCAATTTCTACATAGTTTTAGTATTTATGTATTCTGGAAACAAACATTAACATACAACCATTTAAATCTAGAGATCTGTCTTTGTATTCATAATATTCTACCTACACAAAACAAAGATAGTAAACAGTAATTCATATTTAGATGAACATATCCATTCTAAACATCTTTATTCATAATAAATTCCAACAAAATTTACATAAGAAATCCATTAACAACCATAGAAACATAATTGTTCCAAGCAAACTATATCTCCTTGAAACCTAACCTCTATTCTCATGCAGATTTACAAAAATGTTCATTAGCAAGATTCCGAAAAAAAAAAAACAAAAAACATCGATGAACAATAGCGCTGGGGCAACATCAAACAAAACCATTGTTTGACATGACAGACAAGCACCACCCCTTCAATTGTTTCATACCACCCTCAAACAAATGAACATCGAGATGGATTCCCAATGACCTTGACCGGAGAGGTCGACGGTTGGGTATGGTATCATCGACCGCGTGTGAATGGTTCTGACAACGATTAATAGAATCATTTTTGCTTCTTTTTGCAGAGGAAAAAAGTGTTGAAAATCAATTTCCTGTGAAATCTCTTTTTGAAAAATAAACACGATCCATCAAAGGTACCAATTCTTTACTCGTCTGCTTTCATCGGAAGGTTTTAATGTTTTTTTATTTGATGTATTTGTCGTGGTTAACATCGTAAAGGATATTGAAATTTGTTTTTTTTTTATTTACATTGATGGATTAATTAAAATGATGAAAATAATTTGAAAATTATTAAATCTGATCTTTGATCTTTGAGGAGACATCAAAGAAGTTTATACTATAAATTTGAACTTCTTTCATGACCTATTTACGTTTTAAAAATTATGTAAAATTTGGATATATTTTAATAGTTGGTGTTGGCCAGTTAAAATGATTCGGTTATCTTGAGCGAATATCTAATGAACGTTTGGTTAAAAGAATATATGTGAGTAATATTGAAGGTATACGTTTACCCGTGGACGTCCGATGAGTAGATGGAGTGGTATAATTGAGAGAGTGACTTTCATGAGCGAATGTTTCCAATTAGTGGGAATAGAAGAGTCTGTATGACAGATATCAGGAATATGAATAAAGCAAAAGTTATTTGTTTAGGTAGATATGTTTGGAGCAAACTAATTTCGGCATACTGGAAAGAGTTTGTGCCACATCCTTTTATGTATATATATATATATATATATATATATATATATATTGATAATACTAGTTAAAGCGCCAATCGAAAGAGTATAATTATAATTAATTAACTTTAATTTAATATTTCTAATATTATTAATTATAATATTGCATTCTCATCCGATTCTGAACTATGTTTAAAGTTTCAAGTCTCTAGTTCATCAGGAAGTTAGTTGAAAATCGACTGCAAAATATGTACCAAACTAACATAAACTAAAGATAGGAAAGAAAATGAGTTAATAAAACCGTGTTAAAAAAAAAACTACCTGAAACGCGTATTAAATTTACATCATAAATATTTATCCCTCTGAACAAACAAGAAAGTTTAGATTTTAACTAGACATTATTATTCGCAGGCAGCTGATATATGTTGGTGAAATTTCAATGGATGCGACGTTATACGGATATATACGATGCAAATATTGGTGTATGTCAAAATATAGGAAAATTTTCACTTTAACGATATACTGCAACTATATTATCATACGAACTAATAAAGTTATGTAAGGTAAAATGCAATAATAAACATAGTAAAATTGTAATTAATTTTATGTGTCAACGTATAAAGTTATTAAAAATGCTTATAGTGAGAAAATTAATTTGTTAAAATTATGCTAATTTAATATAATTTTTTAAACTTTTTTCTCTAAAATCTATTATATTTTAAATAAATAATACTACTAACTTCAATTGAAGATACTGGCCGTATTCTCATTTATAAAAGTGATTTTTGCCAAATGTGCTTTTGACGTTTACTTAAAATTATTTATTAAGCATTTTAAAATAGTTTATTTAAATTTTATAATACCAAATATAATAAAAACGATCAAAAATAGAAAAACTATTTATATTTGATCAAAAACAGAAGCAAAAAATTATTTTGAAATTAATGATAAAAGCACTATTTCACGAAAAAGTGAGGTGAGAATACGGGCCACTGTTTTTTCTATAATATAGTAAAAAATCTTTCAAAACTCATTAAGAAACAATATTCTACATGCAACTGTATAAACACACATTGTATATATAGACAAACTTATAAACACAAAGTGTATATTATTTCATATACATTTATTTCTCAGGACACATTGTATATTCATTCATTCTTAGATAGAGAAAATAGAAAGTGTTGTACGTATACACTTAAAACAACGAAGGGCGCGCGCATGCGCGCGCCACATAAAATACGGTACGTGAATGTAATGTGATAGACTAAATTTACTAGATTAAAAATGATAGATTAGATATTTTGTACACATACATTTTTTTAGACACATTGTATATTGTTGTTCCTATCCAAGCAAACAAGCAACTTTCGCACTTTCATCCACATTCATAATTAATTCTACATGCTCTCTTTTATTCCTACTACTTGGAAACTTTCGCTGTACGCAAGCCACTCTCAATCATACCCCACTCCTACTACTCACTGTTGCCATGACAACAAAGATAATATCTAATTCTTTATGGAGCGCGCGCATGCGCGCGCCACATGAAATACGGTACATGAATGTAATATGATAGACTAAATAATCTTCTAAAAAACAATCATAACCTTGTAAAAGACAGTCATAACCTTGTAAAAAAACAGTCATAACCTTGTAAAAAACAGTCATAACCTTGTAAAAAACAGTCATAACCTTGTAAAAACCAGTCATAACCTTGTAAAAAACCAGTCATAACCTTGAAAAAACCAGTCATAACCTTGAAAAAAACAATCATAACCTTGTAAAAAACAGTCATAATCTTGTAAAAAAACAGTCATAACCTTGTAAAAAACAGTCATAACCTTGTAAAAAACAGAACAACAACAAGTTAAGTTCTGTTAGGAACAACTTCTGTTAACTTAACAACTTTATCCTCCTAAAAATCCTAGTAACCTTCCAAAAAACCCCAAAAACCTAGTAACTTTCTTAAAAACCTAGTAACTTTCTTAAAATCCTAATAACCTTCCAAAAAACCCCAAAAACCTAGTAACTTTCTTAAAATCCTAGTAACCTTCCAAAAAACCCCAGAAACCTAGTAACTTTCTTAAAAACCTAGTAACTTTCGTAAAATCCTAGTAACCTTCCAAAAAACCCCAAAAACCTAGTAACTTTCTTAAAAACCTAGTAACTTTCTTAAAATCCTACTAACCTTCCAAAAAACACCAAAAACCTACTAACTTTCTTAAAAACCTAGTAACTTTCTTAAAATCCTAGTAACCTTCCAAAAAACCCCAAAAACCTAGTAACTTTCTTAAAAACCCAGTAACTTTCTTAAAATCCTAGTAACCTTCCAAAAAACCCCAAAAACCTAGTAACTTTCTTGAAAACCTAGTAACTTTCTTAAAATCCTATAGTAACTTTCCAAAAAACCCCAAAAATCTAGTAACTTTCTTAAAATCCTAGTAAATTTCCAAAAAACCCCAAAAACCTAGTAACTTTCTTAAAAACCTAGTAACTTTCTTAAAATCCTAGTAACCTTCCAAAAAACCCCAAAAACATAGTAACTTTCTTAAAAACCTAGTAACTTTTTTAAAATCCTAATAACCTTCCAAAAAACCCCAAAAACCTAGTAACTTTCTTAAAAACCTAGTAACTTTCTTAAAATCCTAGTAACCTTCCAAAAAACCCCAAAAACCTAGTAACTTTCTTAAAAACCTATTAACTTTCTTAAAATCCTAATAACCTTCCAAAAAACCCCAAAAACCTAGTAACTTTCATAAAAACCTAGTAACTTTCTTAAAATCCTAGTAACCTTCTAAAATACCCCAAAAACCTAGTAATCTTCCAAAAAAACCTAGTAACTTTCTTAAAAACCTAGTAACATTCTTAAAAACCTAGTAACTTTTTTAAAATCCTAGTAACCTTCCAAAAAACCCCAAAAACCTAGTAACTTTCTTAAAAACCTAGTAACTTTCTTAAAATCCTAGTAACCTTCCAAAAAACCCCAAAAACCTAGTAATCTTCCAAAAAACCTAGTAACTTTCTTAAAAACCTAGTAACTTTCTTAAAATCCTAATAACCTTCCAAAAAACCCCATAAACCTAGTAACTTTCTTAAAAACCTGGTAACTTTCTTAAAATCCTAATAACCTTCCAAAAAACACCAAAAACCTAGTAACTTTCATAAAAACCTAGTAACTTTCTTAAAATCCTAGTAACCTTCTAAAATACCCCAAAAACCTAGTAATCTTCCAAAAAACCTAGTAACTTTCTTAAAAACCTAGTAACTTTCTTAAAAACCTAGTAACTTTTTTAAAATCCTAGTAACCTTCCAAAAAACCCCATAAACCTAGTAACTTTTTTAAAATCCTAATAACCTTCCAAAAAACCCCAAAAACCTAGTAACTTTCTTAAAAACCTAGTAACTTTCTTAAAATCCTAGTAACCTTCCAAAAAACCCCAAAAACCTAGTAACTTTCTTAAAAACCTAGTAACTTTCTTAAAAACCTAGTAACTTTCTTAAAATCCTAATAACCTTCCAAAAAACCCCAAAAACCTAGTAACTTTCATAAAAACCTAGTAACTTTCTTAAAATCCTAGTAACCTTCTAAAATACCCCAAAAACCTAGTAATCTTCCAAAAAAACCTAGTAACTTTCTTAAAAACCTAGTAACTTTCTTAAAAACCTAGTAACTTTTTTAAAATCCTAGTAACCTTCCAAAAAACCCCATAAACCTAGTAACTTTCTTAAAAACCTAGTAACTTTCTTAAAATCCTAATAACCTTCCAAAAAACCCCAAAAACCTAGTAACTTTCTTAAAAACCTAGTAACTTTCTTAAAATCCTAGTAACCTTCCAAAAAACCCCAAAAACCTAGTAATCTTCCAAAAAACCTAGTAACTTTCTTAAAAACCTAGTAACTTTCTTAAAATGCTAATAACCTTCCAAAAAACCCCATAAACCTAGTAACTTTCTTAAAAACCTGGTAACTTTCTTAAAATCCTAATAACCTTCCAAAAAACACCAAAAACCTAGTAACTTTCTTAAAAACCTAGTAACTTTCTTAAAATCCTAGTAACCTTCTAAAATACCCCAAAAACCTAGTAATCTTCCAAAAAACCTAGTAACTTTCTTAAAAACCTAGTAACTTTCTTAAAAACCTAGTAACTTTTTTAAAATCCTAGTAACCTTCCAAAAAACCCCATAAACCTAGTAACTTTTTTAAAATCCTAATAACCTTCCAAAAAACCCCAAAAACCTAGTAACTTTCTTAAAAACCTAGTAACTTTCTTAAAATCCTAGTAACCTTCTAAAAAACCTCAAAAACCTAGTAACTTTCTTAAAAACCTAGTAACTTTCTTAAAATCCTAATAACCTTCCAAAAAACCCCAAAAACCTAGTAACTTTCTTAAAAACCTAGTAACTTTCTTAAAAGCCTAGTAACTTTCTTAAAAACCTAGTAACTTTCTTAAAAACCTAGTAACTTTCTAAAATTCCTAGTAACCTTCCAAGAAACCCCAAAAACCTAGTAACTTTCTTAAAAACCTAGTAACTTTCTTAAAAACCTAGTAACTTTCTTAAAATCCTAGTAACCTTCCAAAAAACCCCAAAAACCTGGTAACTTTCTTAAAAACCTAGTAACTTTCTTAAAATCCTAATAACCTTCAAAAAAACCTAGTAACTTTTTTAAAAACCTAGTAACTTTCTTAAAATCCTAGTAACCTTCCAAAAAACCCCAAAAACCTAGTAACTTTCTTAAAAACCTAGTAACTTTCTTAAAATCCTAGTAACCTTCCAAAAAACCCCAAAAACCTAGTAACTTTCTTAAAAACCTAGTAACTTTCTTAAAATCTTAATAACCTTCCAAAAAACCCCAAAAACCTAGTAACTTGCTTAAAAACCTAGTAACTTTCTTAAAATCTTAATAACCTTCCAAAAAACCCCAAAAACCTAGTAACTTTTTTAAAAACCTAGTAACTTTCTTAAAATCTTAATAACCTTCCAAAAAACCCCAAAAACCTAGTAACTTTCTTAAAAACCTAGTAACTTTCTTAAAAGCCTAGTAACTTTCTTAAAAACCTAGTAACTTTCTTAAAAACCTAGTAACTTTCTTAAAAGCCTAGTAACTTTCTTAAAAACCTAGTAACTTTCTTAAAAACCTAGTAACTTTCTAAAATTCCTAGTAACCTTCCAAGAAACCCCAAAAACCTAGTAACTTTCTTAAAAACCTAGTAACTTTCTTAAAATCCTAGTAACCTTCCAAAAAACCCCAAAAACCTGGTAACTTTCTTAAAAACCTAGTAACTTTCTTAAAATCCTAATAACCTTCAAAAAAACCTAGTAACTTTTTTAAAAACCTAGTAACTTTCTTAAAATCCTAGTAACCTTCCAAAAAACCCCAAAAACCTAGTAACTTTCTTAAAAACCTAGTAACTTTCTTAAAATCCTAGTAACCTTCCAAAAAACCCCAAAAACCTAGTAACTTTCTTAAAAACCTAGTAACTTTCTTAAAATCTTAATAACCTTCCAAAAAACCCCAAAAACCTAGTAACTTTCTTAAAAACCTAGTAACTTTCTTAAAATCTTAATAACCTTCCAAAAAACCCCAAAAACCTAGTAACTTTTTTAAAAACCTAGTAACTTTCTTAAAATCTTAATAACCTTCCAAAAAACCCCAAAAACCTAGTAACTTTCTTAAAAACCTAGTAACTTTCTTAAAAGCCTAGTAACTTTCTTAAAAACCTAGTAACTTTCTTAAAAACCTAGTAACTTTCTTAAAAGCCTAGTAACTTTCTTAAAAACCTAGTAACTTTCTTAAAAACCTAGTAACTTTCTAAAATTCCTAGTAACCTTCCAAGAAACCCCAAAAACCTAGTAACTTTCTTAAAAACCTAGTAACTTTCTTAAAATCCTAATAACCTTCCAAAAAACCCCAAAAACCTAGTAACTTTCTTAAAAACCTAGTAACTTTCTTAAAAGCCTAGTAACTTTCTTAAAAACCTAGTAACTTTCTTAAAAACCTAGTAACTTTCTAAAATTCCTAGTAACCTTCCAAGAAACCCCAAAAACCTAGTAACTTTCTTAAAAACCTAGTAACTTTCTTAAAATCCTAGTAACCTTCCAAAAAACCCCAAAAACTTAGTATCCTTCCAAAAAACCTAGTAACTTTCTTAAAATCCTAGTAACCTTCCAAAAAACCTAGTAACTTTCTTAAAAACCTAGTAACCTAAACCAGAGATAAAATGACATTTGGTTGTGATGACAACAAGAAAGAGAAAGAAAGAGAGAGAAAGAGAGAGAGAGAGAGATAAAGAGAGAGAGAGAGAGAGAGAGAGAGAGAGATAAAGACAGAAAGAAAGAGAAAAAGAGAGAGAGAGAGAGATAAAGAGAATATGTATGATATAAACATAATGTGCATATTAGATGACAATAAAAATAGAAAAGATAGAGAGAGAGAGAGAGAGAGATATGTATTTTACTATTATTGAGTACATTTCACATTGTATATCCATTGTATATCAATAAATAAAAGGACACAGTATATAAATATAAAAATATTAAAAGTGCTTAAAAACATGTAAAATTGTTAAAATCGCGCTTAAAATCGTGTAAAATTGTTAAAATCGCGCTTAAAATCGTGTAAAATCCTTACAACCGCGCTTAAAATCATGTAAAATTGTTAAAATCGCGTTTAAAATCGTGTAAAATCCTTACAACCGCGCTTAAAATCATGTAAAATTGTTAAAATCGCGCTTAAAATTGTTAAAATCGCGCTTAAAATCGTGTAAAATCCTTACTACCGCGCTTAAAATCATGTAAAATTGTTAAAATCGCGCTTAAAATCGTGTAAAATCCTTACAACCGCGCTTAAAATCATGTAAAATTGTTAAAATCGCGCTTAAAATCGTGTAAAATTGTTAAAATCGCGCTTAAAATCGTGTAAAATCCTTACAACCGCGCTTAAAATCATGTAAAATTGTTAAAATCGCGTTTAAAATCGTGTAAAATCCTTACAACCGCGCTTAAAATCATGTAAAATTGTTAAAATCGCGCTTAAAATCGTGTAAAATTGTTAAAATCGCGCTTAAAATCGTGTAAAATCCTTACAACCGCGCTTAAAATCATGTAAAATTGTTAAAATCGCGTTTAAAATCGTGTAAAATCCTTACAACCGCGCTTAAAATCATGTAAAATTGTTAAAATCGCGTTTAAAATCGTGTAAAATCCTTACAACCGCGCTTAAAATCATGTAAAATTGTTAAAATCGCGCTTAAAATCATGTAAAATTGTTAAAATCGCGTTTAAAATCGTGTAAAATCCTTACAACCGCGCTTAAAATCATGTAAAATTGTTAAAATCGCGCTTAAAATCGTGTAAAATTGTTAAAATCGCGCTTAAAATCGTGTAAAATCCTTACAACCGCGCTTAAAATCATGTAAAATTGTTAAAATCGCGTTTAAAATCGTGTAAAATCCTTATAACCGCGCTTAAAATCATGTAAAATTGTTAAAATCGCGCTTAAAATCATGTAAAATTGTTAAAATCGCGTTTAAAATCGTGTAAAATCCTTACAACCGCGCTTAAAATCATGTAAAATTGTTAAAATCGCGCTTAAAATCGTGTAAAATTGTTAAAATCGCGCTTAAAATCGTGTAAAATCCTTACAACCGCGCTTAAAATCATGTAAAATTGTTAAAATCGCGTTTAAAATCGTGTAAAATCCTTACAACCGCGCTTAAAATCATGTAAAATTGTTAAAATCGCGCTTAAAATCATGTAAAATTGTTAAAATCGCGTTTAAAATCGTGTAAAATCCTTACAACCGCGCTTAAAATCATGTAAAATTGTTAAAATCGCGCTTAAAATCGTGTAAAATTGTTAAAATCGCGCTTAAAATCGTGTAAAATCCTTACAACCGCGCTTAAAATCATGTAAAATTGTTTAAATCGCGTTTAAAATCGTGTAAAATCCTTACAACCGCGCTGAAAATCATGTAAAATTGTTAAAATCGCGCTTAAAATTGTTAAAATCGCGCTTAAAATCGTGTAAAATCCTTACTACCGCGCTTAAAATCATGTAAAATTGTTAAAATCGCGCTTAAAATCGTGTAAAATCCTTACAACCGCGCTTAAAATCATGTAAAATTGTTAAAATCGCGCTTAAAATCGTGTAAAATTGTTAAAATCGCGCTTAAAATCGTGTAAAATCCTTACAACCGCGCTTAAAATCATGTAAAATTGTTAAAATCGCGTTTAAAATCGTGTAAAATCCTTACAACCGCGCTTAAAATCATGTAAAATTGTTAAAATCGCGCTTAAAATCGTGTAAAATTGTTAAAATCGCGCTTAAAATCGTGTAAAATCCTTACAACCGCGCTTAAAATCATGTAAAATTGTTAAAATCGCGTTTAAAATCGTGTAAAATCCTTACAACCGCGCTTAAAATCATGTAAAATTGTTAAAATCGCGTTTAAAATCGTGTAAAATCCTTACAACCGCGCTTAAAATCATGTAAAATTGTTAAAATCGCGCTTAAAATCATGTAAAATTGTTAAAATCGCGTTTAAAATCGTGTAAAATCCTTACAACCGCGCTTAAAATCATGTAAAATTGTTAAAATCGCGCTTAAAATCGTGTAAAATTGTTAAAATCGCGCTTAAAATCGTGTAAAATCCTTACAACCGCGCTTAAAATCATGTAAAATTGTTAAAATCGCGTTTAAAATCGTGTAAAATCCTTACAACCGCGCTTAAAATCATGTAAAATTGTTAAAATCGCGCTTAAAATCATGTAAAATTGTTAAAATCGCGTTTAAAATCGTGTAAAAACCTTACAACCGCGCTTAAAATCATGTAAAATTGTTAAAATCGCGCTTAAAATCGTGTAAAATTGTTAAAATCGCGCTTAAAATCGTGTAAAATCCTTACAACCGCGCTTAAAATCATGTAAAATTGTTAAAATCGCGTTTAAAATCGTGTAAAATCCTTACAACCGCGCTTAAAATCATGTAAAATTGTTAAAATCGCGCTTAAAATCATGTAAAATTGTTAAAATCGCGTTTAAAATCGTGTAAAATACTTACAACCGCGCTTAAAATCATGTAAAATTGTTAAAATCGCGCTTAAAATCGTGTAAAATTGTTAAAATCGCGCTTAAAATCGTGTAAAATCCTTACAACCGCGCTTAAAATCATGTAAAATTGTTAAAATCGCGTTTAAAATCGTGTAAAATCCTTACAACCGCGCTTAAAATCATGTAAAATTGTTAAAATCGCGCTTAAAATCATGTAAAATTGTTAAAATCGCGTTTAAAATCGTGTAAAATCCTTACAACCGCGCTTAAAATCATGTAAAATTGTTAAAATCGCGCTTAAAATCGTGTAAAATTGTTAAAATCGCGCTTAAAATCGTGTAAAATCCTTACAACCGCGCTTAAAATCATGTAAAATTGTTAAAATCGCGTTTAAAATCGTGTAAAATCCTTACAACCGCGCTTAAAATCATGTAAAATTGTTAAAATCGCGCTTAAAATCATGTAAAATTGTTAAAATCGCGTTTAAAATCGTGTAAAATCCTTACAACCGCGCTTAAAATCATGTAAAATTGTTAAAATCGCGCTTAAAATCGTGTAAAATTGTTAAAATCGCGCTTAAAATCGTGTAAAATCCTTACAACCGCGCTTAAAATCATGTAAAATTGTTAAAATCGCGTTTAAAATCGTGTAAAATCCTTACAACCGCGCTTAAAATCATGTAAAATTGTTAAAATCGCGCTTAAAATCATGTAAAATTGTTAAAATCGCGTTTAAAATCGTGTAAAATCCTTACAACCGCGCTTAAAATCATGTAAAATTGTTAAAATCGCGCTTAAAATCGTGTAAAATTGTTAAAATCGCGCTTAAAATCGTGTAAAATCCTGACAACCGCGCTTAAAATCATGTAAAATTGTTAAAATCGCGCTTAAAATCGTGTAAAATCCTTACAACCGCGCTTAAAATCATGTAAAATTGTTAAAATCGCGTTTAAAATCGTGTAAAATCCTTACAACCGCGCTTAAAATCATGTAAAATTGTTAAAATCGCGCTTAAAATCATGTAAAATTGTTAAAATCGCGTTTAAAATCGTGTAAAATCCTTACAAACGCGCTTAAAATCATGTAAAATTGTTAAAATCGCGCTTAAAATCGTGTAAAATTGTTAAAATCGCGCTTAAAATCGTGTAAAATCCTTACAACCGCGCTTAAAATCATGTAAAATTGTTAAAATCGCGTTTAAAATCGTGTAAAATCCTTACAACCGCGCTTAAAATCATGTAAAATTGTTAAAATCGCGCTTAAAATCGTGTAAAATTGTTAAAATTGCGCTTAAAATCGTGTAAAATCCTTACAACCGCGCTTAAAATCATGTAAAATTGTTAAAATCGCGTTTAAAATCGTGTAAAATCCTTACAACCGCGCTTAAAATCATGTAAAATTGTTAAAATCGCGTTTAAAATCGTGTAAAATCCTTACAACCGCGCTTAAAATCATGTAAAATTGTTAAAATCGCGCTTAAAATCATGTAAAATTGTTAAAATCGCGTTTAAAATCGTGTAAAATCCTTACAACCGCGCTTAAAATCATGTAAAATTGTTAAAATCGCGCTTAAAATCGTGTAAAATTGTTAAAATCGCGCTTAAAATCGTGTAAAATCCTTACAACCGCGCTTAAAATCATGTAAAATTGTTAAAATCGCGTTTAAAATCGTGTAAAATCCTTACAACCGCGCTTAAAATCATGTAAAATTGTTAAAATCGCGCTTAAAATTGTTAATATCGCGCTTAAAATCGTGTAAAATCCTTACTACCGCGCTTAAAATCATGTAAAATTGTTAAAATCGCGCTTAAAATCGTGTAAAATCCTTACAACCGCGCTTAAAATCATGTAAAATTGTTAAAATCGCGCTTAAAATCGTGTAAAATTGTTAAAATCGCGCTTAAAATCGTGTAAAATCCTTACAACCGCGCTTAAAATCATGTAAAATTGTTAAAATCGCGTTTAAAATCGTGTAAAATCCTTACAACCGCGCTTAAAATCATGTAAAATTGTTAAAATCGCGCTTAAAATCGTGTAAAATTGTTAAAATCGCGCTTAAAATCGTGTAAAATCCTTACAACCGCGCTTAAAATCATGTAAAATTGTTAAAATCGCGTTTAAAATCGTGTAAAATCCTTACAACCGCGCTTAAAATCATGTAAAATTGTTAAAATCGCGTTTAAAATCGTGTAAAATCCTTACAACCGCGCTTAAAATCATGTAAAATTGTTAAAATCGCGCTTAAAATCATGTAAAATTGTTAAAATCGCGTTTAAAATCGTGTAAAATCCTTACAACCGCGCTTAAAATCATGTAAAATTGTTAAAATCGCGCTTAAAATCGTGTAAAATTGTTAAAATCGCGCTTAAAATCGTGTAAAATCCTTACAACCGCGCTTAAAATCATGTAAAATTGTTAAAATCGCGTTTAAAATCGTGTAAAATCCTTACAACCGCGCTTAAAATCATGTAAAATTGTTAAAATCGCGCTTAAAATCATGTAAAATTGTTAAAATCGCGTTTAAAATCGTGTAAAATCCTTACAACCGCGCTTAAAATCATGTAAAATTGTTAAAATCGCGCTTAAAATCGTGTAAAATTGTTAAAATCGCGCTTAAAATCGTGAAAATCCTTACAACCGCGCTTAAAATCATGTAAAATTGTTAAAATCGCGCTTAAAATCGTGTAAAATCCTTACAACCGCGCTTAAAATCATGTAAAATTGTTAAAATCGCGCTTAAAATTGTTAAAATCGCGCTTAAAATCGTGTAAAATCCTTACTACCGCGCTTAAAATCATGTAAAATTGTTAAAATCGCGCTTAAAATCGTGTAAAATCCTTACAACCGCGCTTAAAATCATGTAAAATTGTTAAAATCGCGCTTAAAATCGTGTAAAATTGTTAAAATCGCGCTTAAAATCGTGTAAAATCCTTACAACAGCGCTTAAAATCATGTAAAATTGTTAAAATCGCGTTTAAAATCGTGTAAAATCCTTACAACCGCGCTTAAAATCATGTAAAATTGTTAAAATCGCGCTTAAAATCGTGTAAAATTGTTAAAATCGCGCTTAAAATCGTGTAAAATCCTTACAACCGCGCTTAAAATCATGTAAAATTGTTAAAATCGCGTTTAAAATCGTGTAAAATCCTTACAACCGCGCTTAAAATCATGTAAAATTGTTAAAATCGCGTTTAAAATCGTGTAAAATCCTTACAACCGCGCTTAAAATCATGTAAAATTGTTAAAATCGCGCTTAAAATCATGTAAAATTGTTAAAATCGCGTTTAAAATCGTGTAAAATCCTTACAACCGCGCTTAAAATCATGTAAAATTGTTAAAATCGCGCTTAAAATCGTGTAAAATTGTTAAAATCGCGCTTAAAATCGTGTAAAATCCTTACAACCGCGCTTAAAATCATGTAAAATTGTTAAAATCGCGTTTAAAATCGTGTAAAATCCTTACAACCGCGCTTAAAATCATGTAAAATTGTTAAAATCGCGCTTAAAATCATGTAAAATTGTTAAAATCGCGTTTAAAATCGTGTAAAATCCTTACAACCGCGCTTAAAATCATGTAAAATTGTTAAAATCGCGCTTAAAATCGTGTAAAATTGTTAAAATCGCGCTTAAAATCGTGTAAAATCCTTACAACCGCGCTTAAAATTATGTAAAATTGTTAAAATCGCGTTTAAAATCGTGTAAAATCCTTACAACCGCGCTTAAAATCATGTAAAATTGTTAAAATCGCGCTTAAAATCATGTAAAATTGTTAAAATCGCGTTTAAAATCGTGTAAAATCCTTACAACCGCGCTTAAAATCATGTAAAATTGTTAAAATCGCGCTTAAAATCGTGTAAAATTGTTAAAATCACGCTTAAAATCGTGTAAAATCCTTACAACCGCGCTTAAAATCATGTAAAATTGTTAAAATCGCGTTTAAAATCGTGTAAAATCCTTACAACCGCGCTTAAAATCATGTAAAATTGTTAAAATCGCGCTTAAAATCATGTAAAATTGTTAAAATCGCGTTTAAAATCGTGTAAAATCCTTACAACCGCGCTTAAAATCATGTAAAATTGTTAAAATCGCGCTTAAAATCGTGTAAAATTGTTAAAATCGCGCTTAAAATCGTGTAAAATCCTTACAACCGCGCTTAAAATCATGTAAAATTGTTAAAATCGCGTTTAAAATCGTGTAAAATCCTTACAACCGCGCTTAAAATCATGTAAAATTGTTAAAATCGCGCTTAAAATCATGTAAAATTGTTAAAATCGCGTTTAAAATCGTGTAAAATCCTTACAACCGCGCTTAAAATCATGTAAAATTGTTAAAATCGCGCTTAAAATCGTGTAAAATTGTTAAAATCGCGCTTAAAATCGTGTAAAATCCTTACAACCGCGCTTAAAATCATGTAAAATTGTTAAAATCGCGTTTAAAATCGTGTAAAATCCTTACAACCGCGCTTAAAATCATGTAAAATTGTTAAAATCGCGCTTAAAATCATGTAAAATTGTTAAAATCGCGTTTAAAATCGTGTAAAATCCTTACAACCGCGCTTAAAATCATGTAAAATTGTTAAAATCGCGCTTAAAATCGTGTAAAATTGTTAAAATCGCGCTTAAAATCGTGTAAAATCTTTACAACCGCGCTTAAAATCATGTAAAATTGTTAAAATCGCGTTTAAAATCGTGTAAAATCCTTACAACCGCGCTTAAAATCATGTAAAATTGTTAAAATCGCGCTTAAAATCATGTAAAATTGTTAAAATCGCGTTTAAAATCGTGTAAAATCCTTACAACCGCGCTTAAAATCATGTAAAATTGTTAAAATCGCGCTTAAAATCGTGTAAAATTGTTAAAATCGCGCTTAAAATCGTGTAAAATCCTTACAACCGCGCTTAAAATCATGTAAAATTGTTAAAATCGCGTTTAAAATCGTGTAAAATCCTTACAACCGCGCTTAAAATCATGTAAAATTGTTAAAATCGCGCTTAAAATCGTGTAAAATTGTTAAAATCGCGCTTAAAATCGTGTAAAATCCTTACAACCGCGCTTAAAATCATGTAAAATTGTTAAAATCGCGTTTAAAATCGTGTAAAATCCTTACAACCGCGCTTAAAATCATGTAAAATTGTTAAAATCGCGTTTAAAATCGTGTAAAATCCTTACAACCGCGCTTAAAATCATGTAAAATTGTTAAAATCGCGCTTAAAATCATGTAAAATTGTTAAAATCGCGTTTAAAATCGTGTAAAATCCTTACAATCGCGCTTAAAATCATGTAAAATTGTTAAAATCGCGCTTAAAATCGTGTAAAATTGTTAAAATCGCGCTTAAAAATCGTGTAAAATCCTTACAACCGCGTTTAAAATCATGTAAAATTGTTAAAATCGCGTTTAAAATCGTGTAAAATCCTTACAACCGCGCTTAAAATCATGTAAAATTGTTAAAATCGCGCTTAAAATCATGTAAAATTGTTAAAATCGCGTTTAAAATCGTGTAAAATCCTTACAACCGCGCTTAAAATCATGTAAAATTGTTAAAATCGCGCTTAAAATCGTGTAAAATTGTTAAAATCGCGCTTAAAATCGTGTAAAATCCTTACAACCGCGCTTAAAATCATGTAAAATTGTTAAAATCGCGTTTAAAATCGTGTAAAATCCTTACAACCGCGCTTAAAATCATGTAAAATTGTTAAAATCGCGTTTAAAATCGTGTAAAATCCTTACAACCGCGCTTAAAATCATGTAAAATTGTTAAAATCGCGCTTAAAATCATGTAAAATTGTTAAAATCGCGTTTAAAATCGTGTAAAATCCTTACAACCGCGCTTAAAATCATGTAAAATTGTTAAAATCGCGCTTAAAATCGTGTAAAATTGTTAAAATCGCGCTTAAAATCGTGTAAAATCCTTACAACCGCGCTTAAAATCATGTAAAATTGTTAAAATCGCGTTTAAAATCGTGTAAAATCCTTACAACCGCGCTTAAAATCATGTAAAATTGTTAAAATCGCGCTTAAAATCATGTAAAATTGTTAAAATCGCGTTTAAAATCGTGTAAAATCCTTACAACCGCGCTTAAAATCATGTAAAATTGTTAAAATCGCGCTTAAAATCGTGTAAAATTGTTAAAATCGCGCTTAAAATCGTGTAAAATCCTTACAACCGCGCTTAAAATCATGTAAAATTGTTAAAATCGCGCTTAAAATCGTGTAAAATCCTTACAACCGCGCTTAAAATCATGTAAAATTGTTAAAATCGCGCTTAAAATTGTTAAAATCGCGCTTAAAATCGTGTAAAATCCTTACTACCGCGCTTAAAATCATGTAAAATTGTTAAAATCGCGCTTAAAATCGTGTAAAATCCTTACAACCGCGCTTAAAATCATGTAAAATTGTTAAAATCGCGCTTAAAATCGTGTAAAATTGTTAAAATCGCGCTTAAAATCGTGTAAAATCCTTACAACAGCGCTTAAAATCATGTAAAATTGTTAAAATCGCGTTTAAAATCGTGTAAAATCCTTACAACCGCGCTTAAAATCATGTAAAATTGTTAAAATCGCGCTTAAAATCGTGTAAAATTGTTAAAATCGCGCTTAAAATCGTGTAAAATCCTTACAACCGCGCTTAAAATCATGTAAAATTGTTAAAATCGCGTTTAAAATCGTGTAAAATCCTTACAACCGCGCTTAAAATCATGTAAAATTGTTAAAATCGCGTTTAAAATCGTGTAAAATCCTTACAACCGCGCTTAAAATCATGTAAAATGTTTAAATCGCGCTTAAAATCATGTAAAATTGTTAAAATCGCGTTTAAAATCGTGTAAAATCCTTACAACCGCGCTTAAAATCATGTAAAATTGTTAAAATCGCGCTTAAAATCGTGTAAAATTGTTAAAATCGCGCTTAAAATCGTGTAAAATCCTTACAACCGCGCTTAAAATCATGTAAAATTGTTAAAATCGCGTTTAAAATCGTGTAAAATCCTTACAACCGCGCTTAAAATCATGTAAAATTGTTAAAATCGCGCTTAAAATCATGTAAAATTGTTAAAATCGCGTTTAAAATCGTGTAAAATCCTTACAACCGCGCTTAAAATCATGTAAAATTGTTAAAATCGCGCTTAAAATCGTGTAAAATTGTTAAAATCGCGCTTAAAATCGTGTAAAATCCTTACAACCGCGCTTAAAATCATGTAAAATTGTTAAAATCGCGTTTAAAATCGTGTAAAATCCTTACAACCGCGCTTAAAATCATGTAAAATTGTTAAAATCGCGCTTAAAATCATGTAAAATTGTTAAAATCGCGTTTAAAATCGTGTAAAATCCTTACAACCGCGCTTAAAATCATGTAAAATTGTTAAAATCGCGCTTAAAATCGTGTAAAATTGTTAAAATCGCGCTTAAAATCGTGTAAAATCCTTACAACCGCGCTTAAAATCATGTAAAATTGTTAAAATCGCGTTTAAAATCGTGTAAAATCCTTACAACCGCGCTTAAAATCATGTAAAATTGTTAAAATCGCGCTTAAAATCATGTAAAATTGTTAAAATCGCGTTTAAAATCGTGTAAAATCCTTACAACCGCGCTTAAAATCATGTTAAAATTGTTAAAATCGCGCTTAAAATCGTGTAAAATTGTTAAAATCGCGCTTAAAATCGTGTAAAATCCTACAACCGCGCTTAAAATCATGTAAAATTGTTAAAATCGCGTTTAAAATCGTGTAAAATCCTTACAACCGCGCTTAAAATCATGTAAAATTGTTAAAATCGCGCTTAAAATCATGTAAAATTGTTAAAATCGCGTTTAAAAATCGTGTAAAATCCTTAC